>CM019072.1:21952900-22092900 GCA_009667805.1 Leptobrachium leishanense
GGGGGTTGAATAAAACTGATAATGATGTGAGCACAGAAAAGACATTTGTGGTTATTTCATTATAAATGTTATGTTTATATTTGTCTGACCTACACGTGCCTCTTTGATTTAATTGTAAGCAAGATGACTGAATGATCAAAATCTATGTCAAACTGGCCAAAACACTCAATTTCAGTGGGGGTTGAATAATTATTTTTTTTTTTAAATGAAATTTTATTAAATTTTCATTGACATAACATCAATAATAACAATAACAATATATTGGTCGTATGCTTATTCATTCTATATAAGAAAGGGAGAGAGAGGAGGGGGTTGCCCAAACCCGGAGAGGAAAGAGGGGAGAAGAGAGAAAAGAGACAGCAGGAAAGGAGAGAGGAGGGAAAGGGAATAGTCGCCAAAGATAACCCTAGGAGACAATGTCAGCCGATCGGAAAGTAGGTAAGAGCCATTGTAAAAGTGCCAACAGATCACAACCGCATATTAACATACATCTGAGTATATAAACAATATCTAATAGCCCCTCCTCCGAAGTGGCAATCAAGACGAACCTATTTGGTCCACCCATGGGGCCCACATTTTGTAATAGGAGGGCAAAGTGTTGTTGGTGATCGCTGATAGTTCGTCCATAATTTGTACGTCCCGAATCTTGGGGTATATTTTTGCGAATGAGGGTATCCTGGTACAATTCCAATGCTCCGCCAGTACTCTGCGGGCTGCAAGTGTAATTTTTGAGATCAATATGTTTTCAATGCGGGACAACTCTGCGAACGGTCTGGAGAGGAGATATGCCCAAGGATCCATTGGGGTCTCCTGAGAGAATACTGCTTGTATCAAAGTGTGCGTTTGGTTCCAAAACTTCTGGACGTGGGGACAGAACCACCACATGTGGGCATAGGATCCCCGCAAGCCACAGCCCCTCCAGCAAAGGTCTGGCGTTCCCAGTGTCATGTGAGCGATTTGGACCGGCGTGGTATACCAGCGGAGGATAGTTTTAATTAGCTGTTCTTGATGTGTGTTGCAAATTGAAACAGACTTCATAGCTTCCCATATATCACCCCATTCTTCCGCTTCCAGAGATTCCCCTAGGTCCCTTTCCCAGGCTTGGATGTAAGGGAGCTCCTTCCAGTCTAACAAGGCCGTGATTGAGCGGTATATGGATGATATGAGTCCTTTTGGGTAGGAGCCCCGAAGGCATGTTGTTTCAAAATAAGAGGGAGGAGTAAGAGCTGCCGCTTTGATGTGTTGTCTGGAGGCAAATGATCGCAATTGTAGCAGTGGCAAAGGATGGAAGAGTCGGTCTTGTAAGGAGGCTGGCAGGTCTGCAGCAGTCAACAGGGATCCTTTAGGGTAGAGTTAGTATAGTCTAAATAATTGAGAGCCATGCCACCCATCCGGAGGTAGAGAGTTCAGGGCCGGATGGAATTCCCTGTTCCGAAGTATCGACGTTAAAGGAGAGGGCAGTGAGGTCAGATCGCACTTTGTTGCCAGTTTGTCCCACAGTCTGAGAGAGTTGAGTATAGCCGGGCAGGCTGTTTTCAAAAGGGGACGGTGGACTCAAGGGGTCCAGATCCAGAAGTGAGGTTGATCGGGGTACATTAGGTCCCTTTCCAGATCGACCCAACGCCTGGTGGCAGAAGGGGCGTGCCAGGCCACTATCTGAGCCAGTTGAGCTGCGTAGTAGTACGAGAACAGACAGGGGAGTTCCAGGCCCCCAGCTTCTTTGGGCCTGTATAAGGTGGTCCTGGCCACTCTACGCCTCTTACCATGCCATATAAAAGAGTCTATAGCCCTCTGGAGGTCAAGCAGGTCTTCAGGGTCTACCGCCACTGGGACAGTTTGGAAAAAATACAAAATCCGTGGGAGGACATTCATTTTAATACAATATATACGGCCCACCCATGAGATCATATATCTATCCCAGCATTCTAGATCTTGCTTAAGCTGACACCTTAAAGTCGTATAATTAGAAGTGTAGAGGTTATGGGGGTCGCTCGTCAGAGTGATCCCCAAATATTTAAAAGAGGGAGATATACGGATCGGAAACGAGTTACGTAATATTTCAACCTCCTCCATTGGAACATGAGTAACCATGGCCTCAGATTTTGCTATATTTATCTTATATCCCGACAGGCGTGCAAATTCGTCGAGCGAGAGAAGTAATCTGGGCAGGGACGTTAAAGGTCGCGTCAAGGATAGGAGTATGTCGTCTGCGTAGGCCGAAACCTTAAAGGTGTCCGAACGGATAGTGACCCCCTGTATCTCTGAGGTGGTCCTAATATGTTGGAGGAGGGGTTCCAGATATAGTGCGAATAGGGTTGGGGAGAGGGGGCATCCCTGCCGTGTACCATTACAAATTGGAAAGGGGGAGGGGTCAGTACCCGGGAAGAGGATTTGTGCAGATGGGGAGGAGTATAAGGCCCCTACGGCTGAAATAAAAGCGGGGGGGAACCCCTGACGCTGTAAAAGGGTAAAGAGGAAAGGCCATTCCGCCCTATCAAACGCCTTCTCTGCGTCCAGAGACAGAAATAGAGAAGGCGTCCGAGTCTCAGAGGCCCACCACATCAGGTCCGCCGCCCTCCTTGTATTTTCGTAGGCTTGTCGGTCGGGTATGAAACCCACTTGATCCGGATGAATTAGAGTGGATAGCATGGGGTTCATTCTTAAGGCTAGGATCTTTGCGAAGAGTTTTAGGTCGGCATTAATGAGGGAGATAGGGCGGTAATTCTCAACGCGTTGAGGGTCTTTACCTGGTTTTGGTAGAAGTACTATTGAGGCCAATAATGATTCCAGCGGAAGTGATCCGCCCCCTAAAAGATTATTAAAGGATTTTAGGAGTTGAGGGAGGAGGATTTTAGGGAATGTTTTGTAGTAGTGGTACGTCAGTCCGTCCGGTCCTGGTGCTTTGTGCGGTTTCATTAGGCCTAAGGCTAACGAAAGCTCCTCCGCCGTTATTGGAAGGGCCAGGGCCTTGGCTTGGGTTTCTGTCAGAGAGGGTAAAGTAGCCCGAGTAAGGTAATCGTCTATGTGGGCCATCAGGGAGGGGTCGGCCCGAGTGTGGGAGGGAGTATGATCGTAAAGGGATCTGAAATACGCGGTGAAGGCGTCCCTGATAGCGGTCGGGGAGGTAAGAGGTGGGCCCCCTGCGGACTGAATTATAGGGATCGTCTGAGCTGGAGGTCTAGGTTTTATCAGTCGGGCCAAAGGGGTGTCCATTTTATTGGACCTCTCGTAATATCTGCTTTTAGACCAGAGAAGGGAGCGTCCTACATCGTCCAATAGTAGTCTGTTCAGGTCTTGTCGGGCTTGGGCTAAAGCAGCGTATCCCTCGGGGGAAGGGGAGGATTTATGTGAGAGTTCAAGGTCACGTAAGGTCTCTTGGAGGGCGAAAATCTCAGCTAATTTAGCGCGTTTGTGATGTGTAGCCAAGCACAGGAGAGTCCCCCGCACAACCGGTTTGTGTGCAGCCCATAACGTTTGGATGGAGACGTCAGGCGTGTCGTTAAGCAAGAAATAATCTTCCAGAGTTTTAGTTACGGCCTCCCGTACCCCCGATTTTTGAAGTAAGAAGGGATCCAGACGCCATCGGCGGCCGCATTGAGGAGCAAAGGGCCTAAGAAGCACCGTCACATCCGCATGGTCAGACCAGGAGATCGAACCAATGGAGGAGGATAGTACATTAGGAAGGGCAGCAGGGGATACCAATATGGAATCTATCCTAGAGTAAGTGCCATGAGGGGGTGAGTAAAAGGTATAGTCCTTAACTGAGGGGTGGTGCACCCTCCAGATATCAATATATCCGGAGTCTCGGACGAATTCATAAAATTGTTTATCTTGAGGAGAGGGGAGATGAGATGAGGAGGTGCCATGAAGGGAGGATCTATCAAGTGGTGGGCATAAAGTGGCATTAAAGTCCCCTCCCACCAAAATTTTCCCCCTAGCGTGCGTGGTTATAAATTCCTGTGTGGACGTCCAAAAGTTTGCATCAGGGACATTAGGACCACATACAGAAACAAAAGTGTAATATTGGTCCACCACCTCTCCCACCACCAGTACACATCGTCCCAGCTCATCCGCATGGGATGCCGTCACCCGTAGCGGACAAGAGGAGTGGAACAGAACCGCCACTCCGTTTCTTTTAGGGGTGGCACAGGACAGGGAGACCCTAGCGTACCTGGGGTCGGCAAGGCGGAACGCCGCCTTTTTGGGGATTTTGGTCTCCTGGATCAGAGCGATATCTACTGATTGACGTTTCAATTCCCTGAAAAGCAGTCTGCGTTTGCGAGGAGAATTAAGGACCTTTACATTAAGGGAAAGGACTTTTATTGGGGTCATGGGTAGATGAATAAGGGCATGAGCATCTGGACCCCCCAGGGTCCCCCCCCCCCGAGAGCACCGCGCCATAGGGGAAGCCAGGGGGGGGGAACCAGGGTTAGTCATCAGAGTGGGATAGACCAGAGAGGGGATAGAAAGAAAGAGGGAAAGATAAAAAGATATAAAAATAGAGATAGAGAACCCCGTGGTGGGCAGTCACAGGGGGGGGGGAAAGGAAGCCACCCGAACAGGGATACCGAAGGGGAGGCCAGAAGGGGGGGGGGAGAAAGAGAATCGGGAATGGTGAGTCCTTCACCATCTCTGGGGGTGAGAAACAGACAAACCACAGAAATGGGGAGGCCCAGTCGCCCGCATTTAAACTTAACAATATCTAGTGTATCATAACATGTCACCTACCTAAAAAATTTGAAATATATTTAAAGTAATAACCTTACAATTTTTTGAGTCCTATGCATAAGGACCTAGTTGCAATCATCAGTCCCATCTACCTGCCCAGCGGCGGGACCTCTGGAGAAAGTCCGAGGGGGGGTCTGTGAAGCAAAAGCCCTTTCCGAGGCGTGGAGAGGGGCAAGAGCTAGTGCCGCCTGCTCAATCAGCCACCGTGGACCAGTCCAGCTCCATACGGGTTAATGGTTGAGGAGGCCCCATTTCTGCCAAAGCAGGTGGGACAGGGAGATCCATTAACCTGAGCAGGTCCTTGGCCTGATAGAGATAGGAGAATGCATGGCTGCGGTTATGCTTCATTACCATAATCTTGAAGGGGAACCCCCAAGCGTATCGGATTTTATGCTGGCGGAGCGTTTCAGTGATTTCTCTCCATTCTCTACGTTTAGCCAGGGTAGAGGGTGAGAGATCCTGGAAGAAGGCCAGACGGGTATCCTCATACATTAGTTCTTGGACCCTGGCTGCACGGCGGAGGGCCTCTTTAGTTGAGTAATAATGGAAGCGCGCTACCACATCCCGTGGCGGTGCGTTCTTGTCACGTCTGGGACCCAAGGCGCGATGTATTCGGTCCAGGAGGATTTTAGGGGCTGACATTTCTGGCAGCAGACGCTGTACTATGCCTGTGAAAGTCGCTTGTAAATGTTCCCCCGTTACCGATTCAGACAGTCCCCGGAGTCTAATGTTATTCCTCCTAGATCGGTTCGCCTGATCTTCCATGGCCTCCTCTAGTGCGTGGACTCTAGTTTGTAGGCCATCAGTGTGGGTGGCTAGTGTGTTGCAGTAGGCCGTGATCTGATCCGCACTGTCTTCCAGTCGCCCACCTCTCTAATGTCCGCTGATAAGCGCCTGGAGGCTTTGTCCAGCTCTGCAGCAATGAAGTGTTGGAGGCTCAGGATGTCAGCCAGAGTAGCTAACTGGCCGCGCTCCTCATCCGGCTCCTCGTGTGGCGGAGGTGATTGGGCGCCATTTTGAGGGGATTCCACTATCCGGGAGCACGGGGTGAAAATCGGCGCTACCGCCTGCCCAGTGTCTCTTTTCGTTTTGGAGGCTTTCTTCATGGTGGCACCGAGGTAATGGCGTCGGAGATCGGTGTTTATAGGTTAAATAATGCTCGTAGGTGAGGTTATTCAGCGGGTCTGGACGGGAGCTCACCTAACCAGCGTCCGTTCTCATAGCAGGCTCGACTCCGCCCCCGGGTTGAATAATTTTGAACACAACTGTATATATATATATCCAAAAAACAACAGAAGAGACCAGGCACTCAGTTCCAAAAATTCAAGAAAAGAGTATGCTGTGGGTCAGAAAAAAACCCACAGCTAAATATGGTGCCCAGGTGCAACTCCCCTTCTAGGTAGGTATAATATATATATATATATATATATATATATATATATATATATAACTCCAAAAGGAGTGTATATATAATCCTAGTATCTTGCCACACGTAAACTGGTTTTGGTAAATAAATATTTTTTATTGATCAACGTTTCAGTCACCACAGGGACTCACCGGAGCATCAGATGTATCAGAGACGGAGTGTGGAGGTCTGGGATATATATACAGTTGTGTTAAAAATTATTCAACCCCCACTGAAATTGAGTGTTTTGGCCAGTTTGACATTGATTTTGATCATTCAGTCATCTTGCTTACAATTAAATCAAAGAGGCACGTGTAGGTCAGACAAATATAACATAACATTTATAATGAAATAACCACAAATGTCTTTTCTGTGCTCACATCATTATCAGTTTTATTCAACCCCCAAGTGACATTCAATCTTAGTACTTAGTACAACATCCTTTTACAGTTATAACAGCTTTTAAACGTGAAGCATAGCTTGACACAAGTGTCTTGCAGCGATCTACGGGTATCTTCGCCCATTCGTCATGGGCAAAAGCCTCCAGTTCAGTCACATTCTTAGGCTTGCGCACTGCAACTGCTTTCTTTAAGTCCCACCAGAGGTTCTCAATCGGATTTAAGTCAGGTGACTGCGATGGCCACTCCAAAATGTTCCAGCCTTTAATCTGCAACCATGCGCTAGTGGACTTGGAGGTATGCTTGGGATCATTGTCCTGTTGAAAGGTCCAACGTCTCCCAAGCCTCAGGTTTGTGACGGACTGCATCACATGGTCATCCAATATCTCCTGGTACTGAAGAGAATTCATGGTACCTTGCACACGCTGAAGCTTCCCTGTACCTGCAGAAGCAAAACAGCCCCAAAGCATGATTGACCCCCCGCCATGCTTCACAGTAGGTAAGGTGTTCTTTTCTTCATAGGCCTTGTTCTTCCTCCACCAAACATAGCGTTGATCCATGGGCCCAAACAGTTCTAATTTTGTTTCATCAGTCCACAGAACACTATCCCAAAACTTCTGTGGTTTGTCCACATGACTTTTGGCATACTGCAGTCGACGCTTCTTATTCTTTGGAGACAGCAAGGGGGTGCGCCTGGGAGTTCTGGCATGGAGGCCTTCATTACGCAGTGTGCGCCGTATTGTCTGAGCTGAAACTTCAGTACCCACATCTGACAAATCTTTTCTCAGTTCCTCAGCAGTCACACGGGGACTTTTCTCCACTCTACGCTTCAGGTAGCGCACAGCAGTCGAAGTCAGCATCTTCTTTCTGCCACGACCAGGTAGCGTTTCAACAGTGCCCTTTGCCTTGAATTTGCGAATGATGCTTCCTATGGTCTCTCTTGGTATGTTTAACATCTTTGCAATCTTCTTATAGCCATTGCCCTTCCTGTGAAGAGTAATCACCTCTTCTCTTGTCTTCCTGGACCATTCTCTTGACTTCACCATGTTTGTAACCACACCAGTAAATGTCTAGAAGGAGCTGAGTATCACAGTAATTTTAAAGCTGCCTAATTGGTGCTTATTATGCTTTATTGCTGCTCCGTGACATCCACAGGTGTTTTCAATACCTGATTGAAAACACTTGAATGAACCTCTGTTCTTCAGAGTGGTAGTCTTTAAGGGGTTGAATAATTGTGTCAATGAAGAATTCACAAAAGAAACATTTACTACTGTATTACAAAACCAATTGATGTCATTTTAGTTGCATATGGTTCTTTAAAAAGTCCTTGTAGGATTTCATTCTGAATACAATTACAAAATGTACACTAACAGGGTTATCCAAAGAGATCCGAATTGCTTGAGAAAGGTAACGAACGCTGAAAATCAGCGTTCGGTTACCTTTCCTGACCATTCGGCTGTCCAGAGAGCAGGCAGTTCGCCAAATCCTGGCGAATTGCCTGCACATACGGTGCCTGTTCGAGGGCAGTGAAAACCCCATGAAAAAGCACTGCTTCGGCTATTCAGAGAACACAAACCAGCAGTGAAAGGTTCCCCTAATGTCCTGCCATTCGGTGCTTTAATTCGGCAAGTTAATTCAGGAGAATCCCATAGGCTTCAATGTTAAAAATATTCCCGTTTTAATTCAATATCTAATAAACCGTTCATTATAAAATTCTGCAGCAAAAAGTCTCTTAAAAAAATAATCAGAAAAATGCTTAATTATTTTTTTTCAGTTTACTTATTTTTTTTGTAACAGACCTCTTTATTATCATTCCCTGGACCTCCTGTGAAAATTTCAGACATTTTCGCTCAGTAGTTTCTTTGCAAACAGCGTTTCATTTTCCCAGATTCATACAAATGGTTTTGCTAATTTATTCACCTCCCTCTGTCTGCGTCACAGCTGCTTCGGCTCTGTGTGATTCGGCTCCAGCTTGGGTTTTTCGAAGGTTAATCCAGATGTTTTTGCTTGTTTTCTGCGTGCATTCGGTGGGTTTTCATCAGGTTTGCGGCAGCCTTTCCCTGCAATTCGGGGACCCTGTGGTGCTTGCTGAATACACCGCAGGGTCACCGAAATGGGATCGGCAAAAGGAACCGAATTGAAGAGAACGAAAAGTCACCGAACGTGCGGGGACTTTTCGAATCTCTTTGGATAACCCTGTAAATTCCCGAAAACCCTTTACAGCATTGGGGGTTGAATAATTTTGAACACATTATATATATTATATATACACAAACACCTATGCATAGAAAAATATGTATCCTATGATCATCAGGAAAAAGAACAAACAAATAGAAAAAATAGTGTGGAGGCTTTTTCTCTCACTTTTTGTCCACCACCACAACCGTTGTAATACATAACCATGCCGTGTCAGTGGCATGTATAAGCGAATGACATAAACAAAGTATGAAGAAACTATTGGAATGCAAAGGTTCATTATCCTCTGTAACATAGGAGGGAACTGACATGTATCGAGGGGAATAACGCAAGGGCAGCTAAAAATAGCAAATGTATAAAAGACTAAAAGAGATATTAAAGCAAAAAAAAAAAAACCTTAAAAACTTAAAAAATAATAAACGGGTAGAACAGCTTTAAATTCACATTCTAGTAATTCTGCAGCAATGTCAAACACAACACACGCGATTCCATGGAATGAATACGCATCGTCTGGCTGAGATTCACAGGACAAGAAAAAAAAAGATGTATAGAAACGAGCGCAGAGGACAATTCCACCCGCAACAAAACACAATTAGAGGTTTTAGTTTGCTCGTATGGCCATTGAAGCGTAAGCTCACTCGCCCCATCACGGCACCTCTTTGATGGGGCCTTGATGGGACGAGTGAGCTTACATTTCAATGGACATTCGAGCAAACTAAAACCTCTGTTTTGTTGCACGTGGAATTGTATAGAAACGAGCGCAGATGACATCTTTTTTTCTTGTAACGTTTTATACATGAACTGGGTTGTTACTCCTGGTTGTTGCAGCCGCCCTGGCGAGTATAGGCGCGACACCATTTTTCCTGTATGTACGAGATTCACAGGAGTCGGGGTCCGCGAGAGCTGGTGGGGTAGGGGGGCGTTTTCGACCAATCTCTGTAAGGAAATGGAAAAAAACCACAATTAGGCGTCTGGTAAACAGCTTGCAATCCCACATTGTAAATGCTGACCTGGAAGTCGAGGCGAACACAGGCGCAGAGTTATTTTCCACAACAATTAACCAATGATGAATAAACAAAAGCTCCTTTAATTTTCTAAGCGGAAAGCCAGCGCAATAAAGAAACTCAATTAAGGCCGGCCGCGCCGTATTTCTCGCCTGTTGTTTTTTGTTGTTGTTGTCGTTTTGTTTTGTATTTTTTTTTTCCCGTTTACCTTCAAAAAGAAATAAATTACTGTATTTCTGCAGCGATCCACGAACGCAAAACAACAAGAAAAAAAAGAGTTATCCAAGAGGCCCGCGCACCTCCCGTGCCGAGCATTTAAGCCACCAGAGGGGGTTAGAGATGATTAGCACCTAGAGACCCTCGGACCGGCAATAATTAAGAAGCAATCTTCTTGTCAGGAATTCTTTTAAGATTTATTGCAATTATTACGCTTTGTCCCTACGTTGGCCCATTAGGCGGGTTTTACGGATATGATACCTCTGCTTACGCAGAGCGCGAGGCGTTTCACTCTCGCCCAAGGTCCTGCGAGCATTTTAATCCAATCTCTTAGCGGATTCGAATTGATTTTAATATCCTGTGCGCTTTTATTATCTTTTTTTTTATTCTCTTTTAGAACATCATTAAACAAATTAACTGTACGCTATCTGAGCCCGGTCTCCAGCGCAAGGGGAAATGATGGGTGAAAGCGATGGTACTCAAGAGATTTCTTACTGCAAGACGTCCGGTTTGGATTTCACGGGGCTTATTCGCTGAACGGGGAACTGGGAATATCGTATTGATATATGGGAGGGCTGGATCATTTCTTGGTGTAGGGAACTTAGCTGTAATATTATATTGGCTTCAGCTCGCCAGAGGAAATTGCTGACGGATGTAGGCCAGAGGGGGCCACACTATACTAGCAGCGCCACCTAGCGGACGCGTTTCATAGCGACAATTTTTTAAAAAAAAGACACTTAAATTTTAACTTTTTTGGGGTGGGGGGGGGGGGACACCAAAATTTTTTGGCAATAGGCACATAGGAGCGTTTTAGGAAGCTATTGGTTCTTCAGGGTTAATGTTAGTTTTAGAGTTAGCTTAAAGGTTAGAGTTACTTTTAGTGTTATTGTTAATTTTAAGGTTAGGATTTTAGGGTTAATGCCAGTTTTAGGACTTGAGTTACTTTAAGGCTAGGGTCAGATGAAAGCATTTTTTCCCCGCGAACGTCAAAAAGTGCGTCCGAACGCATTGACGTATTTTTTCACGGAATGCGCAAAAACGGTCAGACGACGTGCATTTTCATGCGTGATTTTTTTACGGATCGTCAATAAAACACTTTTTTGCATCTGGACGTTATGTTGGCCGGACATGAGCAGTGTTTGACATCTCATCACGCACACACGCCGCTAGCGGACGCAGCGCACTCTGTACGTCAGTACTAGCGGTTCTGCGTACTCGAAAAAATGCGTTCAAATTCCACTTGCGTTGCACGGCCGGACATTTGTGCGGCCGTACTTCGTATATTGGCCGTCATTGCCCGTCATTTTCTTCTAGTGCGGCCGTAATTAAGTGCGCCAGAACGCACGTTAAAAGTGCGCTGGTCTGACCCCAGCCTTAGGGTTTGAGTTAGTTTGAGGGTAAGTTTTATTGATAATATTAGTTTAGGGTTAGAGTTACTTTTAGAGTTAGGATTTTAGGGTTAATGCTAGTTTTAGGGTTAGGGTTAGTTATAGGATTAGAGTTACTTTTAGGGTTTGTCATAGGGTTAGTGTTACTTTTAGGGTTTGGATTTTAGGGTTAGTTATAGGGTTAGAGTTACTTTTAGGGTTTGGATTTTAGTGTTCTGCTAGTTTTAGGGTTAGTTACTTTTAGGGTTTGGATTTTAGGGTTAGGATTTTAGGGTTAGGGTTACTTTTAGGGTTTGGATTAAGGTTAGGGTTAGTTATCGGGAAAGGCTAGGGTCAGACGAAAGCATTTTTCCCCGCGAACGTGAAAAAGTGCGTCCGAACGCATTGACATTTTTTCACGGAATGCGCAAAAAACGGGCAGACGACGCGCATTTTCGGGCGTGATTTTGTACGGATCGTCAATAAAACTCTTTGCGTCTGGACGTTATGTAGGCTGGACATTAGCAGCGTCTGACATCTAATCACGCAAACACGCCGCTATGCCGCAGCTGCGCACTCAGTACTAGCGGTTCAGCGTTCTCAGAAAAATGCGTTCAAATTCCACTTGCGTTGCACGGCCGGACTTTTGTGCGGCCGTACATCGTATATTGGCCGTCATCTGCTGCTAGTGCGGCTGTAATTATGGTGCGCCAGAACGCACGTTAAAAGTGCGCTGGTCTGACCCCAGCCTTAGAGTTACCTAGGGTTTGGAATTTAGGCTGGGGTCAGACGAGCGTAGTGTTCACGTCCGTGATTGCGCCTAAAAGTACGTCCGTGATAGCATGACAGAAAGCCCATTGGAGCCTGACACATGAAGTACGTCCGCACTGAACTGCGGACGCACAACGGCCGCGGCCCACGACGCAAGGCAGGCAAGAGTACAACCCCTAGAACGGCCGCACAAAGTGCGCTGCGTCCGCAACGTCTGCATAGCTTTATGTGTGAGTGATGGAACGTGGTCAGACGGACTGCATTTATACGTCCAGTCAGCATTTTTCACGGACAAAATGGTTTTGCTTTTTAATTTATTTTCCCTCCTACATCCGTCAAAATATACGTCAGTGAATAAACGGACTGTGTGGCCACTACTGTGTCTTCCGTACTGACGTACGTCCGTGTGCACGAACGTACAGTCCGTAGAAATCACGCTCGTCTGACCCTAGCCTTAGGGTTTGGAATTTAGGGTTAGGGTTAGAGTTACTTTAAGGCTAGGGTCAGACTAGCGCAGTTTTAACGTGCGTTTAGCCGCACGAAATCACGGCCGTACTAGCAGCAAATGACGTCCAATGCCGGGGAACATACGACGAACGGCCGCACGAAAGTTCGTCCGCGCAACGCAAGTGGCAAACGAACGCATTTTTTCGAGAACGTCAAACCGCTAGTACTGACGTACAGAGTACGCTGCGGCCGCATAGCGGCGTGTGTGTGATTAGGAGACGTCAGACGCTGCTAATGTCCGGCCAACATAACGTCCAGACACAAAAAGTGTTTTATTGATGATCCGTACAAAATCACGGACGAAAATGCGCATCGTATGACCACTATCGCGTATTCCGTGAAAAAATACGTACGTTCGTTCGACCGCACTTTTTCACGGACAACGTGAAAAATGCGTTCGTCTGACCCTAGCCTTAGGGTTATGCTAGTTTTAGGGTTAGAGTTACTTTAAGGCTAGGGTCAGACGAGCGTGATTTCTACGGACTGTACGTCCGTGCACAGGGACGTACGTTAGTACGGAAGACGCAGTAGTGGCCACACAGTCCGTTTATTCACTGACGTATATTTTGACGGATGTAGGAGGGAAAAATAATTAAAAAGCAAAACCATTTTGTCTGTGAAAAATGCTGGACGTATAAATGCATTCCGTCTGACCACGTTCCATCACTCACACACAAAGCTATGCAGACGTTGCGGACGCAGTGCACTTTGTGCGGCCGTTCTAGGGGTTGTACGTTCTTGCCTGCCTTGCGTCCGTTTGCCGCGGCTGTGGTGCGTCCGTAGTTCAGTGCGGACGTACTTCATGTGTCAGGCTCCAATGGACTTTCTTTCATGCTATCACGGACGTACTTTTAGGCTGGGGTCAGACCAGCGCACTTTTAACGTGCGTTCTGGCGCACATAATTACGGCCGCACTAGCAGCAAATGACGGGCAATGACGGTCAATATACGAAGTCCGGTCGCACGAAAGTCCGGCCGCGCAACGCAAGTGGAAAACGAACGCATTTTTTCGAGAACGCCGAACCGCTAGCACGGACGTACAGAGTGCGCAGCTGCGGCATAGCGGCGTGTGTGCTTGATTAGGAGATGTCAGACACTGCTAATGTCCAGCCTACATAACGTCCAGACGCAAAAAGAGTTTTATTGACGATCCGAAAAAAATCACGCACGAAAAATGCGCATCGTATGACCGTTTTCGCCTATTCCGTGAAAAAATACGTCAATTCGTTCAGACGCACTTTTTTACGTTCGCGTGTAAAAATGCTTTCGTTTGACCCTAGCCTTAGGCTAGGGTCAGACGAACGCATTTTCGCGTTGTCTGTGAAAAAGTGCGTTCGAACGAATGGACGCATTTTTTCACGGAGTACGCGATAGCGGTCATACGATGCGCATTTGCATCCATGATTTTGTACGGATCATCAATAAAACCCTTTGTGCATCTGGACGTTATGTTGGCCGGACATTAGCAGTGTCTGACATCTCCAATTCACGCACACACGCCGCTAGCGGGCGCAGCGCACTCTGTACGTCAGTACTAGCAGTTTAACGTTCGACAAAATGCGTTCGTTTTCCACTTTGCGTTGCGCAGCCGGACTTTTGTGCGGCCGTTCTTCGTATATTGGCCGTCATTGGACGTCATTTGCTGCTAGTGCGGCCGTGATTAAGTGCGCCTGCACGCGCGTTCGCACTGCGCTCGTCTGACCCTAGCCTTAGGCGCAATCACGGACGTGAACACTACGCTCGTCTGACCCCAGCCTTAGGGTTTGGATTTTAGGGTTATGCTCGTTTCAGGGTTAGGATTTTAAGGTTATGCTAGTTTTAGGGTTGGTATTTTAGGGTTAATACTAGTTTTAGGGTAAGGGTTATACTAGTTTTAGGGATAATGATAGTTTTAAGTTTAGGATTTTAGGGTTAATGCTAGTTTTAGGGTTATAGTTAGTTTATAGGGTTCATGTTGTAGGGTTAGGGTTAATACTAGTTTAAGGGTTATAGTTAGTTTTAAATTTAGGGTTCATGTTGTAGGGGTAGGGTTAATGCTAGTTTTAGGGCTATGGTGAGTTTTAGGAAGTTGGAATTAGGTCAAATGGGGTCTTGCAAAGGTCTGCAGAGCTGCACATCAATATATTGTGTTTTCTGTGCGCAGCGAGTGGTGGCAGGCTTATTTTACAATAGGGGGAAACAGCAGAGTTACCAGATCAGCCATGTTTATAATATGTCAAAGTCAGTTACCCAATCAGAGCAGCTCAGCTGGGGTCCCCATTTGATTTCTTACCTGCAGCATATGAATTCTACATTCTGCAGGGCTGCACTTTTCACAGATTACCCCTCAGCATGCATAAAGTATGTGTTCAGGAAAACAGAGAATATGGCAACCCTAGGAAACAATCAATCGCCTGCTTGATTTACCGCTAAAGATTCTGTTCAACATACCACTAGGGCTGTCATGTCGGCCATGTTTTCCTGTACACATATCACCACCAGTTCATGCAGAGGGAGAGCACAGCGAAAAGTGCTGCCCTGCAACATGTATAATTCATATGCTGCAGGAAGGAAATCAAGGCCTGGGATTCCTTTTTGATTTCTTACCTGCAGCGTATGGATTATACATGCTGCAGGGTGGCATTTTTGATGCACTACCCATCAGAGTGAATAACACACTGTTTAGTGAATAAGCTCCTTTATATTTATAAAAAAAAAAAAAACTCTGTGTCTTGCTCACTAAACAGTGTCATTCTCCAGTTTATTGAATAAGCCCCTTTATGTAAACCACCAGTGAAAAGGATTTGTATCAGCGTTTTATTTTCTCCAGACCACTAATATAAATGGTGTGTGGATGCAGGATAATGCACTTACTGGAGGAGACATCCTGGCTGGGATCCCCACCTTACCATCGACTAGTAACTGTATCCTGTGGTAGGGAACCTTCCCGATAGCTCCCAGGCCTGCCGGTGCCTCTGCAAATTCCACGGCACGTTGACTCTCTATAGCTCAGGCCAGGTTCTATGAATCTCTTTAGAATGCTCGACTGAAATGTTGCCGTTATGGTGGATTTTCAATGGACGCTTCTACTTCCTGTGGATAATAAATAATATTATACCTACGCTGCACATCTCTACCACCACAGATTAAATATATACATTTATCAGAGTGGCCAGATCGGCTGGGATTTCCTGCACACATATTACTATTTCATGCAGAGGAGGAGCACAGGAAAAAAGTGCTGCCCTGCAACATGTATAATTCATTTGCTGCAGGAAATAAACCAAGGCAGGTCACCTGGGATTCCTTTCTGATTTCTTACCTGCAGCGTATGGATTATACATGCTGCGGGGGTGGCATTTTTCATGGACTGCCCATCGGCATGAATAAATTATACGTGTCCAGGAAAACATGGCCGATCTGGCAACTTTAGTCAGGAACATGTATAAATCCATATTACTTACATACAGCAGACCACTTAGAAGTCCTTCAGGGGTGTCTGACCTGTCTGCAGTGCACCGTCATATCCTGCCCGGAGAACCATCGTTACCCATCGTGATTCCTCGCTACCCTCCATTCCTCCAGCCTACCCCCCCCCCCCGTGAATCCCAGTGTCCCTGTGCTGTCTGGTTTAATAAACTTTGCTAAGGACATTGACCACCCCTCTGCCAGTCGCCTGCCAGACCCTTGCTACGGACTGTGACTACTGTTCTTGCATTGCCCCTTTCTGGAAACCTCGCCTTGTTCACACCGTTACCCATAGTGTGGACTTCTGCCCACTGTGTCCCTGTTCTGCTGCCCACCTTCCCCCTACCTGTAGAATCTCCCAGCCCCCTTCCTGTCCTGCCTATCTAGTTTCTGTAAGTTACCTTGTGTCCTATAGTTTCTCGGTCTCCAGTTTCTGTCTTTTATTGAATCCACCGTCCAGCCCTATTCCGGTGTCTCACCCTCAGTCCTGTGTAGCTCTGATCAGCCCTATTCATGTCTTGCCCAGCCTCCTCTGATACTTGCTCCAGTTTCCATCTTGTCTCGCCCTCAGTCCTGTGTCTTGGCTGATCAGCCCTATTCCTGTCTCGCCCAGCCTCCTCTGATACTTGCTCCAGTTTCCTTCTCGTCTCGCCCTCAGTCCTGTGTCTTGTCTGATCAGCCCTATTCCTGTCTCGCCCAGCCTCCTCTGATACTTGCTCCAGTTTCCTTGTCTCGCCCTCAGTCCTGTGTCTTGTCAGATCAGCCCTATTCCTGTCTCGCCCAGGCTCCTCTGATTCTTGCTCCAGTTTCCATCTTGTCTCGCCCTCAGTCCTGTGTCTTGTCTGATCAGCCCTATTCCTGTCTCGCCCAGCCTCCTCTGATACTTGCTCCAGTTTCCTTCTCGTCTCGCCCTCAGTCCTGTGTCTTGGCTGATCAGCCCTATTCCTGTCTCGCCCAGCCTCCTCTGATTCTTGCTCCAGTTTCCTTCTTGTCTCGCCCTCAGTCCTGTGTCTTGTCTGATCAGCCCTATTCCTGTCTCGCCCAGCCTCCTCTGATACTTGCTCCAGTTTCCTTCGTCTCGCCCTCAGTCCTGTGTCTTGGCTGATCAGCCCTATTCCTGTCTCGCCCAGCCTCCTCTGATTCTTGCTCCAGTTTCCTTCTTGTCTCGCCCTCAGTCCTGTGTCTTGTCTGATCAGCCCTATTCCTGTCTCGCCCAGCCGCCTCTTATACTTGCCTATTATCCAGTGTTGCTTTTGATTTAACCCCATGCTGTGCCTCGTCTAATAAACCTTTTATCGTTGTGACCCTGAATATCTGCCTCGCTCCACCCGGTTACCCCATACTGGGCTCGTACCTGCAGCCCTGCACACTGAATGGTGACATATAGTAATAACTAGCAGAGCTTATGAAGCCTCGTCAGAGGTGACTGCACGTTTGCGCACATGGTTTGGTGGACGGTGGATATGGTGCACTTTGCTGGGGAGCGTGGATAGCTAGCACAAGGACATGCCTGTTGCCATCACTACATAAATAGAAGAGATAACCGAGCGCTCAAAAGATGGGAAAGATAGAAGCCTTTTAGTACAGTGTGCTGAGCCCCCCCCCCCCCTCCGTAGTTCAGCATTTGTTATGCCACGACAAATGATAGCCTGCGCTTTGGTGGGATGGGGGAGGGGGGATTCAATATTCTGCTGAGATCAACCACCATCCAATATCATTTATAAACACACTGCCCGGCCAAAAAAAAGGAACCCCCTGGATGTAACTAAGCCTGTAGGTGCTCGCCTTCCATTGGATAATTACTGCAGTGATTAATATGTTTCAGCATAAAATTAGGTCATGTGACTCCCTGAATATACTGAATGAGCAGGGTTTTCCATCAATGGGTTTTTTCTCCCCTGATGGCACAGCGGGCATATTCCAAGATGGCAATGCCAGGATTCATCGGGCTCAGATTGTGCAAGAGTGGTTCAGGGAGCATGAGACATCATTTTCACAAAATAATTGGTCACCGCACAGTCCTGACCTTAACCCCATTGAGAATCTTTGGGATAATGTGCTGGAGAAGACTTTACGCAGCGCTGCGACTCTCCCATCATCAATACAAGCTCTTGGCCACAAATTAATGCCACTCTGGTGTCAGGGTGGCACCTGGCATACGCCGTGGTGGGACCCATGTACGGGTGGTTAGAGCCCTTTTGGCAGGGATATACTGGAGGTACCTGCGAGTAAGTTGGCTGAGACAGGTCTGAGTCTGTGGCGAGGTACAAAGGGAGTTGGCAAAGAGTAGTCAGGACGGTCCGTGGATCAACGGGCTGGCAGCAATGAGGCAATATCGGTGGGTAAATCAGGGTCTGGTACACGGTTATCAACAGAGACAGGAAGGCAGGTCTGCATAGCAGAAGGTGAGACTTGACAATGCAAAGCCAAGTTGCACAGGGGGAGGATACTCTTTTATTGATAGGCAGAGAAGAGGGTGTGGTGTGTGTTTGGTGCTACTTTGTTTTTAACCCCTATCAGTGCTGGACAGGGCCGAAGCAGCACTTTTCATGGATAGCACTGATTGTTGAGCACACACGGGTGCTGATCCCCGACACTGGACTCGAATAAATGCTGCAACATTGACACGATGCCATGGCGAATGCGTGCCGGAAACACAGCAAAAGGCGACACAACCAAATATTATTATCCTTTATTTATATAGTGCCACGAATTCCGCAGCGCTTTACAAGATCAGTGTACAAGGAGTTGATACATTGAAATACCACACATGGATGATACGGCCTGATTCAGGGGGTGTCTGTTCCCAAAGGAACTTGCAATCTTTGAGATGTACAAGTATTTTGTGAGGTCGGCGCATCCATATCGTTAGGTGTTTTGCCCAAGGACACTCGCTGGTGGCGTCTTCCGAGTGGGATCGAGTCATCTTTCCATGATTGTAGATCAGTGACCTGGTGGCTAGGTTCAACCCGCTTCTCGTAAAGTCGAGACTTGCTTCTCCACAGTTGTATTGGAGGGACGTGCTGAATGGGATTTGACTTGCTTCTCCATGGTCAAAGGTTAGAGACGTTCCCACTGGACTCCACAGCCGATATTGTGTGGTAGCGAGTATGTGCCGTTGGGTGTCTTGCCCAAGGACACTTACTGGAGAGGTGCTCTGGCCGGGATTCGAACCTGGGTCTCCACGGTTATAGAACAGTGATGTTACCTCTACTTCATCCAGTGTGTGACTATTTTTCGGCCACAGTGTATATGTTTATATACATAAATATTTCTGTCGCTGATTTTGGAAGATGGATGATCACAGTGATATATTTACATACAAGCATAAACGCGGGTTGGGCAAGAAAAGAGCCAGAGACCCAAGGGACAGAAGAGGAATAGAAGGACTGTCAGGATCTTTCCCACAAGATAGTAGGTCCTGTATATTTTCTGGCGCACAGTAAATCAAAGAGACATATCTTCATCTCTAGATACCAGGGCCCCAGATTTCCGATATCTGGCAAACAAACCCTCCAGTGTTCCAGCAGCATGTTGCACGCGCAGCATATTGCGTGACACACGCGGCAACAACACGCTAGCAGGATTACACATTGCCTTCCCCGCTATTATCTAAGAAAGAGTCACTAATTAGCAAAACCCAGCCGTGTGATGAGCCCGAACCCAGATATACAGCGGAAGAGGTCCCCAAAGAGAATTCATCAAGCCGCTTAATTAAAATATCCTGCAGTTGTCAGTTCAGGAAACACTTCTTGTCACAGAGCCTAATTAAACGTACTGTCTGTCACGAGCATCCCCGGGCTCAGGATGCTGAGAGTAAGCTCTGGTAGGGTACCACTGGCTGCTCACTGTGCAAGCGCTGGCCAATCCTGCCACCTGCTGGTACTCTACAGTATTACAGCCATACAGAAATAACCACAGCAAGGCGATGATATCCATTCCTTTCCAGAAATTCAAGTGTTAAAAAAAATCAATTATATTGCGTTTATGAAGCTTATCGAGTGTAGGAAGCCGTCGCAGAAAAATTACGAAATGGAGTCTACTCTCTGTGGCGAAGAGATAGAATAATCGATTTGTATGCAACTGCCCCGCAAACGCACCTTCATAAACTTACTACATCGTATACTGTAACTCATTCTGACACTTTGTGCTACAATGTAACTACATGACCCACCACTGTGACATGTTAAATGAGCTGAACTGGCCGTCGCTGGAATCCTGACGCACCCTTCACCTTTCCAACATGGGGTTTAAGAGCTTTTCTGGGAAGCTACCACCCTACCTGAATAGACTGTTTCCCCCAGCAGTTCCCTCATTCTATAACCTCCGATCCAGGACCTGCACCTTACAATACCACAATACAAAAAAAAAGTGGCTCGATCCTCATTTTCCTAATGTTCTGCAGCAACGGGGAAACAAAGGGAAATGAGTGACATTAAAAGTATACATAGCGATTTAACAATTAAATAAATTGGAATTATTTGCCAGATATTTGCAGCATCATTCAAAAAGTCAAACTGTATTATCTACCTGCTATGAGTAGAGTGCAGCAATCCTCTGTCCTTGGCGAGGATCAAAGGGTCTGGGGCGTCACTAAGGCTCTATACAGCTTAAGACAGTGTTTCCTAAACCGGTCCTCAGAACCCTCTCCTCTAACAGGCCAGATTTTGCAGATCACCTTGGGGAAATGAAGACTCAATCCTGCAACCACTGAGCAACAAATCATATCACCTGTGCTTCTCATATCCTGCAAACCTGGCAGTGGGTCCTGAGGACAGGTTTGGGAAACATGTGCTCTTCAAACTAGACCTTTAGACTACGAACACAGAGTTTACAGCTTCGATCTCACACTATGGACCCACAGATGTTTTTGAACTACAAATCCCATGATTCTCCGGTCACGTATTGCATTCAAAGAATTCTGGGAAATATAGGCAGTCACCTTGGTGGGGGCTGAACTTTATGACCCCTGGTCTTCACATTCCCCACTAGTGTAACTAAAATACAATAAATCTGTCATTAACTAGACAGCCTGATCTCTGCTCACCTCCACTATATTGCCAAAAGTATTGGCTCACCTGCCTTGACTCACATATGACTTTAAGTGACATCCCATTCCTAATCCATAGGGTTCAATATGACGTCACTCCACCCTTTACAGCTATAACAGCTTCAACTCTTCTGGGAAGGCTGTCCACAAGGTTTAGGAGTGTGTTTATGGGAATTTCTGACCATTCTTCCAGAAGCGCATTTGTGAGGTCACACACTGATGTTGGACGAGAAGGCCTGGCTCTCAGTCTCCGCTCTAATTCATCCAAAAGGTGTTCTATCGGGTTGAAGTCAGGACTCTGTGCAGGCCAGTCAAGTTCATCCACATCAGAGTCTGTCATCCATGTCTTTATGGACCTTGCTTTGTGCACTGGTGCACAGTCATGTTGGAAGAGGAAGGGGCCAGCTCCAAACTGTTCCCACAAAGTTGGGAGCATGGAATTGTCCAAAATGTCTTGGTATGCTGAAGCATTCAGATTTCCTTTCACTGGAACTAAGGGGCCAAGCCCAGCTCCTGAAAAACAACCCCACACCATAATCCCCCCTCCACCAAACTTTACACTTGGCACATTGCAGTCAGACAAGTACCGTTCTCCTGGCAACCGCCAAACCCAGACTCGTCCATTAGATTGCCAGATGGAGAAGCACGATTCGTCACTCCAGAGAACGCGTCTCCACTGCTCTAGAGTCCAGTGGCGGCGTGCTTTACACCACTGCACCCGACGCTTTGCATTGCACGACTGGATTTGTTGCACAGGTGGCATCCTATCACAGTTCCACGCTGGAATTCACTGAGCTCCGGAGAGCGACCCATTCTTTCACAAATGTTTGTAAAAACAGTCTGCATGCCTAGGTGCTTGATTTTATACACCTGTGGCCATGGAAGTGATTGGAACACCTGATTCTGATTATTTGGATGGGTGAGCCAATACGTTTGGCAATATAGTGTACATTATATTTGTAAATTAAGAGCTGTGCCTTGTTTCCATTGATAAACCCCTCTGCAATAATACAGGGGTAATGCAGGACTATAGGGTCGCTTCACAAAGCATCGAAATTGCACACAATTTTGGCCCATTTCCCCAAAAATACAGGAAGTTCACTAATCGAATGGTCGCCGAAGCAGTTACTGGACGTCGGCGAAAAACCAAATTGGCATAGTCGAAATCTGCCGGATTGCAGGGGAAAAAAAAATGCTATTCTCATAGGGAGGTTAAATCAGTAATAAAAAAGGCTAGAAGAAAAACTTACAAAATTATAAAAGAAAAAAAAAAAATTAAATTATTTTTTTTCCAAAAAATAAAATGACCTTTAAAGAAATAAAAAATATAATAGGCTTTTATATCGACACCTACGGAATTCACCTGTTAAAACCAGTCGTATCGAAACACAGGAAATCTGGGTATTTCCCCTGAATTTCAGCGTTCTGTAAGTAGAAGACATGATATTGTGGTAGGGGGCAATTTCAGTACTGGAGATTTGCGTATTTCTCAAACTGCCAGATTTATAAATGGACGTAGACTTGAAATTGCACGGAAAGGTGACATTCACGGCTTCGTTGCAATGCGGGGCCAATTCGGAGGTTAGTGACTAACCCCTTATGACGTGGTGGGTGCAGCACCTCAAAGACTAAACCATAAGCAAATCAGACACCATCACCCAGACATGGTGGCCACAACTGAAACGCTAAGTAAATCTCCTCTGCACGAGAGATACAGCAGTTACAAGTATTTATAAAGCACCAACAAGTTCCATAGCGCTGTACCAGGGGTGAACAACCCCTGAGGATCATTTAAGTCTTTGTCAGGGCTCATTGCTTTAGCTGACTAGGGCAGGGCTGTCAGACTCATGCCCGCCCCCGGATGTGGATTTGTACATTTCCCAGAATTCTTTGAATGCAATAGATGGCCAGGGAATAACGGGAGCTGTAGTTCAGATCGAGGGAGGCTTGGTTGGACAGAGGTGACCCAGACAGTTATCAGCTATACTGAGAAGACAGTTAGCCGAGCGTGCTGCATCTCTAAACTATTTCATATAGACCCTGGATTATCTGCCCCTGCAAGAAGTCAATGTTTTACTTTACGGTCACATGAATGGTCGGGGGGGGGGGGCCCTGTGTGACCAAACAATGGCTCTGCACATCGCAATGACACATGGTGTTATTCGGATACCGTGTGTCTGATATCTCAAACACAAAAACGTATTAAAAAAAAAAAAACATGTAAAAGCCACACAGCTTCTTTTTAGGTTTAAGGCTGGGGTCAGACCAGCGCACTTTTAACGTGCGTTCTGGCGCACATAATTACGGCCGCACTAGCAGCAGGTGACGGGCAATGACGGACAATATACGATGTACGGCCGCACAAAAGTCCGGCCGTGCAAAGCAAGTGGAATTTGAACTCATTTTTCTGAGAGCGCTGAACCGCCAGTACTGACGTACTGAGTGCGCAGCTGCGTCATAGCGGTGTGTGTGCGTGATTAGGAGATGTCAGACGCTGCTAATGTCCGGCCTACATAACGTCCAGACGCAAAAAGAGTTTTATTGACGATCCATACAAAATCACACCCG
This sequence comes from Leptobrachium leishanense, assembly GCA_009667805.1. Classification (NCBI taxonomy): domain Eukaryota; kingdom Metazoa; phylum Chordata; class Amphibia; order Anura; family Megophryidae; genus Leptobrachium; species Leptobrachium leishanense. The sequence goes on from CM019072.1 coordinate 21,976,558, forward strand.
ACAATGCGCGTCGTCTGACCGTTTTTGCGCATTCCGTGAAAAAAAATACATCAATGTGTTCGGACGCACTTTTTCACGTTCGCGGGGAAAAATGCTTTCGTCTGACCCTAGCCTAACTTGTGAAACGCTGATTTATTTATGGAGTTAACCCATTGTGTCACATGCATGCCTGAAGTGTCAAGTGATGCAATTACTACCGAATGGTCTAACCAAAAATTACACTTACTAGAACCAGTGGATTTGGGGGGGGGGGGGGGGGGGGAAGAGAAGAGAGAAATTGCTAGACATTTGGGAATATTCCCTATGTACTTTTTTACTGTAATAACACATGTGGCAGCGAGATCGCCATCTGCTGGCCAAAAGGAGTTCATGTTAGCCCCATCTCAAGCGGCCGGGGTTAAACAAGTCTTTGGGACTAAAGTCTGCTTTATGGAGCAAGCCCAGCAATCCAACACATAGGATGTCAATTGGTTACTTTAACCCCTTCACTGCAAAGTACTTAAAAAGGGATACTGTAGGCAACATGACCACATAAGCTTTTTTTAGGTGGTCATGATGTCCTAAGTATGCCCTTTTCCTCAGCTGCCCCCTCCGCTCAGCCAATCGGCTGAAACACGGAGGACTTTACTCCGCCCTCCAAGCAGTCAGAGTGGGATTTGTATTTCCCACTTCTGCCGACTAGGAGACATCATTGCGGTTTCAGCGCGATGACTTCAACTCCCCGCAGTAGCTGGCGGCGGCAGCAGCTGAGATTAGTGTTACGCACAAGAGGATGCGCGCAACACTAATCAAAGATGGAGCCGGGAGGAAGCCTGCTGATTTGTTTACGCGAGAGGCGCACTTCTCACGTAAACCATTAGCCAAGTTGAAGATTTACCAGGACGGGAGTGGAAGAGGAGAGTATATTATATTAATATATAATAAAAAAAGCCGCAGTTGGAAACAAGTGGTTTTTAGGGTATTACATTAAAAAAAATAAAACCAACTAGGTAGGGCAATAGGTATAGTATAATTTAAAAAAAGGGGATTTTTAGCCTAGAGCGTTCCTTTAAAACATAGGGAATTTAGATTTTAAATCTTTTCTTACGGAGATGATATATTCTTCTAGATGGTGACCCTTATCTTGCCCTGAATCATTAGTGGTTTGCAAGCTGTGAGGAGTAATATCTGAAGCGGGGGGGGGGGGGGGGGGTGATACAACCAAGCTACCATCCACTAGACATTAGATTGTGTCCCTTATCTCAGTGTCTGCATTATCAGCACACAGGCAGAAAAGGCCTTTGTACCAAAATACAGCAAATGTGATGGGAGATAAAAATGGTGAGACTTCCTGCTTGAGGATTTGTAGTGAGAAATTATATAATCTCTGCATAATCTCTCGCAATGCCTGTATATGAAGTTACATATTGATTTGTTCTACACAATTCGATTAACTTCAGTGGTTCATTCACAGGTTCTCTTACTAGCTCCCAAGACCTGCCACAGGAACAACCTCTAGTTAATGCAAGAGACACTATGCCAAGCTCACAACACCCAGAATTCCTTCAATGAAACAGATGTCCAGGGAATCATGGGAGTTGTAAGTCAAAACGTGTGACTGGAGTTGACAGCCCTGCTCAAAGCATCGGTACCATTCCGGGTCAAACACTGGCCTTTCACAAGATCTGTATAGTGCAGCTTCTATTTCTAGTGAGAGCCCTCACTGGTGGGAAGAAAACTCCTCTCCGGGGATGATTCAGCTGTCCAAGTGCAGGAGCCGAATTCGTCCCAGAAGCTGATCAGTAGGAGTCTGCTTGAGGGTGAGGCATCGGGACCAAGAAACAAATGGGGTCCCAACTCCCTCACTTGCTGGAGTGTCCAGCCACATGACATACTGCAACCTGCATGAAGCTGGCAGCAGGTCATGTCTAGAGGAAGAGAGCGAGTGATGCAACCGATAGACATGTTTTAAAAGGACAACGAGGCCACAGGACAATAACCTCCACTTTGGTTAAAACAAACATCTTTGTTGAAACTAGTTATTTCACAGCTACATTTCTTCCCTTTAGTTCTGCCAATGCTGATAAACGTCCATGTCAGGTTTTACCAGTACCTACTTTGATGCAAGAAAAAGGTGCAAATTGTTACATGATTACAGAGTGCTGAACCTAGGAGGTATGCTGATTGTGGAAAATCCAAAGAACACAAAAAGAAAGTGTTACAAGATTTGGGATTTTTATTAACAGTTCCAGGGATAGATTTACTTTTTCTTGTCCACCTCTTGCTCGGCAGCTTCCTTTGCCCTCTTGGCACGGAGGCCAAAGAGCCTTGCATTGGCACGAGCCATACGCAGGCTGGCAAAAGCTTTGAAGTTCTTTTCGTCCTCTGTGATGACTCTTGCCTTCTCTTTCTTGAAGACCTGAAAGAAAAATTGCCAAGCTGGTTATTTTCCAATAAAATAAAAAAAAAAAACACAAGAGCAAGTCAAAAGGCCAAAGTTAGACAAACTGGTTACACAGAAAGAGTGAGAACTCGGGTCTTCAAAAAAGCCATCAGGTGCCCGATGAGTTCATCTGCAACTGATCAGGTCAAAAGCAAATTAAATCTGTTTTGTTGCAAACAGATTTTGTTTGCTTTTGGGCTTCCAAAGCACAAGGTGCCAAAACTGTCCAACTTCTGCTAGGTAAGCCTGATAGCTCTGCTTGTCACCAGCCAATGCATGGAGCCACAGGCTGCAGGTCTAACTGCAGTAGCTACATTTGGCAAGTAGATGGCAACATGCCTGCCAAATTGGGAATATTCCAATAAATCACTGTATAATAAAAATGATTTTCCCAAAAAACATTTGCTCCAACAGTTTTTTGGAAAACTCACTTGTTAGTGAAGGGGTTAAGTTGGAGACAATCTTATATGCCGCATTAAGAACATACTATTGATGGACTGCTTTACGATCATACAAGTTCTCATAACTTAAGCTTTTTATTTTTCATACCATTCCCAATGTTTAGGTATTAAGATGGTAAAAGGCAAAAAAGGATTGCACCCAAAAGGGCTCAAGTCCAGAAGCACTGGGGTTAAAACCCCCAAATACTAAGCAGATCTACACTACCAGGAAGGCAAGATTAAGGCTAGGGTCAGACGAACGCATTTTTCGCATTGTCCGTGTAAAAGTGCGTTCGAACGAATGGATGCATTTTTTCACGGAATACGCGATAGCGGTCATACGATGCGCATTTTCGTCCGTGATTTTGTACGGATCATCAATAAAACCCTCTTTGCGTCTGGACGTTATGTTGGCCGGACGTGTGCAGCGTCTGACGTCTCCCAATCACGCAAACACGCCGCTATGTGGCCGCAGTGCACTCTGTACGTCAGTAGTAGCGGTTTGACGTTCTCGAAAAAATGCGTTAGTTTGCCACTTGCGTTGCGCGGACGAACTTTCGTGCGGCTGTTCGTTGTATGTTCCCCGGCATTGGACGTCATTTGCTGCTAGCACGGCCGTGATTACGTGCGGCTAAACGCACGTTAAAACTGCTTTTGTCTGACCTTAGCCTAAGGCTGGGGTCAGACGAATGCGCGTTTAGCTGATGCGTGTTTAGCTGCACTTTATTACAGCAATGGTAGCAGCAAATGATGTCCAACGCAGGCCCACACAAAGTATGTCCGTGCAACGCAAGCGACAAAAAACGCATTTTTTTGCAAGAACGTCGAACCGCTAGTACTGATGTACAGAGTGCGCTGCGTCCACATAGCAGTGTGATTAGGAGACGTCGCTCAAGTCCAGCCAACATAATGTCCAGACACCCAAAGTTTCCTGGTTTGGATCCAAAAAAAAAGCCAAAAGTGCGCATCGTATGACCGCTATCGCATCTTCCGTGAAAAAATGCGTTCGGATGCAATGCACTTGACTGTAGACGTGAAAAATGTGTTAGTCTGACCCTAGCCTAACACCTTTAGTCACAGGACAGCGTGCCTGGGGAGTGCTTTCAGGATAGATCACATGTTACACATTCAGGCCAAGACAGATAATTTACAATCAGTATCCAAGAAACAAATCCCAGGAACCCATTGTTGCCTCGTGCCTTGATTCGGCACAATCTTTGCATTTTGTGCTACAGCTCGATAGTTTAAATGCAGATTGCAGGACCTCTGTCGAGGATTATTGGTCCTTCATGTAGAATGTTATGTTCAGGGTGACCGTGCTAAAGTCACTGAGTTCCAATGTGATTCACCATAATTAAAGATCTTGATACAAATCTTTAAAATGAAAACCTTAGTGTTTAATTTGAAGGCAGAGTAAATCTAAAAAAAGGAGCAAGGAAAAGGGACGCAGGAATATTTCTGACTTGCACGCTACGCACGACAGACAAGAGTTTAGCGAGAACAGGCGCTAGCAAACTGACCAAGAGCAACAAAAGGGCCAAAAAAAATAAAAATAAAGGTTCAGGACGACAGACAGCCAAATAGTCACATCTCTCACTGTATTGGCAAGACTGGTATGAGGTGGTGAACTTACACTGCGGATTGGCATGATTGGTCCAGTCAGCTGAGTGGCCATCTTCAGCTCTTCAGCCTGTACAGGGAAGAAGAAAAGTTAAGCCAGTCAAGAAAAAAACCTTCCCATGTTCTAATAGTCAGATGTAGAATAGTCCAGAACAAATAACAGGATCACCAGTCTCACTGTACTGTCATGCAGAGTCCTCAGAGGAATTAAGTTGTAGGTCACAGGATGACACCATGTAGTATACAGGAAGCCTAAAGATTGGACTCTGCTAAAGCTCAAGAACACACGAAAAAAGTGCGGGCACTGCAAGCTGGCATACAATACTTAATTTCAAGAAACTGCCAAAAATCTATATAATAAAAAAAAATAAAAAAATTGCTGGTCAGTGTATCCTGCATTAAGTAATGACTTTTACATAAACGCCACCTTGCAGTAGCCGGGCCCCCTTTTGTGCCAAGAAATGATTTGACACTGAAGTCTATGGTTTTGGCTTGAGATCAATTCCATTACAAATCCCCCTAATAGTTTAATCCCTTTCAGAGTTTTTGCAAATCCGTCATCCCTTCAGGTTCCACCATCCTGGCTCAAGATATTTCCACCGAGAGAGCCATGTTGCTGTGCAGGGTTTGTCTATTCAGGGCATGCAGAGGACGACTGTATATTTACAGTGTCACAGGGGGTTAAAATCCCACAAGGTACTAAATATGACATGCGCCATTGAAACAGGACACGTCATTTTTTTTATTTTACACTGAATGTAAGGGAGCTCCAATAGACTGCCCAGTATTTATTGCCTACAATTCCCAGAATTCTGTGGCCAATAGGTGGCCGGAGGAATATGGAAGTTGTATTAGAAACACATGGTGTCTATACTCTAAAAAAATAACCCCAATGCTGCCACTTACAGAGCTGTCTCCCTTCTTAGGAGCAGAAGGTTTGCGTGGGAAGATGATCAGTTTGGAGCGGTATTCCTTCAGCCTCTGCACGTTGGTCTGCAGGGACTCCGTGGACTTGTTGCGGCGCCTTTTGTCTACAGCGATGCCAATGGTGCGTGCCACCCTCCTGTTAATGCCAGCTGCCTGTGTGTGAGCAAGACACTCAATTTAAAACCATGAAAATGCACAAAAGTTAAAGCGGAGTAGAAAACAGAAACCCCCTTCCCCACTCGAGCAGCCATCAGACAAAAGGGTTCAAAGTAATCATCACAGCGTTACAGAGATTCCGGAGATTTGTCATCACGCAGCTGATGCTGCGATTAAAAAGTTTACAGAATGGCTTTGGAAGCAAAGCCAAAAATAAAGGCAATGCCTGTTCAAAAAGTCCATGTCTCCAGCGGTGTTACTCCAAGGCAGCTTCGTACACATACCTTCAGTTCCTCAAGGCTGAAGCCTCTGCCAGCTCGCACTTTAGTGTGGTATCTGACAGTGGGGCATCTCACCACCGGTCTGATCGGGCCTGCGACGGGACGTGGAGCTATCCGGCGTGCTTTGGCCTGACGTGCCTTGCGTCTGCGGGTAGAGGAAAGTTCATAAGTATGTGCAGAGAACGGACGTTTACCCAGGAAAACTGAACCCATAATACAGTTCAACCTTAACAGGACACTCGAGGGTGTCCAGGCAAGTGAATGGCTCCGTGTGAATCCCCGCCTAGCCAGGAGACACAGCCTTTACCTGGAGAGCAGATCAGCGTGCCGATACCCAGCTGAGTGAAAATGAAGGCACAATGACCAAATTACACTGAGTTGACACGGTGCTCAAAGCGTTTCCTTCCCAGCAAAACATTGTCTTTTCTCATGGACGCTTACATGCAAACCATGTGAAATCATTTCCCTTGCCGGTCGATGGCCATTGCCCCCAGTGCCCGACCCCTTGCTGTTATAGAAGCAGAAATGTATCCAGGAGCTTGAACTAAACCCGGCTGTGCGTAAAACAACGTGGCCTCATTCGACAGTGAAATACTCGCCATGTACTAGTTATGTTTGACATAATCGTATAGGAATTTTATACAATTCCCTCGCTTCTGCTGGAGTGTGTACAGAGAGGGCAGAGCAGTAGACAGGGGTCCTGCAAAACAGCATTCCCTCATAGCGGCAGAGAAACCATCAAGGCACCAATGTTTCTACAACAGGGCAGTCACAGGTGGTGCGACACCCACCATCCAGAGAGAAGATAAAAATTGCAGCACTGGATTAGGACAAGTGATTTGTGATCTCCTTAACCCCTGCACTACAGAAACAGACATCTCTAGGTTCAAAAAGGCACCAGAAGGGGCCCCCAAAGTTTGCGCCCTGTGGGCATAATGCCCAAAGAGCTAAAACTGTAAAAGCGTCTGATTATGCCCTTATGCCGATGCAGGGGAGAAAAATAAAAAAAAAGGACCTGCAGCTCAACCAGATGCAACTCAATTTGGCAGTAGATTGCACCATCTACTGTCCAAATAGGATATTTAGAGTAAGAAATACAATGGGTATAAATGCAAAATATTTCTTACTGTATAAACAGACCATGTTTTGGAGGAGGGGTCACTCTTAGATTGTACTCTCGAGTAGCGTCCTCCCCCCGTATGTATATTTGTCATTTTGCCTCTCCCATTGTGGTGCGCTTTCTAAAAGCTTGTAACTGGTAGTGAAGGGGTTAAGGGATCAGTAACCTTTTATTTTTTACAATCAGATCTAGCCATCACTGGAGAGTGAGCCCAGGTTTATAGCCTGAGAGCGCTTGTCCTCTGGAGCACATTCTAGATACACACTCCTCCAGATGGATAAATCACATGGCTACAGCAGCGTGACGAACTTTGAGATTATCCATACTACGTAAAAAGGTATCAAGGTTTACAAAGCAGAAACCCTTGGGATGAAACATCTAAAATATGAATATTTTAATACAAGGGGTCCGAAGCAAAGCCTGCCCTGTGCATTTACACATGCGAAGCGTACAGTGAAATAAAGACCAAAAAAATGGTTAAGTGTGTTTCACATTAAGAGAGTGAACTAACCCGGGTGATTTCTGAACAGTTTTCAGGTCTTGTTTGTGATCAGTGCGTGCAGACACTTAGCTATGAGCGCGTCAGAGCAGCACACACAGACCCACGTCCCTGCGCAGCATCACAGTATCTACAGTCATCAGACAGAAAAGGGTTCAAAACGGGTATCATCACGTAAAATACAGCGATTCCGGAGACTTTGTCATCATCTGACTGTAGATCAGGATAAAAAGGGACCGGAGAGTTTCCACCTCACAGACGGAGGATTAAAAGGTCATCGAGCACAGGGTCTCACCTGCGGAGCTTTCTGGCGGGCTGGTTAAACCAGGTGGCGACACGTCTCTGCCAATCCTTGTGGAAGTGGGGCTTCAAAATCATGCCATTCCGGCTAGGGGCCATGGCGACTTATTCCCTGGGGAGAGAAGAAAGGACGAGATCGAGTAAATGTTGCAAAAAATAAAAAAATGAAGAGACTCTGGGTTAAAGAACCCGCACACAAAGCAAGCACAGGCGCTTAGGTCTAAATTTGAAAAAAACCCGGGGAGGCCCCAAGCCAAGGAAGCAACCCTGTAACATGTATTGTGCATCAACTCAGGGTAGAAACATAGAAAATGTCGGCAGATAAGAACCTTTCGGCCCATCTAGTCTGCCCAATTACATGGATACTTTACCTGGATTTATCTTTTGTTTAGGATAGCCTTATGCCTATCCCATGCTTGCTTAAATTCAATTACTGTTTTGGCCTCTACCACTTCTACTGGAAGACTGTTCCATGTATCCACCACCCTCTCAGTAAAATAATGCTTTCTGATGTTACTTTTAAACCTTTGCCCCTCTAATCTAAGACTATGTCCTTGTTTTGCTACTTTGTTTCCTTTTAAATATACTCCCTTACTCTACCTTGTGGATTCCCTTTACGTATTTAAAGGTTTCTATCATATCTCCTCTGTCTCGTCTTTTTTCCAAGCTGTACATGTTAAGATCATTAAGCCTTTCCTGGTAACTTTTCTCCTTCAAGCCGTACACCATTTTAGTAGCCCTTCTCTGAACTCTCTCTAAGATGTCTATATCCTTCTGGAGATACGGTCTCCAGTACTGCACACAGTACTCCAAGTGAGGTCTCACCAGTGCTCTGTACAGTGGCATGAGCACTTCCCTTTTCCTACTGGGAAAACAGGGAAATAAAAAAAATCTATTACAAACCCATGCCTTGTCTACTGGATGAGACACAGGGAGACAAGGGACTGCACTGAGCACCTCCTATCACCTGAGGCGCGTTCAGTTGCTCAGCTGCTGCAAGTGCTAAGTTAGCAACTTGCCACTGAACACCGTTCTGCCGCTCAGTGCTGCTGCTCAGTGTAGCGACCCGGAGAGGTGCGAGTAGCAAAGTGTGACGTAGTAAAGATGGCTGCCGCCATGAAGCAAGTAACAATTCCTTAAGGCAATGTTAATTTTGAGGTTTTTGTTCACCAAAGCACAAAATAGTTATTTACCCCATGCACAGAGATGTATTTTACAGCTCAATTATATTTGTTTCAGAAGTAAACATAACGTTTATTCAATAAAAACTATCATTTGTGGTGTGTGCGTACAAAACGGAATTGTGCCGACTGCTTTTCTTTATCATATATACCTCAACTGTAGTCAGTCATACGAAAAACAATCTGAATTTCTCATTAAGAAAGCGTCCATTTTGCTTCGAAATTCGCAAAGCATTCAGTGACACTGCTGCAGCAAACTGAATTGCTGCGCTGCAGCAAGTCAGCATCTGTTGAGGAACTGAACGGGGCTCTGCAATGATCTGCTAGAAGGAAAGAAAGTGTGCAGACACCACGGGAGCCATAACACGCCGACTGGCAAAACAAGCCCGATCCGGAGGACGTGTGCACAGAGAGGACCGCCCTGGGAATTCAAGGAACAGATAGATATTGGCGCACACAAAAGATTGTGCCAGTGAGTTTACAATCTAAGAGTGAGGGGATACACGGGGGGTAAATCGGCGTATGGGAAAGAGCAATGGGGGGGGGGGGGGTGCAGTGCCCACTTTAAACAAGACTTGTGCACAGAATAGAAAGTTCACACATCACACAGACTATGAGAGGCTTCACCCGCTCCCTGGCCACACCGCGACCGCCAGAGGATTGTGCAGCGATACATGTAGGAGCTTGAGGTCCAAGTCAAGCGACTCCCCGGGCCCTGCATTTATCAAAACTGGTCACACACACGTCCTTAGGAAGCTGAACTCCACTACGCTACAGCAAGGTACAGCATCAACATACACCGCAGCGCTGTACAGAGGACAGACATGCAACCGCCACAGGATCGCAGCGATACATAGAGGCACGAGAGCCCCGACCCAAAGAGCTCACAGTCTAAAAAGGATGACACCAGAAGCAAACACACACCGCCCCCAATGTAGTAAATACCACCTACACCACACACAAAAAAATAAAAAAAATAGTAATCTATACAGAAATACCACACACCTACATACACACACACATATACACACACAGCTATATACACCCCCCCATGAGGAAAAACCCATGTGGACAGGCATCTGGCTGCAGCAGAGCTGCGCTCCTCTCACAGCAGCGCGTCCAGACACACACAGGGCCTCATGATACACTGGGCGCACAGTGAGGGCCTGTGTTAGGCCTCAGCCCGCCGCCTGGGAGGAAAAAAAAGGGCCACACGGCGATAAAGTGCCCCAGAGCTCACACAGGCCGGCTCCTGCTGCCACAGCCAGGCCGGGGAATCTCCTCCCCCCTCCGCTCACACTGCAGGCCCGAAAGCCGAAATCCCCACACATAACCCCGTCAAGCACCGGTCCGTGAGACGACAGAGCCAAACCCGCCGAAAAAACCGTCAAACCAGAGGCCCGAGAGGCAGGATGGCGGCGGATTAAACCCGAAACGACGAGAGAATAAAGGAGACATACCTCCACAGGGAGAAAATGGCCGCAGAGAAAGGAGGGAGACTTCCGGTGCATCACGGGATATGAGCACCTCAAGCCAATCAAGAGCGAGCGGCACCGCGCATCCAATCAGGAGAGAGAGTCGCAGCCAGCAGTGATGTCAGCTTTGACCACAGTAAAGATGGCGGCACAGCGACTTCCTGAAGTGTTTCACTTGCTGATTTGTTTTTCTTATTTGTGCCCATTCAGATAAAAAAATCAAATCAGAATAAGCTTTATTGGCAGGACCAAATACATTTTAGCATTGTCAAAGCATATGGGGAGGTTATATGGGGGGGAGGGGGGGGGGTAGTGGGACATATATGGGGGGGAATGGGTAAATCCATGGACATTATCAGGGGTAAGGGATAATGTGAAGTGGGATGGGCGAGTCCATGTTGGGGATTTATAAATCCAGGATCTCTCATGTTCCTCGCAGTCCATTCCTAAACAGGGTAGAGAGCAGATACCGAGGAATGGAGACGATACACAGGACTATACTACAAGTTTAGTATTTTTAATCTTATTTTATCAGAAAAGAATAAGATTAAATTGCTAAAATGCTTATTTGCTGCCTACAAGGAGTCAATCCTATTTATTCAGCAGCTTCCAGCAAACTGCAGACACCGCCTCCTGCTTCCCATTTCACACAAGGGAGTTTCTGTTGATCTGTGCTGCACGTGGATTGATATCAGATTACAGAGTCAGGGAACAAAACAGAAAGCTGTAAAAACACAACATTCAGACAATTTTCTGTTACCTTTTTTATAGCTAGAAGAAAAGAGAACAACTATCACTTGTTTATTAATATGTAGCGGCATGGATACGTTTCCCCCTATATGAAATAAAAAATATTCGTACATTTCTGAGAATAACCAAGGACTACGCAGGCATTACTTACTACCCGTGCTTCAGATATGCTGCAAACCTGGCCTATTACAGGTACCATGGTTGGGAAACCACACCTTATGGGCTCAGGAGGACATGTAGGCAACACCACCAACTGAAGAAGCCGCTTTGACCCGCGAAACGTGTTTTGGTGATTTTATATTTGTTTTATTATACCTGTACTTTTTATTCCTTATAGCAGCTTAAATATCAAAAGGTTTTAAGACCACTTCTGGTGAACGTTTTTTTCCTTCAACCATACTGGCTGCTGACGAGGCTGCTACCCTCAGAGGAGGAGACACACACTCCTAGGACCTGACAGATCCATCACCCAGCAGAGGACAGCAGCATCTGGACCCCCACTGTAAAGACAGATCTCAGGCCTGGTTTTGACAGAATAACACAGCAATCCTCCAAGTAGCAAAGGGAGATCTGGCGCTCCCTTTACAGTGTCGCCAGCTGTCAACATATCCAGTGTCCGACTTGAGACACCATCCCATGTGAGTGCATCCTTCCTGATTTTACTTGGTTAAAAAAAAAACAAAAAACACTACACTATGCTCTGCATTTATCTTTATTTTTGAGGTATAAAGAACATACTGCAGACTTAACATACCAACGTAGAGGACATCCCAATCAAAATCCCTTCTCTCTACTGAACTATAGACTGTCTGAAAGAAGCGCAGACTTCCATCACTTTTACCTTGTAAATTCATGTAGGCAACTACGACTCTCGTGTGGGTTTGATGTGTCCGTGTATTATTCTATGCCAGCATACATCATGTATAGATTTCCATTTTTCTTCTCCCACCAGTAAAATTATGCTCTACCTACACTGCCCCCCCCCTCCTCGCAGATCCCTTCTTTTGACGTGGATTTATAGCTCTATTCCACAAACCCCATTAAGGACTTCTATAAAGGGATATATTCTGTTCCAATAACCACGCAGCTTGGTGAATCTGTCCGGGCCAGCCCTGTCTACACTTTGTGGATGTTCCCTAACCCCTAAATCATATTAATTACACAGTAAAAAATATTTGGGATTATTACCCTTACTGTAATAACCTCTTTGGCACACGTCACCATCTGCTGGTCAAAAGGAGTTACTGCAGTTCTGGTCCTGGTGCAGAATCAGCTGGGAAGATGTAATAATGATACATGGCAGCATTGACAAATACATTTCCCATGCTGCTCTGGGGCTCTCTAGCCACCATACCCATATCATTTAAATAGCCCTGGTGATCTGAGTGTAGGGGTCCCCTTCAGCTGCCTCAGTGGGCTGTGACTAGGGTTGCTAGGTCGGCCATGGTTTCCTGGAAGCATAATTTAGTCATGCTGACTGGCAGTGCATGAAAAATGCCACCCTGTGTGTTAGGTAGAATTCATATGCTGCTGGTGAGAAATCAAAGTGGAATCCCAGGTGACCTGCCCTACCAGGCAACAGATTTCCCTCCTGAAGCATATAGGTTATACATGTTGCATGGCAGCACTTTTTCCCTGTGCTTGCCGTCTGCATGACATAGTAATATGCAACCAGGAAAACACGGTTGATCTAGCAGTGACCTCTGTCCGAAGCTGAGGGCCTCCCTCTTCACAGAAGGCTGTCAATCAGGTCGTGCTGGGCAGCCTTCCTGGGTTTGCGGACAGCAATGCATGTGTTCATCAGGATTCAGTGCAGTCAATGAGCTGAAGGGTAGTTTTATAAAAAGGAAGGGAATGGTGGGTGGCCAGGCGGGGTTAGTTTTTAACTAGGGATAGACCGATATAGCGGTTTAGCCGATTATCGGCGCCGATATTCAGAAAATTACTGATATCGGTATCGGCATTTTATTTGCCGATATTTGGACAAGTTTGCTCACTGCAGCTGCGACACGCAAGATCCCACAGAACTGTGCGAATCTGGGGCTTCTCCCACATCAGGCTGTAAGCCCTCACTGCAGAATGACCCCTGCTCTTGTGCATGAGCGTGATGGCAACAGAAATGGGGCTTCCATCCCCTCTGGCAGGGAATTCCCTATACAGGAGATGCAGGGTCTATTTCCTACAGCAGGGTCCAGCAACCTAGGACCTCCAGATGTTTTGGAACTGGATTTCCCATGAGGCTCCAAGCACCTAATCAGAAGATGAGCATCATAGCAGATGTAATTCCAAAACATGGGGCAATATTACAAAGTGACTGCTTAACCAGAGCTGTAATATAACCCTTGGAGGGCCAAGGTTGCTGAACCCCTTAAATAGAGGGTCATATGAGGGATCTTTAAGAAAGAAAAGGGGATATGCCAAGGAGGCAGATCAGGGAGCGCAAAACAGTGACAACACTCTCACCAGGTGTTTAAAGGTGAAATACAAAGAGTGTACTCATCTCAGGTATGGACCAGTAGAGAAAGCAACAACATATACCTATGGAATAGAGGGAAAAACACAAAAAAAATTGCGCAATACCAGGGGTAAAAAAATGAGTATGAACAGGGGGTAATGATTGCACACTCACAAAGATGGAGCCTGTGAGGCTCTCTCGTCAGCGCCTGCAAGCCACTTGAAAGGGGGAGCTTCGCCCATAGAGTTCAATGATGGTTACCACGCTTCTTGAACTTGTATACACTCTTTCTTGGCCGGAATGGTGAAGTGGCACAAATGTGACCTCGGACAAAATAGAGGACGTATAGCGTAATATTGCTATGTTAAGTGAAATACACAAAAAGGCAATGGCAAACTCACGTGGTATAGAGCCTCTTAATAGAGTGGCTCAGTAGGTAAAGCCTCAGACCATTTCAGGTAGGTCTCACCTTTCTTGAGGCTTGATGGGTATCAGGAGCGCAGGTTCCTGGATCTCAGATGGTCAAAAGGTGATGGTGAATATTGAAAGGTGGCAAATTAAAAATGAATAAAAAGCATAAAAATATAAAAGCAAGGGAGAATTTAATCCAAAATATAAACAAATAATAATAAATACAAAGAATAGGGAAAAAGACCGAAACGCGTTTCTCCTGCCGTTCTGCAGGCTTCCTCAGTCGGTAGTAGCCCCTTGAATGTCCATACATGATTATAAATAGTGTCCCAGTAATTGAAAAAGGCATGTCATTGGCGTGCGGTTCACCGTTGTTATCGATGTGCTTCATGACTTCCGGAACTTCCGGTTTGCGTCTCATCTACCGGATATACGTATGCGGGCCAAACGATGATTTCCGGTTTGCGGGTCAAGCGATGGTTTCCGATTTGCGTGTCACGCATCGGAGATTCCAATTGATGGAATAGAGACGGATGCCCGCATGTTTCTACAGATGGTTGAGGAGGGAGAAACCCCCAACAGGCACAGAACAGATGATGAAGGGGAGGGGGGGGAAGGGAAAGTCCTCTTGTCCAGGGGCAAAAAGTCCAGCAATCATCACATAGAAAGTCCAGAGAGTATGCAAAAACAGGAAAAAAGAAGAAAAAAAGAAAAAATAGATATATATAATACAAATCATAAAAATATTAAATAATACAATAACAGAAAATACTATATATAATACATATTAATAAAAGATCATACACAGAAACTATTAGAGTATATGATTCATAATGGAATAAATAAAAATAAGGAAACGGCTATAAAAAATGACAGACTTCAAAGTCCGCATTCAGACCCATAGGGAGAAGGGTGTCCAAAATATAAATCCAGCGCATCTCTGATTTAATAATTTTAGAGTGCATATCATCACCCCTCCAATCCCGTGTTATTATTTCCAAACCCTGGAACTCCAAACCCTTGGGGTTACAAGAATGGGTATCCTTAAAATGCGTGGACACACTGTGTTTGTCATAACCTCGAGTAATATTGCAGAGATGTTCGTTGATCCTGATGTATAAGGCCCTTGAGGTCTGGCCCACATAGCGTTTACCACAAGGGCATTTAAGTAAATATACGACGTTCTTACTGTGACAGGTGATAATTTGACGAATAGAGAGAGTTGATTGATTGTGAGGAGTGTCAATAGTTTGAACCAATCTTTTTCGGCTACCTGTCTTTCTGCAGGCAATGCATTGCCCGCATCCATAAAAACCCATATCTAAACCAAAGGGGTTTCTGTTTTTAATTTGCGTGCGTAAATGATTTTTGGTTAACTGGCGTCCAAAATTCTTACCCCCTCTATAAATAATGGTGGGGTGGTCTGGTAAAAGAGTATTGAGTAACGGATCTCGTTTAAGAATTGGCCAGTGTCGCCTTATTGAACGTGAGATGGCTTTATTGGTAAGATTGTAATCTAACACAAAGGGTAAAGATCCAATATCGCTGTTGGACTGTGATTTATATTGCAGAAGAGTGGTCCTATCTATTTTAGAGACTTCATCGCGCACATGAAGGAGTTGACTCCTTCCATATCCTTTGGCCGAAAAATCCTCAATTAATCTCTGGGATTGGGACATAAAAAGGTTCATCTCGGTGCAGTTCCTTCGTATTCGTGTCATCTGTCCCTTAGGGACTGCCTTTAACCAGGGAGGATAATGATGGCTTGTGACATCAATAAAGCCATTAACCTTTACATCTTTGAAGTGAGTACTAGTCTCTATATGGCCCTCTTTCACATAGAGATTGAGATCTAAGTAATTGACTTGTTTGTTACTAATGTTATATTCAAGTTTAATGCCTAAGGAATTCTGATTGAGGTGATTAATGAAATCTTCAAGATGAGGCTTTGTTCCCCTCCAGACGATGAGTATATCGTCTATGTAGCGTTTATAGAGGACGAGGCTCGAGCCCCAGCCGTGCCCTGTCCATACCGCACTGTTCTCCCAGTGCGCCATGAACAGATTGGCATAGCTGGGGGCGAACCTCGTCCCCATCGCTGTGCCATGTGTTTGTAGATAATATGTATCATGGTACCAAAAGTAATTGTTATGTAGAATCAGACGTATCCCTTCCAGAATAAAATCAATCTGTTCGTCTACAAAGACACCAGCCTCTCTCAGAAAGAATTCAACTGCCTCACAACCAGCTTTATGGGAAATAATAGTATACAAGGAGCTGACATCACAGGTAGCCATTAGAAATCCTTCCTCCCAGGTTAGATCTTGTAGAAGATGTAAAACAGCTATCGTATCTTTCAAATATGCAGACGTTTTTACCACTAAGGGCTGGAGAAGGTGGTCGATATATTCCGAGATTTTACACGAAACAGAATTAATGCCGGAAACTATAGGGCGCCCCGGTGGATTGATATTGTTCTTATGTAACTTGGGTAAATGATAGAAAACAGGGATGCGAGGATAGTCAACCTTTAGATATTTATATTCTCTATCATTTAAAATGCCCTTGTCCTTTCCCTTTTGTAGAAGTTCAAAAAAGGATTCTTTTATAGAATTAGTTGGATCTGTATCCAAAGTTTGATAAGTGGATTGATCCGACAATAACCTCATCGCTTCCTGATGATATTGCTCTTTATCGAGAATGACAACCCCCCCCCCTTTATCAGCAGGTTTGATGACTATATCATGATCCTGTTTAAGTTGTATATATCCTTTATATTCTAATGGAGTCAGATTTTTTGGTTTAAATTTATTTTTGTTGATGTTAAATTGTAATTTTCTGATATCCATATGGATCATTTGTTCGAATGTTTCAATTTCCTTAGATATCATATGGCGGGGGTAGAAGGTAGATTTTTCTTTTAATTGGGTGTGGATATACTGATTATCTATATGATTCTGTCTCTCTAATGGAGTCTTAATAAAGAAACGTTTAAGGCATAACTTACGTTTGAATTTTTGTAAATCCACGTAGGTATTAAAGGTATTCCCTTGATTCGTAGGGATATATTTAAGGCCCTTACTTAACACCCCAAGTTGTCCTTTAGTAAGGGTTTTGCTACTCAAATTGAAAACATCTATTGGTTCCATGTTCTCCCTCTTTTTCCTTCTCTGTGCCACTCTCCCTCCTCTAGATCCTCTTCCATAAAAGCTCTTTTCTTTGGGGTTTTTTCCATAAGGTTCCCACCTGTGGCACCCTTTATCCGTTCCCTGTATCTGTCCCTTTGAGGGACTTCCTTTCCCAAATCTGGTCTACTATCATTGTGGGCTGAATCATCACATTCTCGAGTGAGAGGCTGAAATCTATTGTGTATCGGAACAGGTTGATAACGTCCATTAGTTACCTGATGTTCCTCGTGACCCGTTCTTTCTTTATAGGGACGGTTAGTATGATAATTTATTTGCTGATGTCTTCCAAAGGCATCAGATCTTAAAGGACGTGTTGTTCTTAAACTTATAGAGTCTTCACGTGCTGGAAAAAATTGACGTGGAGTTCTTGGGTAATTGTTGTGGGGATTGGGACGTTGTGTGTATTGGTAAGGGTTCTGATCTGATTGTGATGGCCTAGGGATTTTCCTCCTCACTGATTCCTCCATTCTATTGCTATTCTTTCTAGTTGAAAAAGTTCCTTTAAGATGGACGCTATTGTCAATGTCTGAATGCTGATCAACTGGTGCTTTAATCCCATTCCTACCCCTAAAATTCTTATTGGCACTATGATTTTGGAACACCCAAACTTTATGACTGGTGTAATCTCTGAGGTCTCGATTATATTTACTTCTCTTTTTATTCTTAACTTCTATTTCTAGTTTGTTTAGTTCTGTCTCTATCCTATGTAATAGGGATTTTCTTTCCTCTGGCTCAGTAATTTGAGTCAGATTAGAAAAAACTGTCTCAATGTCTAGATTTAATTTCTCTAGAAGTAATTTCCGTTTCTGAATAATGATCTCAATAGTGGTTAGAGAAAAACCTTCCAGCATGTTACACCAGATGGTCATAAATGCATCATCCATCATTTCTGGTGAGGGATCTTTAGACCATCGTAAACCACGTGGTATAATATTTTCTTTGGAATAATGTTCCAAAGTGGCAATATCCCATTTAAGGCGTATTTCTTTTTTGAGCAAATACTCTAGTCTATTACTCAATTTTTTCTTGTCACGAATAGTGACAGTATTTGCATTGCTTTCTCCAATAGGGGTGTCTTTATGGAAGACTTCATCAGTGTCTATACCGTATTTGGTCCTAAATTCCATTACTGAAAGCCTAAAAAGCTGCCAAACATCTGATGGAATATATATATAGAATGAAATAGATGAACCCAAATAAATGGGTAGAAGATGTTAATATGGCGCTAAAAAAATATATGCACAGAAGAATAATTGCAGCTCACCAATAGGTGTATTCCTCACCCACAAATACAATAAAGAAAAGGGGATATGCCAAGGAGGCAGATCAGGGAGCGCAAAACAGTGACAACACTCTCACCAGGTGTTTAAAGGTGAAATACAAAGAGTGTACTCATCTCAGGTATGGACCAGTAGAGAAAGCAACAACATATACCTATGGAATAGAGGGAAAAACACAAAAAAATTGCGCAATACCAGGGGTAAAAAAATGAGTATGAACAGGGGGTAATGATTGCACACTCACAAAGATGGAGCCTGTGAGGCTCTCTCGTCAGCGCCTGCAAGCCA
Source organism: Leptobrachium leishanense (assembly GCA_009667805.1). Taxonomy (NCBI): domain Eukaryota; kingdom Metazoa; phylum Chordata; class Amphibia; order Anura; family Megophryidae; genus Leptobrachium; species Leptobrachium leishanense. The sequence goes on from CM019072.1 coordinate 21,995,351, forward strand.
CTTGAAAGGGGGAGCTTCGCCCATAGAGTTCAATGATGGTTACCACGCTTCTTGAACTTGTATACACTCTTTCTTGGCCGGAATGGTGAAGTGGCACAAATGTGACCTCGGACAAAATAGAGGACGTATAGCGTAATATTGCTATGTTAAAGTGAAATACACAAAAAGGCAATGGCAAACTCACGTGGTATAGAGCCTCTTAATAGAGTGGCTCAGTAGGTAAAGCCTCAGACCATTTCAGGTAGGTCTCACCTTTCTTGAGGCTTGATGGGTATCAGGAGCGCAGGTTCCTGGATCTCAGATGGTCAAAAGGTGATGGTGAATATTGAAAGGTGGCAAATTAAAAATGAATAAAAAGCATAAAAATATAAAAGCAAGGGAGAATTTAATCCAAAATATAAACAAATAATAATAAATACAAAGAATAGGGAAAAAGACCGAAACGCGTTTCTCCTGCCGTTCTGCAGGCTTCCTCAGTCGGTAGTAGCCCCTTGAATGTCCATACATGATTATAAATAGTGTCCCAGTAATTGAAAAAGGCATGGATCTTTAAGAAAGCCAAAGACATGGTTTGATTCCTTGTAAAATATAAAAGAATAAAATAAAAATTCTTATTAAATTGAATAAATGAAGTGGACGCGGTGCAATGTTTACATGTTAAACACATTGGGCTATATTACAATCTTTGCGCAAAAACGCTCGCGTGAAGTTTTGCACCAAGCGTTAAACGTTTGCTTGTGCAAATCACCGCTGGAATTACAATCCTCGCGCGTTTTTGATCCGATCAATAACGCACGTAAACCAGACGCGCCCAAATGCTCACGCAGTACTGTTGCGCACAGAAATCATTGTGCTTACTGTCATTTTTTTCTCACGCAATTCAGCCAATCAGAATTAAGAACTACAACCACAAGTCAATCTGAGCATATATGCTGCAGCAATAATACATGCACACACAACTTCTCCATTTTATTAGTTTGGGTATGTGTAACTATACTTTGCTGCATTTTTTTTTTTTTTGGCTGGTGTATTTGGTTTCGGCCAGGACATTCAGATTTGCCGTTACCACCAGCTTTTAGGAGTTGCTAAAATTATACGTGCAAACGCTGTGCGGTACAAACTGCGCGTAGATAGTAATACCATCCGCGTACCAGCGCACAAACGCATTTGTGCGCACAATGTTAAGTATAGATCGCGCGACGTACAGTAAGCTCACGCAGGTTCGCCCGCGGTAGACGATTACGTGCGTTTGTTGCGCTATGTAATATGGCATTCGGCGTAAAGGGTTTTGCCCCGGTGGAAATGTTTGCACGAAGATTGTTGTTTAGGCCATTGAGTTCATGGCATAGTCAGATTTGTGCTGGTTTTTTTCAGAGCTTTCAATTTACAGAATATCGGCACCAAATATCGGCTATCGGCCAGAAAAACTGCCGATAATCTGTATCGGCCATGAAAAAATGATATCGGTCTATCCCTATTTTTAACCCCTTCATTACCCCCTCTGCGTGTTTTCAGTATACCTTTAACCCCTTAAGGACCAAATGATGTACCTGTTTTGTCATAAATGCATTGACTTTAAAGACCCTTGGTCCTTAAGGCCGGTGTCAGACGAGCGCACTATGTGCGTCTGTACCGACGTGCCTCCCGGCGTCCTGTCGCAGTGTTGTGACAATGCAACGGGGCCAAGTACACTCTGCAGCGCGCGTGCAAATTGCGCACGCTACAGCAAGCGTGCTACATCCATTTAGAAAGCCTCCCCGTCAAAGCGCTACGACGCGTGTTCAGAGCTGCAAAGTACGATCCTCGACAGGAGGATCAAGGCTTGCAGCACTGAGCGCACTAACTGCGCTCAGCGAGGTGGCCAGACGGACGACAGAGTGGAAGGAACGTCCACTCTCACAGACGTACATTCAGCTCGTAAAAACGCTCATCTGACATCAGCCTTAGGGGTTAATTAACCTAGAAAAAGTAGTTAAATGTCTACCTGTGACAGCCCAGGGGATATTAAACTACATCGCTCACTATCCTCAGCAACACAGGAGATAATCAGGTCAGTAAATGGCAAATTATATGATTACAAAGTATTATTTATTCAAAAAGATTCGGTAGGATTTATTTTATACACATATATTACATTTACTAACAAACCGCCCAAAACAGGACTTCCCTCAGTGATTCACAGCATGCGGTCTGTATCTGCGGGGAAAGAAAAAGAAATCTCGGCACTCTGCAGCCTCAAACAGAACTCGTCCGTCCTGCGTTCTGTATCACAGCATCACACGGAGAAAAAACGCCAATAACTTAAAAGTATTTGCGTGGGACGAGGTCACCTGCGGAGTTAACAGGGTGAAGAAAAATCCAATAAATCACTGATCCACGAAAATGGAAAGCAAGTCTGGATCGTTCATTTTTCCTTCCGCCTTGAATGGAAACCGCCACGTCTCCTTGGCTAGGACACTGGAACCGTCTCAGAAAAGAGAGCCATGAAGTTGGGCTACTTTACGGGGGGGGGGCGTTACAGCTGCTGGAAGCATAAAAACATGGTGGGGCTAATGGGAACTGTAGTCCGAGCACAGCTGTAAGAAATAAACCAGTGTCTAGTTGAAGAACTGAAGTGGTTCACGGCTCCGCGACCACCGCTTTACACTGCCAGTTCAGTTAGAGTTTCAGGCTGGGGACAGGTTCGGATCTTCCTCCTCGTCCTCGGCCTTGGGACGCGGGCGTCTCTGCTGCTCATCCTCTCCGTTATCCTGTTTGTCCTTCTCTGCCTCGATCCAACTCTGGGGGGAAATCATCTTCTTGGGCCCATGGGGCGGAGGTCCAATCAACGCTTCAATGTCTTCGTAGTTGATCACTTCCCTTTCCAGTAAGGAGTTGGCCAGCTGGCGGGCGAGAGAGGAGATTCACAGTAAGGACTTCAGTAGCACGGACAACACACATACCAACGGGGTCTACACTACGCACCAGCGGAATAACATTTCAATGGGATGTATCCGTAAAAGGGGGACAGGATCAAAGAGGAAAGACCAGGCCAATAGGGAGCAGGGGAATCATTTTCAAAATCCATAGAAATATCCAAAATGCACAGTACGGGGAATGGAAGGCAGCAAAGAGGCCGAAATGTCACCCAATCAGAATGAATCTAGTATATAACAAGTTGGTGGAGGAACGGGTATCTGGAATGCCGACACCTGGGCGACCGAGAACCAGAGGTTTCATAGTCTTCCGGATGCAATGTTTATTTATCTCCTTGCCGCTACTGATTGTGGGCTGCAGCACCACCGAGGTCCTCACTGAAATATGCTCAACAGGGGCATACAGGAGCTGCTCAGTATGCCCCTTGTGTGAAACATGCCTGCAAAGGGCATAATGAGTGCCTCCAGTGCGTCTCTCGCTTGCCATGTGCAGCATGTCGTACGCTGGACCTGCACAGCATATCTCAGGCACATGCTGCGTCCCCCTCTGGATTCCAGAAAACACCAAAACCCAGGATGCTTGAAGTCCCAGTCATTGTGTGAGTGTGAGAGTGTGTGTACACGGAGCCATTGCGAAAAACATTTGCCAGTCCAAGCATATCAGTAGTTTCATCCCCTAACCTATGCTTGAGGCCATGCAGAAAGCCCTGGCATGTGGGGTGTCTGCACTACATCAGAATTTTAATACGAAAAAAAGTGACTTCATTTGCATGACCTACCCAGAATTCCCTGCTGCATACGAGGAGTGTCAAAAGGAGCTCTGTAGGCAAAGCGAGTCTCTGATCTGCTCGGACAAGTAAATGTTTTTCACAATGACTTCTATTCTCACGACTCGCATAAAGGAGGATTTTATTCTTACTGGTTTGTCCTCCCCCTCAAACATATCTATATATGAAAGAGTAAAAACAAACAAATCAAAAAATGGTTCTGTATATAGTCAGAAGAATAAATCTCAATGCTCACCACCAGCAACTTGTCCCTGTTGTCCAGTAATAGTTTTTCAGTGTGTCTGTACGCGGCGGCTACGAGCCTCTGCGCTTCCTAAAAGAAAAAAAAAGCGTGAAAGAATATAGAGTTATACGAGAACAGTACATACAGTGCACTGACAGGTATCCGCATGGTGCACACACACACTTGTCTTTGTTGATGCAGAGAGTTTATAATAACACCAGAGGGTTAAATAGATTTATATTATACATACAAACACACAACAAACAAGATACAGAGCACGTTGCTTAAATTTAAAACAGGACTCGGAGGCGAGTATTTGCTGTCTCCTTTAATCCGCTCTCAGCAGCAAAAGGTTAACATTTATGAAAAAAAAAAAAAAAAAAAAAACCCTTCCCCCACAACAGGGAAGAACCCAAGTAATAGTCCATCCCCTCCCCAGTATGTCATAATTCCGCCCTGAGGACAGCAACTCCTCTTTCTTGCTGCTCCTCTCGCCAGGATATGTACCCATTTTCAGCTTGTTTATGGAATCGGTTTCCTGTGGTCAATGTGTGCAGGACACTGACTCGTCTAGACCTCAAATCGTGAAGCTCAGTACGCCCCCCGTAGGCTCGAGGTTGTTACGAAGTCCGTGGAATGAATGGTCTAAACTCTAGAGAATCTATGGCTAGGATTTTCTGTGTGAGGGATGTTCCCCATTGGCCAAATTCTGTTGTTCATCAGTTTTGAGCTAACAAATTGGAGCATCCGAGTCCCGTTTTAAAATTGCAAAAAGTTTCCCATTTCATGACGGAAAGTTGATTTTAATGAGGATCTTTATGTTCGCAAGAAAGAGGCGTTGCTGCGGTCCTCTGGGAGGGATTATAAACCATGCTGAGGGGATGGACTATTACTTGGGTTGTCCCCTGTTGTGGGGGAATTTTGTTTTCCATTTTATAAATGTTAACCTTTTCATTGCTTATGAGAGTAGAGTAAAGGAAAGAGAAGGCAAATACTCACCTCCGAGTCATTAGGAAAATTTTACAAATCTGCCATTAGAGCTACTAAAAACAACAACAGGCTGAGGGTACATTAATGAAGATGGAAATGAAGTCAGATGACGTGATCAGCAGATGTTTAAGCCCGCCACAGTGTAATTCTAGCTTTTCTTAACCCCTACACCACCATGATCTAGTAGACTTGACCTTCAAAAGCCCCTGCAAGAGCCCAACAGAGAGTAAAACTAAACGTGCGCCCAGTGCTCCTGCCACTCATTATTGCTGACTGTAAAGTGCCGATCTAAATTCTTCTGCTCACCCGGTCCATCATTCCCTGCAGACCTTGGCTGAAGGGTCTTCTCCCATAGCCTTTTGCGGACTCATCGGGAAAGGACACTTGACCGATGCTGGGCACCATGCCATATTCCTTCACCATAGAATATGCTACACGCGTCACCTTCCTCAGATCGTCCTGCGCTCCTGCAACCCAAGTACAAGACGGCAAGTCAGTGAAATATTCTGCAGCACGGAATGAGGGAAAAGCTGACACTTAACAAAACACAACATACACAGAGCCTGTGTTACAATGCATTTTGTAAGCCCAATATATAGAAATAATTGATCAGATTTTACTGACTGTTTGATTCTCATGGGAAGGTTAAATTAGTTTAGGGTCTGTGAGAAGAAACAGATTCCAGGATGCAAAAGCACTATGTATAGCTAACAATGGAAGGAAGCCAGACTGGTTTGCTTAGGAGTCCAAGACCATTCATAGTTTCTAAATTCAAATAATGAGTAATAACTAATAATGGGTAATATATCTAGAAGGACAGACACAATAACAAATATGCAAGAGAATTCTGATTAATTAATCTTGATTGACAGGCTGAGAACAGGATTGGCCTCCCTATCTCAGCCGGTGAAGTATGAATTCTATTGTGTATTTGGATTGTATAAAAAGTCCAGGGATGTTTAGTGAAGGATCAGGAAAAGGGGACAGAAGGAAGCTTCAGAGTTTGTCCGAGCGCTCATGTCAATGCGATCTCAAACCAGCCTTATATGCAGAATGATAAAGCTCTCCTTGGCAACGTATAAATGATGTAGCTTTTTGTATTAATGTCTAATCTCTCTAACATCTAGTTTTTCTATATTATCAAAGTACTAATAATTAATTTACTAAATTGCTATCAGTTCGTTACACGTGTTTCTTGATATCCTAATAATACTAGTGACTTGTGTTATATCTACTAACCAATTTGTAGCAGGATTCTTTTGTTATCATTTGTCATGCTTTAATGTCGTTCATGTGTGTGTCTCATCACTCTAAGCCAGAGGCAACATTTACATCTGCAGCTAAAAGGGTTAATTGACTATCACAACTAATGAACTATTTGTATCAAGGTTATTTTCAGACAATGCTTTAATGTCATCCATGTGTGTCTCATTACTCTCAGCCAGACTCAGCATTTACATTTGAAGCTTAATGGTTTAATTAATTGGGATTAGGGAACTACGGCGATGTTCCTTAATATGTGTAACATTCTTGATTGTCACATGTGTGAATACTGTGATGTTTCAGGTTGATGCTTTGATTGAGTCATTTGCATTGATTGAATTGATATGGATTTATACGTGTGTTGGTTTCTGTGATAATCTGATGTATTTGTCTACCATTTAATTGTGTGTGTGTGTGTGTGTGTGTGTATATACACCGTATTTTTCGCTCCATAAGACGCACCTGACCATAAGACGCACCTAGTTTTTAGAGGAGGAAAACAGGAAAATAAATATTCTGAAATCAAATAGTGTAATAATGGATATTGCCCCAGCTCCTCTCATGGATATACTGCCCCAGCTCATGGATACTGTCCCCCAGCTCATGGATACTGTCCCCCAGCTCATGGATACTGTCCCCCACGCGTTAGGCTCCCTCTGAGCGTGCGTCCGGAAGCTTGGGCGCTCGCCTGGGGGAGCCACGTGACCGCGATCTTCCGAGATCGCGGTCACGTGGCTCCCCCAGGCGAGTGCCCAAGCTTCCTGCCGCCGGACGCACGCTCAGAGGGAGCCTAACGCGGCGGCGACAGGTGAGCTGAGGCATATCATGGGGCATTCGCTCAATAAGACGCACCCACTTTTCCCCCCACTTTTTGGGGGGAGAAAAGTGCGTCTTATGGAGCGAAAAATACGATATATATATATATATACACTGTTTAATAAAATTTTTCCCCTGTACTTTCACCAGTCAGTCTTGTGTCCGGTTGATTAAATAATAAATTATTGCTGATTGATTAGGCAATACAGAGCCACAGTAAAACGCAAGAGCAGAGAGCCGTGCGCTCACAATCCAGCAGTGGCTTGGATTCAGATGATGGGGATCGGTTATGCTGGGACGGGTTGGGGAACGTTGAATGTGCATTACAAGCTGCAGATGAGGGACAGTTTGACCCTGCAGAATAACGACACTTCCACAAAAAAATACACAATGCCCAGGCCAGTGACAGCTCTACTATCCGACCAGATGACTTACTGGTGCTCTGCAGATCCCCAGCACCAAAGCAGATGGCATCACCATTACTTCACAATTAAGGATCCACAACTTCCAAAATAATGTATACGCACCCCCTAGAATTAAATTCACCGTCTGGCTGATAATGTGTCACCAAATGACACTTCCTTACATCAGTGTGAGCACTTTGGCTCTGTGAGTGTAAAGCCATCGGATTGTCCAGACGCTTGCTCATGCATCTTAACCCCACCATGATCGAGTGACATGCTGCAGCTTGCGGAAAGCAGCAGCATGTCACATGTGGACCAACGTCAAGGTAGCCCAGGGCTGAATTTAATGCACGTTTGAAACAAAACCAAAAAATGTTAAACCTGAAGGGAATGGGGGTGCAGAAGTGGTTGATGTTTAACCCCCCCCCCCTCTGTTTTAACCCTATAGTATCCCTTTAAGGGCTTTCTAGCAACGTAAGGGAGCAGAGATCTTCCCAGTAGGAGGACTGTGTACCATACAACACGTTCATGATACTGAACTCTACGGATTGTTATGGGGCTTGCGCGTGATACTAAATCTCAGTGATCATCACTATTGCAGCTTCTGAGTAACATCTGATAGGAGACGATGCTCCCACCCGTTACTACCCCAACCACAGAGGCTGTCCATCTCCTCCATATTTATTTATAAAGGATTTTACCAGGAAGGATACATTGAGATTTCTCTCGTTTTAAAGTATGTCCTCATATGACACCCAGCCGTGAAGACAACTCATCATAAGCATTAAGACACATAAACCTACATGTATTAACCTGTATAAAACGTATAAGGTGTAAAAGTAGCGATGCACCGAAAATAAAACTTCTGGCAGATACCGAAAATCAGTCATCCGAACCTGGGGGCCTGGCCGAGCTGCTCGGCCAGCCTCCAGGCTCAGTCGAGCACCTGGGCCTCCACACCCTGGTTCGGATGACTGATTTTTGGCCGATAATGTCGGTGGCCAAAATTTAGGTACATCCTGATGTAAAAGTATCAGTACCACCACCAGAAGAAACAGTGTGGCAATGTGCGGGTCATTCTCGTACCCGTGGTGACTTTGTTGAAAGTGATGGCCTCTGCTGCTCGGCCTCCCAGCGCCATGCACATCCTCTCCGACAGCTGCTCCTTCGTGAAAAGGAACTGCTCCCTCGGCAGAATCTGCGCGAACCCCAGGGCCGCATTAGTTCTTGGTGCTATGGATACCTGCGTACGGCAAAAACAAAAAAGCCAAACACCAATTGTAAAGATGAATAAAAATTAACCATAATCCAAAATGCCCATCGATAATAATAAATAGAATTATAAAGGTGATGTAATTATTATTTACCCTGATATAAATGCAAGGATAGCGAAAAGAGGAAAAAGAAATGCTTCTCTTCTTCTCTCAGGAAATAAACTCTAAGAGGTTATTCAGAGAGCACGAAATTGCACCGTGCGGTGAATTTTCCCGTACGTGCCAATTTTGAGGCCATTCGGCTATTCAAAAAGCTGGCAATTCGCTAAATACAGTGCTGTTTGGCGGCAGGGAATTCACCGCAGGGTCGACGAATTTCACTTGCCGAAGAAAGTGAAAGAGATCGCACCGAAATGTAGATGACATTTTGGTGCTCTCTGAATAAACTCTTAAACGTTTCCATCTGTACGACGACGAACGAACGAGAGACATGAAAGAGCCCTCGTACTTGCCTGCGACTCACTTTCAAGCGATCGACAGCAGAAAGTAAACTCTATATTCACGAATCAGCGTAAAAACAATACATAACACTCAAAATATGGGGAAAATTTCAGTATGTTGATGGTGGTGGCTCCCATAGAAATCAGACAATGGGGCCAGTAACATCTCTGCGTGGCTGCTAATTGCAAGGAACCGTAGTGGAGGGGGCTATACCTTCATAACGGCCTCCGTGTGCTCCAGCAACCAGCCCACCAAGGCGTGCCCGGACTCGTGGAAAGCAACCACGCGCCGCTCCTCCTTTGACAGGATCTTACTCTTCTTTGCCGTCCCTGCAGAGCACATTACACCGAGATTCAGCAAGGCAAACATGTGTGCAAAGCCCCCCCCCCCATCTAATAAAGGGGCAAGGTCATTAAAATTCAATATACCAACATAAAACATATATATACGTTTTCTCGTTGCTAGAAGGATTCACCCAGCAGATGAAGATGGAATATAAAGAATACCGGAGTATAGGGCTATCAACGTACACTGATGCAGAATAGCAGCCGGCAATGGAGGGCTCAGAAATTCATCGATGGTAGTATGTACGGGTTGAGCACCCTTTATCTGGATAGCTTGGGACCCCGTGCATCCCAGATTTCAGAATCTAGGAGAATCCGATGTTTCAGAGGATGAATAGCAGCGGGAGAGCCGCAATGACGTTCCTGCCGCAGCCACCAGTGCGCCCACATGCCTGGATTGCGGCATGGGGTTACTCTACAGATATGCTGCTCACGTGTTGCATGCTGGGGCAGCCCAGAGGCTCCCAACATGAACCACGGTCTGCTGCAGCGCTCAGGAGACAGGATCTAAAGTGGCACCTCCTGTCCATAGTGCACCCATTGCAGTTTTCTGATGTTCTGCTATAGGGTACAGTAACCTGCCAGCCAAGCCCAGGCATACAAGCACTGCCGATTGACTTGTTACAGCGGTGGAGCCGCAAACACCCACGAGTGGGGCCCGTTACGGTTACTGGGTCACTGGATAAGGTCAGCGGCTCCACTAGAAGAGACCATTTAATAGGACGGATTTAGGATCGGGTGTTCTTTAACGCAAGGAGGCAAAGGTTTAATGACCTGCGATCACTCGTTCCACAGCATATTCAAAGTTGGACGTATCCACGGACTGGTGGCCTTCCCGGGCAGCGTGGAGAGCCGCCTCATTGCAAATGTTGGCGATATCCGCCCCTGAGATAGAAACACAGAGAGGACATGAACGCTACTATATGAGCTGCGCTATGATCTAAGTTCTATGAAATGATGGGGAACAGAAAACAAAATACATAACATATATATATATACAGATCTATGGAATAAATAGATATTATATCTGTATGAAGAAAGCCCCCTGCGTGCACCTTTTTCTGGAATTATATGTCTATGGCAGCACCGGAGCCGGTAATATAAATATATATATATATATATATTACTGGATTCAGCACTCACCAAAAATCTCTCCTCATTTGTACGGTGCAACGAATCTCAAGGAAAATTACAAAAATAAGTACAGGAGAGGCACTCTGGGACTTCGATAAAATAAACGTTATTGAATATACAAGTTACATGGGGTCCGACGTGTCGGCTGTTTCTGAGCCTTTATCAAGGTAAATAAATAAAACATTAATATATATAAATAATTTGATACATTGTATTTAAATCCTACATTGTTCAGTTAATTAGTATTTAGCAAATTAACTTGAAGAAAGAATCGGCTGAGACGTCACTTCTGGATGCGGCGGGTGTTCCGGGCGTTGAGGTACAAGGGCGGTGATTTTGTGTATAAATAAGATTTTTTCTGTTTATTTACCCTGATAAAGGCTCAGAAAGAGCCAAAACACTTGTATATTCTAAAAAAAGTTATTTATTTTATCCAAGTCCCACTCATATATATATATATAATATATATATATACACACACACACATACAGTGTATATAAGAAAAGGTCACGACATGGTGGGATACATCGATGTTGTGAGAAAAATTGAGCCACATATGATCATATATTGTGACCAGAAATCTGTACATCAGGGGTATAATATATAAACACACACCAGTGGAAAGGTTGCACTCAACCCTGAACAAGCAATAACAGCGGGTGTATCTAACGTATCCAGAAAAAAATAAAAATAAACCACTCCATATAAATTACCACATTCTTCCAATTCATTCCATTTTAAAAAAAAAACCCCAATTTTTTTAAGTATATACAATCACCTGAGGTAATAAATGATGGGGATTCAGTTCACAATACATGGTCATACTTTGCTTAAGCCTGTCGCAATCTCCAATGTATCCCATCATTGACAGGTCTTCTCTATAGGGGGCTGACAACCATCGTTTGGTATGCACCCCTCCCTGTTCACAGGTGTTCTATCTTGAGTTGCCTGGGAGCTCCAGGAAGGATTGTGCCTCCAGCAAGCGAGTTGATCCTGTAAATGCAGATTCTGTCAAGTAAGATAGAACCCGTCAACGATGGGATACATTGGTGATTGTGACAGGCTTAAGCAAAGTATGACCATATTTTGTAAACTAAATCCCATCATTTATTCCCTCAGGTGATTAAATATTCTTAAAAAAATGGTGATTTTTTTTTAATGTAATGAATTGGAAGAATGGTCATTTATATGGAATGCTCTTTTTTGGATATTATATATACACACACCTACCCTATAAGGCTGGGATGTCCAAACTCCGCCCCCCCCCAGATGTTCCTGGACTACAACTCCCAGAAATCTCTGACTGCATTAGATGGATGGAGAAGCATGGGAGATGGAGCTCATGGACATCTGGGGACCAGAGTTTGAACATCCCTGCTATAAGGGATATTCAGAGAGCACTGGAGTTTTATGAAGTTGTAAACACTAGAGAAAATTGCCATTCTTTCCAAAGAGACAAATGCTGACGTTTCACAGAAAAAAGAAACTGAACAGCAGCAGAGAAGGTTCGCAGTGAAGCTCCTCCTGCCACGGTTGGATTTCTCTTTCGGGAAGCACCGTTATTTGTCGCGCCGGCGATCTTTGAATAACACCTTTTTGGTTTTTTAGGTTTATGTATAAGAACATGTCCTTGTACCGCTGAATCCCGGGGTGAGCTCAGCCAGGCGTTGGGAGTAGAATGGCCCAGGCTGGGTTAGCTTCAAGCTCTTCAAGTGCTGCTCATAGATCTCTCTCCTCTCCTAAAGCAGAGAGAGAGTGTTAAAGCATGGATATCGCCGCGCTGTGCTCCCAACGCGATCATCTCCAGGAGTCCTCACCTGCAGCGTGGGCAAGTCTATAAATATATGTCTGTCCAGTCTCCCTGGCCGCATCAGTGCGTTGTCCAGGACGTCCGCCCGGTTGGTGGAAGCCAGCACTATGACATGGTCAGTGGTTCCCATCCCTGTATGGAGACAGATTAAGGATGATGATTGGTGCAGACCAGTCACACGTCCTGTTAAAGGGATGTTCTACAGTGAACGCATGGTACCTGCGACTGACCCCTCAAATCTGTAAAGGTGTGCCAAGTAATTCATTTTTTGAACATTTAAATACCCTGCATTTTCTGCTTGTTTCGTACAGCTTTCTTCTGTATCCCTCTCCTCCTCAACACTGACCACAGCAGCATTCCCATCTCCGTCAAGGAGGATAATAAGACGGAATCTGCACCTTGTTGCTTACCCTATTTCTCTTTCTGTAAGACTATCTCAACTCCTCTCCTCCTCCTCAACACTGACCAAAGCTGCAGAAAGTCTCATCTCCTTCAAGGAGGGCACCGACGCGGAGCCAGTCAGCTAACGACCGCTCTCTGTGCAAGATGATCTTCTGTTCATCTGGTGGTAATGGGTTTGACATACACTACATAAAGCCACTAACCCACCAGAAGATCTGGAAAGTATTTTAAATATATGCCCATAGTGATCCCAGCGTTGGGAGGAGGCAGTGTCTCCTACCATCCATTTCCACCAGCAGCTGATTTAGGGTCTGCTCTTCTTCAGTGTTGGAAAACGAGGACATGTTGCTGGAACGTTTCTTTCCCACAGCGTCGATCTCATCGATGTAGACAATGCAGGGGGCTCGGGTTCGTGCTTCTCTGAAGAGGCTGCGGACTCTGGCAGCACCGAGACCTGACGGTATAAAAAAAGGAATGACATGGAAGATTAACGATTTCTAGACAGATCAGAGTGAAAAAACGCAACTTCCAGGGCGGGCCTGAGACTATAATGCCGCCTAAGGCCAGAGGCACGCTAGGCGTCTTCTTGTGCGCACTAGCGCGTGTTACTGGCGCTCGTCGTAGCGTTGTGATTCTGCGGATGGAGCCGGTCACATGCTTGCACGCGCACACTTAGTGCGAGCACCTAGAGATCATCACTGTCGATGCTCTTCAATGGGGCTGCAAAGCGCGATCCTCCATAGGAGGAACGCACTTTGCAGCCTTGTGGAGGGGGGCAGGTGGGTGTCGAGGGGGGGACAGTGCATTAACGTTTTCATTAACGCACGCTAGTGCGTTAAAGAAAACGCCTAGTGTGCCTCCGGCCTAAATGTGTATCAAGCAGCTGCTGGGCCAGGACTGACCCACATTGTAGGATTTTCCAAATTCGACTACTACTCTTCTGATCTCCCGCAGCTGGAGGCCGTGCTGCAAGAACAATTCACAGAGGTAGAAAAGTGGTTCAAAGATAACAAATGGACAAAACCGTTACGATGCGCTCTGGAACAGCACCTAAATTACAAACTCCCTATCTATGTGTCGGGACAAAATCAAATGGCACGCTGACCACAGTCACTTCTCTCAAATATCTAGGTACGTGGTTAGACCCAAATCTATCCTTTGGCCCCCACATCGAAAAACTGTCCTCTAAACTTTACCCCAAACTAGGTGCCCTGTACAGAAACAAATCCTGCCTGAGTCCCGCGGTAAGAAAGCAGATTGTACAACAAATGCTTATGCCAGCCATTGAAAACGGAGATTTAGTGTATGCAGCCGCCCCGCAAACACACCTTCATAAACTTACTACATTGTATAACTCACATTGTAGCACAAAGCGACAGAATAACTACATGACCCACCATTGTGACATGTTAAAAGAACTAAACTGTCGCTGGAATCTAAACGCACCCCTTCACCTTTCCAACCTGGTGTTTAAGAGCTTTTCTGGGAAGCTACCACCCTACCTGAATAGGCTGCTTCCCCCAGCAGTTCCCTCATTCTATAACCTCCGATCCAGGACCAGCACTTCACTTGCAATACCACAATACAAAAAGAAAGTGGCTTGATCCTCATTTTCCTACAGAGCACCACAAATCTGGAATAACCTCCCAGACGCCATCAAATCTTCCCCCAGTCTAAAGTCCCTTAAGAGCTCCCTATTAACATACAGGTTTACAGGTGCATTCCGTATTGAGGTAACAGTGACTATATACAGAATGCACCTGTAAACATGTAACACAGTGACTATATACAGAATGCACCTGTAAACATGTAACACAGTGACTATATACACAATGCACCTGTAAACATGTAACAGTGACTATATACACAATGCACCTGTAAACATGTAACACAGTGACTATATACACAATGCACCTGTAAACATGTAACAGTGAATATATTTCCTACATATTTATTTTCTGTGTAAATCTGTATATTTTGTGGTTTTTTTTTAATATCTTGCATTTTACTAATTCGTATTTCTGTAACAACTGAAACATTTCAATGTTCTTGAACTCAGGACATACTTGAAAACGAGAGAAATTTCAATGTATCCTTCCTGGTAAAATATTTTGCAAATAAATAATCTACAGACCTGATGTTACTCTGCGCCTCCAAGATAAATGAAATCACCTATTAGTCACAATACAGAATAAAACTCTTAACCCTTAATGCCAAGTGATTTTCCAAAAATCCACCGTCGGGAACCAGTGGTTTTATAGAAAATCATTTTTACTGAATCATACAGTAAGATATCAGGGAATATTCCCAATGCATTCCTTCTGTAATCACTTCTTTGGCATTCGGGTGTCGTATTGCTTTCTGGAGTTTTAATTTCTCTCCTAGGAGACCCTTTCCCTGTAGTTCTTGGCACCATTACTAGTGAGGATGATTAACAGACGTGAGCGCGGGCAGAAAATCTGATTTGTTATTTTTTCATCTATCGGTAAATCACGATCGCTTTGGTTTGCCCCAATTTCATTGAACCACCCGTCCGGCTTCCAGAACCCAGGGCAGAAAATATTTTGGGTCTTTGAAACGGTACAGTTGCCGATCAATGAGCGGGTCTTTCTGATGCGATTTATTTTGGCTTCCTTTGTGGAAGCGTCCAGTGTTGATTTTTGCTTCTGACAAACAGCCCAAAATCAAGAACAACCTCTATTTGCCCAAAAAAACCAGACACACGTGTCCAATGTTTAATCTACTTGACACGCCTGTACAAAGTCCAGTCACGCGTATTCCCTTACCTCCGATCACCTCCACAAACTCTGAACCAGCAATCGCCAAGAAGGGCACCTGAGCTTCAGAAGCTACGGCCTTGGCTAGCAGGGTCTTTCCGCAGCCAGGGGGTCCAAGCAGGAGAGCCCCTTTTGGAACTTTGGCTCCAAGCTGCAAATAACGTTCTGGGTTCTGAAAGGAGGAAAAAAATAAAAAGATTGTCACTACGTGCCGGTTAGAGGTCACCTCGGCACCAGGGGTCAGCAACCTCGTCCAACAGATGTTTTGGAACTACATGTCCCATGTGGCTCAACCAGCCTAATTAGTAGCCGAGCGTCGTCAAGATTATACTATGAATAAAGTTGTTATAAGGAAGTTGCACTTTATCTGATCCTCGTGGTGTTTTGGGTACAGGAATAAATACAGCTTGAAGACAAGAAACAAAAAAAAAAACCACACCTTATTGCAGGAACCGTGCATGCTGGTGTGTGACTTGCGGCATCTTTCTACCCGAGTCAAACAGCCTCGGCGGTGACTTGCGGCGTCTTTCTACCCGAGTCACACAGCCTCAGCGGTGACTTGCGGCGTCTTTCTACCCGAGTCACACAGCCTCGGCGGTGACTTGCGGCGTCTTTCTACCCGAGTCACACAGCCTCGGCGGTGACTTGCGGCGTCTTTCTACCCGAGTCACACAGCCTCGGCGGTGACTTGCGGCGTCTTTCTACCCGAGTCACGCAGCCTCGGCGGTGACTTGCGGCGTCTTTCTACCCGAGTCACGCAGCCTTGGCGGTGACTTGCGGCGTCTTTCTACCCGAGTCCCGCAGCCTCGGCGGTGACTTGCGGCGTCTTTCTACCCGCGTCACACAGCCTCAGCGGTGACTTACGTCGTCTTTTCTCCCGAGTCCCACAGCCTCAGTGGTGACTTGCGGCGTCTTTCTTCCCTGCTCATGGATCAGGCAGGGAAGACACCATGAGCCTCCCAGCTGGAGTCCGGTGCCTCTTCATTCACTCCATAAACACTGTCAGTGAGTGCTGAGGCCCCAGGATTCCCTATCCCACTGGAACCGCCATGTGGCTGCGGCTTGCGCCTTATTGGATCAGGACTCGAACGCCCGATCCTGAATACCGCAGGACCTGGATGGGATCAATCAGGACATCCCCAATTACCAAATTTAATCCAGGCTCTCCATTTACCCCAGTGACAGACGAAAAGGGACGCATCATAAGGGTCTCTAGATATCAGGGAGTGAATCGTTACCCACGTGACACTGTTCATTATTCTACATTTATCAAACTGTACCTTCAAATAATCCACAAATTCTTTGACTTCCGTCTTGGCCTCGTTCATCCCTGCCACATCCTTAAAGCTGACCCCCTTCCCAGTCTTCCCGTCCACGATGGTGAAGCGTGCCATCTTCAGCTGGTTCTGTCACACGGTGGAGCCGGGCAGAGTTAGGCAAACGGACACAGAAAGAAGCTCGTCACGGACAATATTCACGGGGCAAAATACATACGTTTTCAAACAAACAGGAAATCTTAATAAAGATCATCCTAAAGCGGTTATTCAGAAAGCGCGGAAATGTCTGCGCGCTTCGGCGATTCCACTTCACCGACATTGCGGTGAATTCACTATTCACAGCAGGATCCCCAAAGTGCGTTGAAGGTGGAGTCGCCGAACTGCAGAAAAAACTAAAAAGGTAACTCTGCCATCCTTCTAATAGGTGTAAATGATAAAAATACATTAAAATGTGTCTACGTAATGAAAAGTCAAATAAAAACAAATGAAAAGCTCTGTTAAAATTTAAATAAAAAAAATATTGGCGGAAACATTTTGTCTGAAAAATACAAAAAAAAAGTGTTAAAAAAAAAAAAAAAAAAATAGACAGTTTGCTGAAAATGAAAAGAATAAAAGGTTGAATTAAAAAAAAAAAAACAAAAAAAAAAACAAATATATATATTTTTTACATTGAATTCTATGGGATTCCCCTGTTTAAAAACGGTCTAACTGAATCACTGAAAATCAGGGCATTTCACCGACATGTCGGTGCTGTTCGGTGTCTCTGAATAGATTAACCATTACTTCTCTATGGGACAATTTCACTGCCGCCGAACTGCACCATATTTCATTGTCCGTTTGCCAGTATTTGGTGAGTTGATGGTTTAGTGAAGACACGAACTGCCTTGAAATTGCACCGTATGGGAAAATTCACCTTTCGTTGCAATTTGGTTCCAAGTTCGCCCCTTACCGAATAACCCCTAAAGAATAATCATGGGGAGAACATGACGGATTATTCTCCAATACACGGAGGAAGGAAAGACCTTTACTCGGCTCTCACACCCGCAATCTTTAAAAGACAGGCATTTTTTATTATTATGGAGCGTTTAAGGGAAACGGTTCTAAATTAACGTTTAACACGTTACCTGCCCTGGCCGTCTAATATAAAGGGACGGACCTGACCCCGCGTCACAAGATGCAAACTGGAGAATCACAGAACGAAAATCGAGAAATCACGGATTCAACTCACAAAAGCGCTGAAGCCTCCTTCACGTCCTCTCATTGCACCCGAGCGGAACTTGAAATAAAAATAGGCCAAGCTCGCCAATCCCAAACCAATGATTAACAGGTCACTGCGAGGAGGGAAAGAGAATAAAAACAGCCAAAGATTAAATAAATTATATATAGGTTTATTAAAAGGCAGAGAGGACGAACGAACCAAGGAATGGGGCGAGGGGGGGAAAAGAGAACAAGACGAGGAGGGGGGGGAAAGAGAACAAGACGAGGAGGGGGGGGGAAAGAGAACAAGACGAGGAGGGGGGGGAAAAGAGAACAAGACGAGGAGGGGGGGGAAAAGAGAACAAGACGAGGAGGGGGGGGAAAAGAGAACAAGACGAGGAGGGGGGGGAAGAGAACAAGACGAGGAGGGGGGGAAGAGAACAAGACGAGGAGGGGGGGGAAGAGAACAAGACGAGGAGGGGGGGGGAAAGAACAAGACGAGGAGGGGGGGGAAAGAGAACAAGACGAGGAGGGGGGGGAAAGAGAACAAGACGAGGAGGGGGGGGAAAGAGAACAAGACGAGGAGGGGGGGAAAAGAGAACAAGACGAGGAGGGGGGGAAAAGAGAACAAGACGAGGAGGGGGGGAAAAGAGAACAAGACGAGGAGGGGGGAAAAGAGAACAAGACGAGGAGGGGGGGAAAAGAGAACAAGACGAGGAGGGGGGGAAAGAACAAGACGAGGAGGGGGGGGGAAGAGAACAAGACGAGGAGGGGGGGGGAAAGAGAACAAGACGAGGAGGGGGGGGGAAAGAACAAGACGAGGAGGGGGGGGGAAAGAGAACAAGACGAGGAGGGGGGGTGAAAGAGAACAAGACGAGGAAGGGGGGGGAAAGAGAACAAGACGAGGAGGGGGGGGGGGAAGAGAACAAGACGAGGAGGGGGGGGAAAAGAGAACAAGACGAGGAGGGGGGGAAAAGAGAACAAGACGAGGAGGGGGGGGAAAAGAGAACAAGACGAGGAGGGGGGGGAAGAGAACAAGACGAGGAGGGGGGAAGGAAACAAGACGAGGAGGGGGGGGAAGAGAACAAGACGAGGAGGGGGGGAAGAGAACAAGACGAGGAGGGGGGGGAAGAGAACAAGACGAGGAGGGGGGGAAGAGAACAAGACGAGGAGGGGGGGAAAAGAGAACAAGACGAGGAGGGGGGAAAGAGAACAAGACGAGGAGGGGGGAAAGAGAACAAGACGAGGAGGGGGGAAGAGAACAAGACGAGGAGGGGGAAAGAGAACAAGACGAGGAGGGGGGAAAGAGAACAAGACGAGGAGGGGGGAAAGAGAACAAGACGAGGAGGGGGGAAAGAGAACAAGACGAGGAGGGGGAAAGAGAAAAGGACGAGGAGGGGGAAAGAGAACAAGACGAGGAGGGGGAAAGAGAACAAGACGAGGAGGGGGGAAAGAGAACAAGACGAGGAGGGGGGAAAGAACAAGACGAGGAGGGGGGAAAGAGAACAAGACGAGGAGGGGGGAAGAGAACAAGACGAGGAGGGGGAAAGAGAAACAAGACGAGGAGGGGGGAAAGAGAAACAAGACGAGGAGGGGGGAAAGAGAACAAGACGAGGAGGGGGAAAGAGAACAAGACGAGGAGGGGGAAAAGAGAACAAGACGAGGAGGGGGGAAAGAGAACAAGACGAGGAGGGGGGAAAGAGAACAAGACGAGGAGGGGGAAAAGAGAACAAGACGAGGAGGGGGGAAAGAGAACAAGACGAGGAGGGGGGAAAAGAGACAAGACGAGGAGGGGGAAAGAGAACAAGACGAGGAGGGGGGAAAGAGAACAAGACGAGGAGGGGGGAAAGAGAACAAGACGAGGAGGGGGGAAAGAGAACAAGACGAGGAGGGGGGAAAGAGAACAAGACGAGGAGGGGGAAAGAGAACAAGACGAGGAGGGGGAAGAGAACAAGACGAGGAGGGGGGAAAGAGAACAAGACGAGGGGGGGGGGGAAAGAGACAAGACGAGGGGGGGGGGGAGAGAACAAGACGAGGGGGGGAAGAGAACAAGACGAGGGGGGGAAGAGAACAAGACGAGGGGAGGGAAGAGAGAACAATGCAGTTACAATTATCTATAAAGCGCCAACAAGTTCCGTAGCGCTGTACAATGGGAGTGCCAGATTAACAAATATACATACACATTACACACACACACAGAACAGTAGGAGAGCAGACCCTGCAGGAGAGCTTACAATCTCAGAGGAGAGGGGTGACACACTGGAGGGAAAGAGAGAGAATGCAGCAAAAGAGATTGGGGGGGGGGGGTTGATCTATCTGGATTAGTAGATGTGAGAAAATCTTCCTGTGGCTCAACAAGCCCCCCCCCCCCAAGTAGAGCCCCTACTCCAGTCATGAGTCCATCCATGGGTCCTAAGTCTTACATAGACTTAGACCAGAGAATGACGGGATCTGGCCATAAGCTGATCCCTTTGATGTAACTCCTCCATTGTACGCGTCACTCTGAGCCGCACAGTACGGGGACTCTTTAGCCGCTCATAATAATGAATAGGCCTCATTGTGCCATTTTCTTATTGGCAAGTGAAGAGGTCATCTTTTCTGGCCTTCGAGTGAGCGTGTATGAATACATTTAAAGAGAGGGGATGTTCATCCGGGACACGGCCGCACCGGATCTCCGGGGGAACACGGCCGCACCGATCTCCGGGGGAACACGGCCGCACCGATCTCCGGGGGAACACGGCCGCACCGATCTCCGGGGGAACACGGCCGCACCGATCTCCGGGGGAACACGGCCGCACCGATCTCCGGGGGAACACGGCCGCACCGATCTCCGGGGAACACGGCCGCACCGATCTCCCAGGGGGAACACGGCCGCACCGATCTCCCAGGGGGAACACGGCCGCACCGATCTCCGGGGGAACACGGCCGCACCGATCTCCGGGGGAACACGGCCGCACCGATCTCCGGGGAACACGGCCGCACCGATCTCCGGGGAACACGGCCGCACGATCTCCGGGGAACACGGCCGCACCGATCTCCGGGGAACACGCCGCACCGATCTCCGGGGGAACACGGCCGCACCGATCTCCGGGGGAACACGGCCGCACCGATCTCGGGGGAACACGGCCGCACCGATCTCCGGGGGAACACGGCCGCACCGATCTCCGGGGGAACACGGCCGCACCGATCTCCGGGGGAACACGGCCGCACCGATCTCCGGGGGAACACGGCCGCACCGATCTCCGGGGGAACACGGGAGGGAATTGCTTACAGTCTCAAAAAGCCATTGCGCTTGTAAGAGACGGGGACCCGGTCCTTGCCGTCGATCTTCAGCTCGTCCTCCGCTGCACGAAGCTTCTCTTCGAATCGGTCGGTGCTGGATACCTGCACGATGTATCGGATGGTCTGGGACTGGATTGGAGGAAGAAGGAAAAGAAGTCAAGCTTTAGTAACAAAGTGAAGTCTCTGCGGTGCTCAATCCCCCCTAAACGCAGCGCAACCACTGCCGGCTCCACCGCGATTCCCTTGAAATCCGTGAAAACGCTTGACGAATAATGGCGTTTATTAACCTCTTACTGCTGGGTGGGTTTATGCTGGTGGGGTGTACCATTACACCCCACTTGCCAGCTTCTGTGGCGGCAGGCCCCTCCTCCGGCCCACTTACACAGCTGACGGGCGGCACGCATCAGGGGCAGCAGGGGGACGACCCGAGTTCAGGCCGTCCCACAGCAGCCAATGATGTGCGCCAACTGGTAGGCAGGCCTGTCGCGGCCCATAGATGCCTGCATGGCATGCAATGCCACCCCGTGGTGGCAAGTCCCACCCGCCGCGGTAAGGGTTAACGCAGTTTCTGTTTGACATGAAATGCTGAAATCCGATCTCAATCCCTTCCTCGACATTGAACCCATGAATTCAGCATTCACCACAGGGTCCCCGAAATGGAGCGAATCGACGCAAACCCATCCGAAAAACAGCCACAAAACCGCCGAACGAATTGGAAAACCGCCGAATGCGTCCAACGAAGCGATACGAGAAAAGCCGACGACCCCCCCCCCCCACCGAACGGGGTAAAAAATAAAGAACACACAAAAAAAGTATACTGGATCGGATCAAATTCTGGTGCAATGCCAAGAAATTTGGTGCATCACAAGTGAAATTTGTTTACAAAACGGCCTCCAGAAAGGACACGTCAGACGTGATGGCCGATCGACTGAAATGGTTTAAGATCCGGGATTTTTTTCCTTTCAAGGGAACTCGGAGCCCAGGCTGTAATGTGCATGTAGTAGCCCTTTTTGGCCAGCAGAGGGAGCCCTCTGCCTGTGAAATAGTGCTGACAGTGAACATATACAAAAGAACGTTACAGTGTTTTCTTTTATTGTGGAGTCCTTAGAAAGTGGTTTTCCATAAAACCACCGGGCCCTGTCAGTGGTCTTATGGGAAAAAAACCAAAACAACAAATCGCTTGGTAGTGAAGGGGTTACAGATGTCAGGCCAGTGAAATAGTACAACGTGTATGCGCCGCTACACAGGGAGAACGAGCAGCAGTAAGACTCACGGGGCGGCCGAAAACCACAGCGCCGGGATGCAGGTATGCCGACACCACGTCATTTTCAGGATCGACTTTCACGCTCACGACCTCGCCCTTGGCCAGCATTTCGTTCACAAAGTCATTCCACGAGATGCTGGCATCAATGGAACTCCCCTTCAGGAGCAGATTAACCACCAGCACCCCCATGATGAGGGATAAAAGCACGCCAACTCGACCACGCTGATTCTTCTCCTCTGAAACACACAGACACAGTGATCACCCTACTGCGCAGAGAAACGAAACCGTGAAAAAGACGATGCCCCCCCCGGGAAATCCGTCCCGTGCCTTCCTTTATGTTGTGCGTGTGCATAAGCCACTGTGCAGGACAGGCTCCTTCGCCTGGTGACCCAAGTGTCCCTTCCTGCTACCAGCGGGTACACACGTGGAAGCGCTCTACAGGGTTGCGCCACGAACACGATGCATGGAGTCAGCATGTCACACGCTGGAGCTGCCCGCAGGCTCCCAAGCATTGCCGTGGTCTGCTGCAGCGCTCGCAAGCCGTGTTCCCACGTGTCAGAGGTCGTACGAAGCACCCCTACTCCGGAATCATTAAAATCAGGACGGCTCCAAAAATTGCGGTTTTCTGATCCTTCTGGATTTTACAGCCTCGGATACGGCGTTTCCGGCCTCTACGTGAAATGGTAACATGTCTGGGGGTGGCAGGATTAGGCATCACAGCCCTGTAGGGAGCACATTAACCCCTTCACTGCCAAGTGATTTCCCACAAAACCACCGCTACGATCTAGTGGTTTTATGGAAAACGCCAGCATAGTATTATTAGCATTTATATGGCGCCAACAGTTTCCGCAGCGCTTTACACTAACCAAAGGGAACGAGATACAGATAAACAGACATAGGATGGAAACACTAGCAGGGTTACTCAAAGAGATCCGAATGGCTGCCGAAAGGTAACCGAACAGTGAAATTCAGCGTACGGTTACCTTTATTGGCCATTCGGCTATCCAGAGAGCAGGCAATTCGCCAAATGCTGGCGAATTGCCTGCACATACGGTACCTGTTCGGTCCCTGTTCGAGGGCAGTGAAATCCCCATAGAGAAGCACTGCTTCGGCTATTCAGAGAACACAAACCAGCAGTGAAAGGTTCCCCTAATGCGCTGCCATTCGGTGGTTTCATGCGGCAGATTTATTCAGGAGAATCCCATAGACTTCAATGTTAAAAATATTCCCGTTTTAATTCAATATCTAATAAACCGTTCATTATAAAATTCTGCAGTAAAGAGTCTCTTTATAGTTTAGGATATTTTAAGCATTTTTCTGGATTTTTTTTTATGTTTACTTCTTTTTTCTGTAACAGCCCTTTTTATTATCATTCATTGGATCTTATATGTAAATTTCAGACATTTTCGCTCAGTAGTTTCTTTGCAAACAGTGTTTCACTTTTCAAACATTCAAGCGTACTGTTTTTCGAATTTATTCACTTCACTCGTCTGCGGTGTCGGATTTTTCCGGCGGCTTCGCTGCGTGTGATCGGCTCCTGCTCGGGTTTTTCCCGGCGGGTTAATCCAGATGTTTTTGCGGGTTTTCGGTGTGCATTCGCCGGGTTTTGCGGTTAGTTTTCGGCGGGTTTGCGGCGGCTTTTCCCTGCATTTCGGCGGCCCTGTGGTGCTTGCTGAATACACTGCAGGGTCGCCAAAACTGGATCACCAAATCGAACCGAATTGAAGAGAACGAAAAGTCACTGAACGTGCGGCGACTTTTCGATGCTCTTTGAATTACCCTGTAGGTGTAGAGGAACCTGCTCATAGGAGCTTACAATCTAGAGCAGTGTTTCCCAAACTTGTCCTCGGGACCCTCAACCAGGCCAGGTTTTAAGGATCACCTTTGGGAAATACAGACTGAATCCTGCAATCACTGAGCAGCAAATCATATCACCTGTGCTGTGCTTCAGATATCCTGCAAACCTGACCTGATGGGGGACCTGAGGAGCAACGTTGGAAACCACTGCCCTATAGGATATAAATCAAGCGATCGGAGGAACTACCCCACTTGCAATTTGTGTATCAGGGTTGCATCTCCTTTTGATTTATGCCACAACGCGAGCACGAATCGGTATCGGCGCTTGGACGCGACGCGTAACGAAATTGTCACGATTTTAAGCAGCTTTTAGAGCATTAATAAATACATATATACTCTTTAATTTTGCACGGGTAACATAAAAATGACAGTAAGAATGGCCACGCAGGGCCGACATACAGCATCAAAAAAAATGACAGCTTACAAAAATGCGCCGTACGGATTAATCGCATTCACCGTCACGGCAAATTTCCACACGTCGGCCGCCAGGGCTGATGTGTTGAAGTTTCGGTGGAACGTTCTGGAACCAGTTTGCATGTGAACCTCACATGCGATACACAAAACTGCTTTGCACTGCTCCAGAATCAGGACATAAAATCGAGCATCCTCGATCAGGCAGGTGATTTATGATCGTTGTAGTGAAGGGGTTAACGATCGGCGCTTGGTAGTGTTAGTTAGCAAACATACAGGTTGTTTTGTACAGATTCGCTATTCACCGCCGCCACCATACCACGCTGACCAGGGCGTCCCACCAGTCTGAGCGCTAGCAGTACCTTTATCGTCCGGCGGCTTCTTGGATTCATCATTATTATTATTGGGATTTTCTTTCCCTTTGGATCCGGAAACGCTGAAATAATTAATTCCACCTGAAAAATACAACGTGTTTGTTAATCCCATGCATCTTTCTGCACAAAATAATAAAAAAAATAATTCTATATAAAATATTGACCCAAAAGCCGCCAGATCTGGACAGGGTCTCGCAGGAGATGCGTCCGGAGTAACACGGCGCGGGCTCCGGGACAGGTTTGCGACAGGCGGTGACATAACAGATTCTGTAGACGAAAACAAGGATTGTGTAAGGAGGTGTTTTACAGCGACGGAATAAGTAAAAACTACATAAAACATTAATTCTCAGAACATGGATTGTTTTATCTGCTTGACCCCTTCACTGCCAGAACCAAAAGTCAACATATACACAATATTGCACTGAAATTCTATGAAAATCAGCCCCACCGTCTCTGTAACAAAAAGCTCAACAAACTTTACTGATCAGGGTCCCCTCTGCCCTCCTCCATGTCCAGGGTCTGGCTCCCCTCTGCCCTCCTCCATGCCCAGGGTCTGGCTCCTCTACGCCCTCCTCCATGCCCAGGGTCTGGCTCCTCTATGCCCAGGGTCTGGCTCCTCTATGCCCAGGGTCTGGCTCCTCTACGCCCTCCCCCATGCCCAGGGTCTGGCTCCTCCATGCCCTCCCCCATGCCAAGTCTGGCTCCTCCATGCCCAGGGTCTGGCTCCTCCATGCCCAGGGTCTGGCTCCTCTACGCCCTCCCCCATGCCCAGGGTCTGGCTCCTCTACGCCCTCCCCCAGGGTCTGGCTCCTCCATGCCCAGGGTCTGGCTCCTCCATGCCCAGGGTCTGGCTCCTCCATGCCCAGGGTCTGGCTCCCCCTCTACCCTCCTCCATCCCCCTGGCAGGCCTCACTGCCCCTTCCTCTGGGTACCTGCAGGATCTTGTCTGAGGCCCCGCTGCTCCTCCACATCTGGCCGCTCCATGTGACAGGTCTGAGCACCGCACACCAGCGCCCCGAGGACCGGACACTGCGAGCCCGGAGAGCCAGCAGCAAGAAGCCCATGGCTGGAGCCTTCCTAACTCCAACCCGAGGCTGCACTGCGGCCTAACACGTCAA
Organism: Leptobrachium leishanense; assembly: GCA_009667805.1. Classification (NCBI taxonomy): domain Eukaryota; kingdom Metazoa; phylum Chordata; class Amphibia; order Anura; family Megophryidae; genus Leptobrachium; species Leptobrachium leishanense. The sequence continues at coordinate 22,021,712 of CM019072.1, forward strand.
CCTGCCCCGCGTTCAGATCACACCCACAGCCCGGCCCTAAGCCTGTCACACGGAGAGACAGCCCGCCCCTAAGCCTGTCACACGGAGAGACAGCCCGCCCCTAAGCCTGTCACACGGAGAGACAGCCCGCCCCTAAGCCTGTCACACGGAGAGACAGCCCGCCCCTAAGCCTGTCACACGGAGAGACAGCCCGCCCCTAAGCCTGTCACACAGAGAGACAGCCCGCCCCTAAGCCTGTCACACAGAGAGACAGCCCGCCCCTAAACCTGTCACACAGAGAGACAGCCCGCCCCTAAGCCTGTCACACAGAGAGACAGCCCGCCCCTAAGCCTGTCACACAGAGAGACAGCCCGCCCCTAAACCTGTCACACAGAGAGACAGCCCGCCCCTAAGCCTGTCACACAGAGAGACAGCCCGCCCCTAAGCCTGTCACACAGAGAGACAGCCCGCCCCTAAACCTGTCACACAGAGAGACAGCCCGCCCCTAAGCCTGTCACAGGGAGAGACAGCCCGCCCCTAAGCCTGTCACAGGGAGAGACAGCCCGCCCCTAAGCCCGTCACAGGAGAGACAGCCCGCCCCTAAGCCCGTCACAGGGAGAGACAGCCCGCCCCTAAACCTGTCACAGGGAGAGACAGCCCGCCCCTAAGCCTGTCACAGGGAGAGACAGCCCGCCCCTAAGCCTGTCACAGGGAGAGACAGCCCGGCTATAAGCCTGTCACAGGGAGAGACAGCCCGCCCCTAAGCCTGTCACACGGAGAGACAGCCCGGCCCTAAACCTGTCACACGGAGAGACAGCCCGGCCCCTAAGCCTGTCACAGGGAGAGACAGCCCGGCCCCTAAGCCTGTCACACGGAGAGACAGCCCGGCCCCTAAGCCTGTCACACGGAGAGACAGCCCGGCCCTAAGCCTGTCACACGGAGAGACAGCCCGGCCCTAAACCTGTCACACGGAGAGACAGCCCGCCCCTAAGCCTGTCACAGGGAGAGACAGCCCGGCTATAAGCCTGTCACAGGGAGAGACAGCCCGGCCCCTAAGCCTGTCACACGGAGAGACAGCCCGCCCCTAAGCCTGTCACAGGGAGAGACAGCCCGCCCCTAAGCCTGTCACAGGGAGAGACAGCCCGCCCCTAAGCCTGTCACACGGAGAGACAGCCCGGCCCTAAGCCTGTCACACGGAGAGACAGCCCGGCCCTAAGCCTGTCACACGGAGAGACAGCCCGCCCCTAAGCCTGTCACACGGAGAGACAGCCCGGCCATAAACCCGTCACACGGAGAGACAGCCTGGCTATAAGCCTGTCACACAGAGAGACAGCCCGGCTATAAGCCTGTCACACGGAGAGACAGCCCGGCCATAAACCCGTCACACGGAGAGACAGCCCGGCCATAAACCCGTCACACGGAGAGACAGCCGCGCCCATAAACCCGTCACACGGAGAGACAGCCCGCCCCTAAACCTGTCACAGGGAGAGACAGCCCGCCCCTAAGCCTGTCACACAGAGAGACAGCCCGCCCCTAAGCCTGTCACAGGGAGAGACAGCCCGCCCCTAAACCTGTCACAGGGAGAGACAGCCCGCCCCTAAGCCTGTCACAGGGAGAGACAGCCCGGCTATAAGCCTGTCACAGGGAGAGACAGCCCGCCCCTAAACCTGTCACAGGGAGAGACAGCCCGCCCCTAAGCCTGTCACAGGGAGAGACAGCCCGGCTATAAGCCTGTCACAGGGAGAGACAGCCCGGCCCTAAGCCTGTCACAGGGAGAGACAGCCCGGCCCCTAAGCCTGTCACAGGGAGAGACAGCCCGGCCCTAAGCCTGTCACACGGAGAGACAGCCCGCCCCTAAGCCTGTCACAGGGAGAGACAGCCCGGCTATAAGCCTGTCACAGGGAGAGACAGCCCGCCCCTAAACCTGTCACAGGGAGAGACAGCCCGCCCCTAAGCCTGTCACAGGGAGAGACAGCCCGGCTATAAGCCTGTCACAGGGAGAGACAGCCCGGCCCCTAAGCCTGTCACAGGGAGAGACAGCCCGGCCCCTAAGCCTGTCACAGGGAGAGACAGCCCGGCCCCTAAGCCTGTCACACGGAGAGACAGCCCGCCCCTAAGCCTGTCACACAGAGAGACAGCCCGGCTATAAGCCTGTCACACGGAGAGACAGCCCGGCCATAAACCCGTCACACGGAGAGACAGCCCGGCCATAAACCCGTCACACGGAGAGACAGCCCGGCCATAAACCCGTCACACGGAGAGACAGCCCGCCCCTAAACCTGTCACAGGGAGAGACAGCCCGCCCCTAAGCCTGTCACACAGAGAGACAGCCCGCCCCTAAGCCTGTCACAGGGAGAGACAGCCCGCCCCTAAACCTGTCACAGGGAGAGACAGCCCGCCCCTAAGCCTGTCACAGGGAGAGACAGCCCGGCTATAAGCCTGTCACAGGGAGAGACAGCCCGGCCCCTAAGCCTGTCACAGGGAGAGACAGCCCGGCCCCTAAGCCTGTCACAGGGAGAGACAGCCCGCCCCTAAGCCTGTCACACCGAGAGACAGCCCGCCCCTAAGCCTGTCACAGGGAGAGACAGCCCGGCTATAAGCCTGTCACAGGGAGAGACAGCCCGCCCCTAAACCTGTCACAGGGAGAGACAGCCCGCCCCTAAGCCTGTCACAGGGAGAGACAGCCCGGCTATAAGCCTGTCACAGGGAGAGACAGCCCGGCCCCTAAGCCTGTCACAGGGAGAGACAGCCCGGCCCCTAAGCCTGTCACAGGGAGAGACAGCCCGGCCCCTAAGCCTGTCACAGGGAGAGACAGCCCGGCCCCTAAGCCTGTCACACGGAGAGACAGCCCGCCCCTAAGCCTGTCACACAGAGAGACAGCCCGGCTATAAGCCCGTCACACGGAGAGACAGCCCGGCTAGAAGCCCGTCACAGGAGAGACAGCCCGGCTATAAGCCCGTCACACGGAGAGACAGCCCGGCTAGAAGCCCGTCACACGGAGAGACAGCCCGGCTAGAAGCCCGTCACACGGAGAGACAGCCCGGCTAGAAGCCCGTCACACGGAGAGACAGCCCGGCTAGAAGCCCGTCACACGGAGAGACAGCCCGGCTATAAGCCCGTCACACGGAGAGACAGCCCGGCTATAAGCCCGTCACACGGAGAGACAGCCCGGCTAGAAGCCCGTCACACGGAGAGACAGCCCGGCTAGAAGCCCGTCACATGGAGAGACAGCCCGGCTATAAGCCCGTCACACGGAGAGACAGCCTGGCTATAAGCTCGTCACACGGAGAGACAGCCCGCCCCTAAGCCTGTCACAGGGAGAGACAGCCTGGCTATAAGCCTGTCACACGGAGAGACAGCCCGGCCTGACAACCATATACTGTATGTAATATAAAATCTATAATATCTACATAAAACTATATGTTATAAAACCTGTATATAACCTAAAACCAATAACACCGACATAAACCCCAAATATAATACCTATAACAACCACATAAAACTATATATATATATATATATATATACACACAGTGCTTTTTTTCCTGGTAAAATAGGTGGGGGGGTACTCTCCCACGTCCGGGGAAAACCTGATTATTATGACTATTTTCATGTCCTCATAAACAATAGTTGTAGCTCACGTAAAGGAAGACACTATAAGGCCCCGTTCACTCTGTGCGATTTGAAAATCACGCAATTTTCCGTGCGATTTTCATATTCGCGACATAGCGCGCGACGTTGCGGTTTTGTGCGATTTTTGCAAAGCACCACCAATATAAATCGCAGATAGCAAATCACAAAAAAAGGGTCATGTACCAGCGACATGCTACTGCGACGCGCGGCAAGATGTGAACAGCTCCATTGAAATGCATTGGAGAAGCTACACAGCGCGACGTCGCGATAAATCGCACAGTGTGAACGGGGCCTAAAAGGGAGCCATATTTTTTAATACTGTGTTCCTTTAAATGAACTACAACTATTGTTGTAACCCTATGGGGGTTTATCCACTAAGTGCCTCTGTTGCAAGAAAAATCTGTATTGCAGGGCAGTTAACGTTTTTTTTTTTTTGCAACAATGGCACTGAGTGGATAATCCCTTAGCATTTGTGAGCTCCACAGCAATGAAACTCACAGTAATGCAGTGTGTATGAACTCCACAGCAATGAAACTCACAGTAATGCACAGTGTGTATGAACTCCACAGCAATGAAACTCACAGTAATGCACAGTGTGTATGAACTCCACAGCAATGAAACTCAGTAATGCAGTGTGAACTCCACAGCAATGAAACTCACAGTAATGCAGTGTGTATGAACTCCACAGCAATGAAACTCACAGTAATGTGCAGTGTGTATGAGCTCCACAGCAATGAAACTCACAGTAATGTGCAGTGTGTATGAGCTCCACAGCAATGAAACTCACAGTAATGCGCAGTGTGTATGAGCTCCACAGCAATAAAACTCACTACCGCCTTACAGTGCCAACTCGTCTGATCACACCGCTTGCCTGACAATCCGCAGCTCTGGCAGATGTGTGTAAACATGCTGCACCCCCTCCCCATGCCGTTCAGAGTTTCAGCGTCTGCAGAGAGGGGGGGGGAGCAGCCCTCCCTTGTCACTTACTGGGGGAGGGGGTTATCAGTCCCTACATACACTCCTGACAAACGGAAGCGTTCAGGAGCAACATGAGCTGCCGAGCGCTTTCGATTCTCTGCCTGCCACTGCAGGAGGAGGGAGGAGCATCATGCTCTCTCCTGTTAGTTCTGGCTGGTGATGAGGTGCCGGTACTGTGTACTCCCGAGTACCCCCTGAAAAAAAGCCCTGTGTGTGTATATATATTAATACACACACGCTATAACCCTAGCTTCTACCCCTAATTTCTAACCCAACCCTGTTTTTTAACCCTAATTTCTAACCCTAGCTTCAAACCCTAAGGCCCGTGTCAGACGAACGCAGTGATCACGTCCGTGTCGCCACACAGTTTAACGTCCGTCGTAGCATAGAATCATGATCAATAGAGACCCGCACACAAAGTATGTGCGCACCGAACTGCGCACGCACAACGCACGTGGCAAACGGGCGCAAGTTAGGCAAGAACGTAAAACCGCTAGACGGACGCGCAGAGTGCGCCACAATCCGCATAGCGTTCTGTGTGCGTAATGAGGAGACGTCAGACGCAGCGCATTTGCGACGTCCAGCACCTTGACGCACACCATGCCTTTTCATATCATGTACCAATATGTATCATTTTTCATATTAATTTTGTTTCCCACAATTCCCTTTTTTTTCTACGTCCGTCAACAAAAACGGACCGTGTGGGGTCTACAGTATCTTCAGTCAGTACGTCCGTCCGTTGTGCATGCACGCAGAGTGCGCTCAGACTGCATTCGTCTGACATTAGCCTAATTCCTAACCCTAGCTCCTAACCCTAATTTTTTAACCCTAATTCCTAATCCTAACCCTAATCCCAATTCCTAACCCTAATTCCTAATCCTAACCCTAATTCCTAACCCTAAATTTTAACCCTAATTCCTAATCCTAACCCTAATTTTTACCCTTCTACATTAGAAGCTGGAGTTAGAAATTAGGACACACTAATAGTTACCTAATAATTGTGCACACAGAAATTTTCTACTAAAATATCCAAATCCTCACTGGATTAAATCCTCATGTTTGAGGTTTATTAATATTTTGGATTGATCGAGAGCACTGTAGTTGTTCACTAATGGAATTAATCCTAAAAATACAACTTGCCACAGTGTAACCCTTATATACTATAAAATCTATAATACCTACATAAACCCTATTTATTATGAAACATTTAATACCAATCTAAAACCTTTAATACTTAGCATCCGCCCAATTATTTTTTATTTATTTCTCAGATAAAAATACTTACCCTATGTCCCTTGCCGCACGCTGCGCGTCCCTGTCGGCTCAGGGGCTTCCAAATCTGGAAGTCCCTGCAGCTTTGCTACCTAAAATGCGTAGCGTAGGATGTGTTGAATGCGGCTGTGCGTCTCTCGGGACTTGCACACTCTTCATGTTTCAATTCAGGATATGGTTGTTCTGGTTCATTCAGGAGGTGGATCTGACCCAGATTACGCGAGGAACCTGAAGGACCAGACGGGGCTATTCACAGGTTACATTGACGATGAAGCATCCTGCAACAATTTTATATCAAGTCAGGAGGCTTCATATTTTGCAATCTCTTTTCTTTACTAAACAACAGCAGCAAAGGAAAGTTTACATAGCAACAGCAGTAACCAATAAACAACAAGTGAGTAGTCAGTCTTAGCCACGCCCTCTTTTCTTTGCTGCTGGCGACCAGGTGAGACGTCTCCTTATCTGCTCCTGGTTGCCAGGCCTTTCTAATGTTATATTTTATGCTATATTTCGTTTTCCTACCCTTCATTTAGGATATTGATAATTGTGTTGCGATAATTCAACTGTTTTTCCTTCCTTACAGCTTTTTTCCCTGCTGTGCGGGCACTTTCCCGCCTACAGGGTGCGCTCTGCGTTCCTCGGTCTCCCGGTACACCAAGGGCCCCTTGCTCTCGGTGTCCGGGCGACCATCGCTGCGTTTTTTTCCTTTGCGCGCTTGGTATCCAAAAGCTTGCACTTTAATTCTTTTTCCATCGGCTGTTTTTTTCTCCTTAATAGAAAACGGCTCCAATGCCCTTCGGCGCATGCGCGTTTTTTCCCTCATGCTTCGGCGTACTCATTGCGGCTGCGCGCGCTGGCGGCCATCTTAGGCTTTAGCCGCGATTCTTTCATTTACGCGCCTTTCATGCCGCAGCCTGTCAGTAAGGTGACAACACGGAGTCACGCGCCTCCAGCTCTTCCGACCTCGCTACGCAACCCGCAGGACCCCTCCGCTACTTCGGGTGAGCCCCGATTATTTGTGTCTACATATCGTTCAGGCGGCATTTTCGAATTTGCCCGCATGCTTTTCGGGTGAGCCCCGAAACTATTTATAAACGTTGGGATAACGTGATTACATAATAACTAAAATCTACAACGGGTGAGCCCCGAAAATATTTCTATACGTTGGGATAACGTGATTACATAATAAATAAAACCTGCAACGGGTGAGCCCCGTTATACATATATTTACCCCTCTGATGGATCCCCCACAGTTAAATCCGCTGCATCAGGAGGAGCTTAAAGCCTGGCTCCTTGCAGCAATAACTGAGACCTTGCCCATTGCTCTTGCGGCCTTACCCCCCCCTCCTCCGGACCCCCCGGTGCTCTCCAGAGCTCAGTCCCCAGCCCGCTCAGTGGACTCGCAGTCCGATCAATCTGAGTCTGCTGCCCCATCCAGAAAAAGGCCCTGGAAGGGCCAGTCGGTAACAGCGGGGAAGGGTAAAGGCCCCGCTAAGAAATTTTCTCGTACAACTAACGAGGACGCCTCTTGTGATTTAGAGGATTACCGGGCTGACTACCCGGAAGAGGAAGGAGCAGAGAATACCGGTGACCCGCCGGTTACTCCTAGCTCGACGGGTGAGCCCCGTCACAATGCTTTGGCTCTCATACCCCACTCGGTCACGTCAGCCCCTCGCTCTATGATGCCCTCGGACACTCTGGCACCAATCCTAGACGCTAGGGGCGTCCCGTTTTTCGACCCACGAACCACTACACACCCCAGGTCTCCGGCCTGGATTCCCCCAGACCATATAGCAGAGTTCTTAAGATTCTGGTTGCGTTGCCCCCTGGAAAAAGCTGACAGGGCACGCTTACGGGCGGAATGCCCTCGCCCAACCCTACCAGATAAGGTAGCCCTTACCCCAGAATTTGATGAGGACTTTGTTACCTTCATGGGGAAGGCTGGCAAAGATCCTCGACGGGGTCTAGAGCAGGGTCTCCGCGGCGCCCAAGACAAATTGCTGGACGTCTCGGGGCCCTTGTCTCTGATCTTCGTAATGGCAGACGAGGCGTTAAATAATAATTCCCCGCTCGATCCTGCCCTGGTCCGTGAATGGGCACAGCGCGCCCTTTGTCTATTGGGAAATGCCAACGTCGGCATTTCTTCCGAACGCCGTAAAGCGGCGCTGTTTCGGTTCGATGCAAAGCTGACCTCCATGTCCACCAAGGAGCTGGGTCCTGCAGCGAAAGGGTTGCTGTTCGGGGATCTCTTCCTTAAAGAGCTGAACCGCAAGGTTAATGTCTACACCAATATGCAGAAGGTGCAGTCAAACATGAAACGAGTTTTCCACCCTACCACTCGTTTTTCCACCAGGGCCGGCGCACCAAGAGGTCGGGTCGCCGGCCGCTACCATACCTCGTATAGACCTCGCCTTCAAACGTCAACCCAGGGCACGGACGTGCAGTACCGCCCAAGTCCAATCTTGGCACGGGGAGTCCCCATCGGCCGTGGCTTCGGCAGGCCCAGACGCCGCTATTCCGCGGGTAAGTACTCCCCCGCTCCGCTTCCACACATACCGGTCGCGGGTCGATTGCGCTTTTTCCTCTCCAAATGGCGCGAGCTCACATCCGACTCGTGGATCCTGCGAACGGTGACTGGTTTTTCAATAGACTTCTCCCAGGTCCCCGTCCAGTCTGCTTCCCCGCCCCTGGCCCGTTACTCCTTACAGGAGACAGCACTAATAGACAGGGAACTTCGCGCGCTGCAACTGAAAGGAGCGATCCTTCCCGCGTCCGATTCCCCGCGCTTCGTCAGCAACATATTTTTGGTACACAAGAAATCTGGGGACCTCCGGCCAGTCATAAATCTAAAGGCCCTCAACACATTCGTGTCCTATCGCCACTTCAAAATGGAGGGCATACACCTACTCAGAGATCTACTCCGAGACGACGACTGGTTCACAAGGCTGGACCTCACGGACGCCTACCTCACGGTACCGGTTCATCACGCTCACCGTCCATACCTACAGTTCCTCTGGCACCACGATCTGTGGCACTTCACCTGTCTACCATTCGGCCTCAGTTCCGCGCCATGGTGTTTCACGAAGCTCCTCAAACCGGTTATGGCTTCCATACGGGCTCAGGGCATCAGGACGATCATTTATCTGGACGACATTCTGATACTAGCCCAAGACCCGGCCCAATCCGCCCGACACACGGTCCTGGTGATGACTCTCCTGCAAGACCTGGGCTTCCTCATCAACAGGGACAAGTCAGCACTATGTCCAGCTCAGACAATCACCTTCCTCGGATTCGACATAGATTCCAGATCCTGCCAGCTTCGCCTTCCTCCACAAAAGCTTCGGACCATCAAAAAGGCCTTGCGGGGAGTCCTTTCATCGGAGACCATCTGCCTTCGGGAGCTGGCAAGGGTGGTAGGCCTACTCTCTTCATCCATTCAGGCCATATTCCCCGGCCCACTGCACTACCGAGCGATGCAGCGCTTGAAGGCCGAGTACCTCCGTCTAAACCCCTCCTACGACCAGTTGGTTCCCATCACTCCAGAGGTCAGAGTGGAGATCCTTTGGTGGTTACGCCATATGGAGGCATGGAATGGGCGAGCCATCTTCGGCTCCCTACCGGACTTCGTGCTGGAATCGGACGCCAGCCAATCGGGTTGGGGAGCGACCTGCGGCTCCGCATCCACGGGCGTCGCATGGACACCAGAGGAACAACATCTCCATATCAACTGCTTGGAACTCATCGCCGGCTCCTTCGCCGTCCGCAGTTTTTCCCAGCACCTCAGGGACTGCACTCTCCTCCTTCGAATGGACAACATCTCGGCGGTCCAATACGTCACCGGCTGGGGGGCTCCCGTTCCAAGCTCCTGTCGGACCTTACTCTCTCCCTCTTCAACTACTGCCTGGAACGGAACATCTCCCTCAAGGCGGAATACCTGCCCGGTACCTCCAACTATGTGGCGGATTGGTTCTCACAGCACTGGAGAGATTCCAGCGATTGGAAGTTAGACGTTCCGACGCCTGTCTCTACGAAGGGGACCCCTTCACCTCGATCTCTTCGCTTCTCGCTTGAACCACCAGACGCCAGCCTACTTCAGTTGGCTCCCGGATCCCCTGGCGACGGCGGTGGACGCCTTCCTACAGCCCTGGCCGCCGTCGGGGGCCTACGCTTTCCCACCATTCCAGATGATCACGCGTACGATCCAGGAAGTCCGCAGACGAGGGAATCGCCTTCTCCTACTCACGCCTCTATGGCATGCTCAGCCCTGGTTCCCTCTGGCGCTGGAACTTTCGTGCCTCCATCCGCTTCTGCTCCCATCATTCCATTCCATTCTGACGGATCCTCAAGGCGGTCCACACCCGTTGGTCCTGGAGGGCAACCTGCCTCTAGTGGCTTGGACGATTTCCGGGGACCCTGCATGCTGCCAGGCCTATCGGAGGCAGCTCGATCTCTGTTATGGGAATCCTGGGCTCCAGGCACACGAAGAAGCTACCGGTACGCCTGGAGGGCTTGGGGTAGCTGGTGTGTGCAACAAGAGGCTGATCCCGTTACAGCACCTTTAACTCTAGTCCTGAATTTCCTGGCGGACCTGTCGTCATCTGGAAAATCGTATCGTACCATTAATCTGTTCCGCTCGGCCATCTCGGCGGCCCATGTTCCCCTGGGAGGTGTTTCTGTGGGTCGGGACCCTTCGGTATGTCGTCTCCTCCGGGGCATTCGGCTCGCTCGTCCGCCGGCCCCGAAGTACGCTGCGTTTTGGGACGTGTCACTTATGTTAGATTTCCTGCGCAGCTGGCCGGACAACGATTCGCTTTCCCTGCGTCAGCTCTCGGCCAAACTAACAGTCCTTTTGTGTCTGGTGTCCTTTCGGCGCGTCTCCGACGTTAGGGCCTTCGATGCGCACGCTGTGGTCTTCTCCCCCGAAGGCGTCGTCTTCACACTAACCAGGCGCACAAAAACGCTTTCCCCTGCGGTTTTCTACCCTTACTTTCCTTCAGACCCTCTGTTGTGTGTGGCTCGTTGTGTCCATACTTACCTCTCCCGTCTGCGCCCCTTGCGTTCCTCTCCGACTGGCCAACTTTTGGCTTGCGGCCGCTGCCTGGTCTCGGGCGGTTACTTTCCGTACTTTCTATTTTCGTCCTCGTTCTCATGCATCTGGGGCTTTGGTGCAGCTTTGAAACTGCAAAATATGAAGCCTCCTGACTTGATATAAAATTGTGGATTATTCCAGCCTTGGTGTTAGAATAATCTTAATTTTAATAAAGACAGGAGGCGAATATTTTTCCCACCCGCCCGTACCCGGGTTCTCGCATTGTTTCTGGTTTCGGCATGTTCAAAAAAAAAAAAAAAAAAAAACTATAAAAATAAATAAATAAATGAATAATTAAACATTGCTTTGTACATCATTTGTCTAACCTTCTTCCTTCCCTGAGTAGGGTTTGTGTTCGTGCATATTTAGTTAGCCTAGCCTAGGGCTATCCTCTCATTTGTTAAATTGTTCATGATGCTTAGCTTCGGCGAGTCAGTTAGGTCACTGTTGCTTGACGCACCACCACCGCATGGTACTTTCACGTGTCCTCTGTTTCCTCCTTAGTTTGAGTTCCTTCTTCGGTCCTGTTGGACTTTTATCCTTTTGGACGCCGGCGGGTTTCCTGTTCCATCTCGGCTTCCTATTCTCCCGTTCCGGGTTTTGTCCTGCTTCTGGGATCACTGGTTTCTTCTTCTCCTGTTCCGGGTTTTGTCCTACTTCTGGGATCACTGGATTTCCACGTCACTGCTCTCCTGATCGCTCCGCATCCAAGAAAAGAGGGCGTGGCTAAGACTGACTACTCACTTGTTGTTTATTGGTTACTGCTGTTGCTATGTAAACTTTCCTTTGCTGCTGTTGTTTAGTAAAGAAAAGAGATTGCAAAATATTCGCCTCCTGTCTTTATTAAAATTAAGATTATTCTAACACCAAGGCTGGAATAATCCACAATTATACTTCTAGATGTTTGCCGGTGATGCAAGTATGATACACTAGCAGGTTATCCAAACTTATCCGAATTGCTGGAGAAAGGTAACCGAATGCTGGAAATCAGCGTTCGGTTACCTTTCTTGGCCATTTGGCTATGCAGAGAGCAGGCAATTCGCCAAATCCTGGCGAATTGCCTGCACATACGGTGCCTGTTCGGTGTCTGTTCGAGGGCAGTGAAATCCCATAAAAAGCAATGCTTCGGCTATTCAGAGAACACAAACCAGCAGTGAAAGGTTCCCGAAATGCCCTGCCATTCGGTGGTTTAATTCGGCAGGTTTATTCAGGCGAATCCCATAGGCTTCAATGTTAAAAATATTCCCGTTTTAATTCAATATCTAATAAACCGTTCATTATAAAATTCTGCAGTAAAGAGTCTCTTTATTTATAGATTTTTTAGGATAGTTTAAGCATTTTTCTGGATTTTTTTTTTTAAAATTCCGGTTTTTTATTTTTTAAGTTTACTTATTTTTTCTGTACCAGCCCTCTTTATTATCATTCATTGGATTTTATATGTAAATTTCAGACATTTTCGCTCAGTAGTTTCTTTGCAAACAGTGTTTCACTTTTTAAACATTCAAGCAAACTGTTTTCCGAATTTATTCACTGCCTTCGACTGCGGTGTCGGCTTTTTCCGGCGGCTGTGCTGCGTGTGATCGGCTCCTGCTCGGGTTTTTCCGGCGGGTTAATCCAGATGTTTTTGCGTGTTTTCGGCGTGCATTCGCCGGGTTTTGCTTTTAGCGGGTTTTTCGTCTGGTTTGCGGCGACCTTTCCCTGCAGTACGACGGCCCTGTGGTGCTTGCAGGGTCGCCGAAATGGGATCGCCAAATCGCACCGAGTTGAAGAGAACGAAAAGTCACCGAACGTGCGGTGACTTTTCGATTCGCTTTGAATTACCCTGTAGGTGTCCACTTTGAGATGTCTCTCTCCATAGGTTGGGAGTGCAGGAAAAGGAGGATTTCGAAGCATCATCACAAGGACGTCCACCTTCCCAAAGCTTAGAGAAGACTCAACATGCTGGGTTCAAAGATGGAAGAACAAGAAGACGAAAGATAAATGCACCCACCAGTATTTACAAAGCCTTCATTCGCAGTTCTTGTAGGTCACACTTTGGGTGGTGACCAAGGGTTCTCTGACCATTTATATCTTTGAACGATAAAGAGAGGCCAACCCTACACTAATACTCACCTTGACAAAGTAGCTCAGACGGTGCAATGTGTTGGGACAACCTTTCCTTGAGCACGAGTGACCTCTGTTCATCCCATGAGACGTTCTTGAGAACCAGAAATATTTATGGGTTTAAGGTTGGGTATCGGCTTTAACCTTAACTGCCTGATGTTTGATAGAGAGGTTTAAATATTTAAAGAATTACCCTCACACATTGGGTCTGCAGGTTCTGAGTGACTGATAAAAACAAATACCAACTAAGCGAATGAGCAAATGTGTTGATTTGTGGGATCCCACCATATACTATGGGCTCACCTACTCGTGGCCATCACATGCAAGACTTTTATCGTATAGACTTTCTGGATAGTTTTGCGGAACTTTGATTCCAGATTTGTATTTTGTCAGTCATAGACATCTAAATAAAGATTTCCGTCAGTGTCTGGTGAGAAATTATTATCATGCCTCGACTTTGAAAAGGACACTACCACTTACATAAGATGTAACTAAATGACTTGTGCATTACAAACAAACACATTATAAAGCACATTATATAACATGATAAAGTAGATTATATAACACATTATAAAAACACAAAGCACCTTATATATAACACATTATAAAAACACATAAAGCACCTTATAGAACACAACACATTATAAGACACATGCTGTTATTTTTTGTTTGAATTAATCGCATGTAAAAAAAAAAAGAAAATTAGTTTTTTATCTCCTGTTTCCATTTGTGGATTTTTCCCATGATACAACATTGTCAAAATCTGTGTACTTAAATACTGTAGAAGATAAACCACAGTAGTAAACAGTTAAGGCAGTAGGAGGCTATTGTTCTCGAGGCTACCTGAGATGGGAGCTGGCAGCTGAATGAGATAAAACAGGGAGCTTAAAAGACTTCTAATCTACCCCCTGATGTCCTTTGAATACATCCCACACAATACAATGACGTGAGTCAGTGACTGACCCATTCACTCCATTTTATGGCCAAAGCCACACAGTGAGGAGCAAGTGATGGAAAGATCACGGTCCGTACTTGGAGATGAAGGAATCAACCATGTCGAACGATGCCGTAGATCAGTGGTTCCCAACCCCGGTCCTCAAGTACCCCCAACAGGTCAGGTTTTCCAGATATGTGAAGCACAGCACAGGTGATATGATTTGCTGCTCAGTGATTGCAGGATTCAGTCTGCATTTCCTCAAGGTGATCCTTAAAACCTGGCCTGTTAGGGGGACCTGAGGACCGCGGTTGGGAAGCACTGCCGTAGAGTGTTAGGTTTTCAAATTGGGCACTTTCGATCATTTACCTCTAACGGCACACTGGTCCATCCGTCTTTTTGTACCATACTGGGAAAAAAGTTCATCAGACGACATACACCAGTCTTACATGGACTACAGGGGGCGCTGCGTGCTGACTTTTGGATGTGAAAAGAAAGGGAAATAAAAGTAAGATTGCATCATAACAAGGGATACTGTCACATCCAGGCCTCTTCCGTGCGCCTCCAGAGTAAAACAGGAAGGAAAACGAGAGACGTTACTAACTCCTAACCCAACCATGTCAGCTGCGCACAAACAAACGGGCATTTTCGGATGTCGCAACACTCAGAAATGTGCATAGTATCTGCCGCAGCAAATCACAGAGGAGAATGCGCCCAGAGAAGGATCAGAAAAGAGATGGAACAAAACAACACTTTAATAGAAAACATACCGCATCGAGCAGATACACCACACGTCAGGCGATTATTAATCACTGGGTGATTTAAACTAGCAGTAAAGTCTTGCCCAAAGAGCTTACACTCTAGCTGTAAGGTATTAATATGGTTATATAGGAGTCCGTAGATGAGCGTAAAAATGAAGATACTGGGATAATACATAGTAGGGAGCCGGTGTTCTGACACGAGGGAACCGCTCATATCGGTCAACCGGCGCACTTCCGGTGACGTTGCAACCGCTCCTTTCGAAGAACCATTCTGAAAGCGCATGCGCGTGTTTACCTCCGAGTTGTCGGAAACGCACGCGCTGGGAAAGGCGGCCATATTGAAAAACAAGGTAACTGGCGCAAAGCCACTGCAGTGATTTCTACTGCGCATGCGGCCATCTGAGCCGTCAGAGTTGCGTGCGCATGCGCATTAGAGATCAGTGCGGTGTTGGAACCTGATAACGTCCCCGGCTCTGCGCCGGTTACCTGGTTTGCCAAGATGCTCGCATTTCCCAGTGCACGCGTCTGACGACTCAGGGGTATGCCCACACATGCGCCTTCAGTGTGGTTCTTCGAAATGAGCGGCTGCAACATCACTGGAAGTGCGCCGGTCGCCCGATAGGAGTGGTTCCCCATGTGCCAGTACAACGGCAGCCATGCTGCTATCGGCTCCATAGGAAAATCCCATTGATGGGCAGATGGCATTTACAGGGGTTTTTAATTGGGGGGAGAATTACATGAGAATCTCAGCTTTCAGGCCAGCTGTCAGGTCAATTAGCCGGGAACCTATTTAGAGCTTACCGTCAATGACTGGAGCAGCTATTCCGGCTCAGAATTAGCGTGTTCCTACTGTACAGTGACAGCTCCTATACTTTGTACAGGAGAGGATAATAACATGTTATAATGAGATCATCAAGCTATCCCAGGGTCACGCTTGGCACTATGGAGTCCTACCGACCTCAGGAGCCCACACCTGCGGCCGGTATCCATTCGCGACTCCCAAATAATTTGACTGGAGCCGCTAAACATCGGCTGGCTCTGGATAGACCCGGTAACGGGGAGCTGCAAAGGGAGATCAGCTTGCAACGTTGTATTTAAAGACTGAAGATCTGTGCTATCTCGTCATATTGACTATTTTGGCCCTATATGCTGCAATTCTCCATTCCCTGTTTAGTGAATAAACCCCTACATGTGTCTCTCGGAGGAGGCGCAGAGATAGAAAACATGTCAGTGCATGGTCTGCAGTTAGTGAAAAACTCTGTCTTAAAATATAAAAAGAACCCCCACCCCCCCCAAGATGTTAGGGGTTGTGGAAAATTCCCAGTCGATTTCTATAATGAAAGCGTGGGCCGTTTCGTAGCCCGTTTTGATGTATTGTAGCCGTTTATCTTTGCCCCAGATCTGCATTTTACCTGGATACCTTTATGCTTCTTTCCATGACATGGGCAGGAATGTGAATCAGCAGAAAGTGTTAAAACTGGGTCAAATGTTACTGAACCTTTGCGTGTTTGTATTGCATGTTTTCAGATGTTCTCCTGTCATTGGATTGTTTAGCACAGGCCTCAGAATTTCCACTCGCCTGCTCGCCTTTGGCGAGTGGAAATTACATGAGGGCGAGTAGGAATGCAGAGGCAGGGCAGGATAAGGGGTTAGGTGGGGCAACTAGTGGCGAGTAACTCTTAAGGCCTGGCTAGTAGCTTGGGACTTGAAATTTTGAGCCCTTAACAGGATGGTAAATATTATATTTTTTTCACTGGAAGAGGTCTATACGCTGCGTAGAAGCCGCATAGGTAGAAGCAAGTCAGGAGAAGGGGCTGATGGAGCTGCACTCCAGGCCCAAACCCCACAACAGGTCTGGAGAAAACATAAGGTTGGAGTCACGTGTCTCTGACCCAGGGGGACAAGGGCCTGAGACGCTTACTGCGGCTTATGTAGTTCCTTTCACTGTGGAGGATATAATATACGGTCTTCTCATCATCTGCTCATGTGCAGCACAGCCAAGGCTTCAGAGACCTGCTGGAAGGCAGCAGAGGGGTGAGAGATATGAGGCAGAGATACAATGGGGGTTTGGGTGGATGGGACAGAGGCACATTACTGGTTACAGTGATTGGAGAAAAGGAAGTGAGAGTGATGGGTCAGGGGCACAAAAGGGGTGAGAGACACAAACACAATGGGGTTTGAGGGAGGGATAGAGATACAATTAGATAATGTGGCAGAGGCACAATGAGGATTGGAGGAGTGAGGCAGAAGCATAATGGGGACAGGAAGGAGGGCAGGTACACAATGGGGATGGATTGGAAGGCAGAGGCACAATGGGGATGGAATGAATGGCACAGTGGCACAATCATGTCAGGTGGCCTTGGGTAGAGGCTCAATGAGGATGGAAAGGATTAAGGCAGAGGCATCATGGGAATGAGAGAGATGGTGCAAAGGCCTAATGGGGATGAATGGAATAGGCAGAGGCACAATGTGGTGAGCAGGATGAGGCAATGATACACCAAACCTTACTGTGACCCCTGAAGAATGTAATCCAGCCCTGGCATTAGTAAATGAGGCTTTATTGACCTCCATAGGGGCATCACATGAAGAGACATTACAGAGACAAATATGAGCTAAATCAGGCAGCGAGATAAAATGTGCTGAAATGTACAGGGACAAACGTTAAATGGAGGCAATACACAGGTATGCACAGCCAGATAGTATACACAGGTATGCACAGCCGGATAATACACAGGTATGCACAGCCGGATAATACACAGGTATGCATTGCTGGGTAACACACACAGGGCTATTCCGAGAGAGGTGAAAACATTGAGAATTGCCAGAATGAACAATCTAGACCAAATAGCCAATTCGGGAAGTGAGATAAATGGGAGTATTTTTCTGGTTTGACTATTTTGACCTAGAATTTCCAATTCTCCTGTCATTCTGAATGTTTTCACCTCTTTCTGAATAGCCCTGACAGGTATGCACAGCAGGGTAACACACAGGTATGCGGATAATATACAGGTATGCACAGCAGGGTAACACACAGGTATGCGGATAATACACAGGTATGCACAGCAGGGTAACACACAGGTATGCGGATAATACACAGGTATGCACAGCAGGGTAACACACAGGTATGCGGATAATATACAGGTATGCACAGTAGGGTAACACACAGGTATGTGGATAATACACAGGTATGCACAGCAGGGTAACACACAGGTATGCGGATAAGACACAGGTATGCGGATAATACACAGGTATGCACAGCAGGGTAACACACAGGTATGCGGATAATACACAGGTATGCACAGCAGGGTATGCGGATAATACACAGGTATGCACAGCAGGGAAACACACAGGTATGCAGAGAATACACAGGTATGCACAGCAGGGTAACACACAGGTATGCGGAGAATACACAGGTATGCACAGCAGGGTAACACACAGGTATGCGGAGAATACACAGGTATGCACAGCAGGGTAACACACAGCTATGTGGAGCAGGGTAACACACAGGTATGCAGAGAATACACAGGTATGCACAGCAGGGTAACACACAGCTATGTGGAGCAGGGTAACACACAGGTATGCAGAGAATACACAGGTATGCACAGCAGGGTAACACACAGGTATGCAGAGAATACACAGGTATGCATTTCTAAGTAACAAGTAGCAAAGTGCAGCGAAAATGTTGGTGCTTTGTGAATAGCCCCTCTGGGAATCCTTTTTGATTTCTTACCTGCAGCATATGGACTCTACATGCTGGCAGGTGGGGGCATTTTTCATGCAATGCCCATCGGCATGAATAAATGATATTTGTCTAGGAAAGCATGGCCAATCTGGCAACCCTAATCATTTTGTGTCGCATGAAAACTAGCAGCCAGGGCCCCTGCTAGGCCTTAATGGAATATACAGGATCATAGCTATATGACTACATGGTATGCGAGTTATTCTACACCCCCCTCCAGCACGCCTCAGAGTGCTAAGCACTAAAGAACCCAAACAACGCGGTCACACAGTCATCACACTAAGCTAAGCAAAACAAAAAGCCTCTCCAGTCACACCTAAGGCGCCCCGGGCACGCAACAACTCTAGCGCGCTTCTGGGGCTGGGCTCCTTCAAAAACAAAATACACGCATATATCAGGAAAATGTGGAAATCAAGTGTGTTTAGAACTCTATTTTGTGTTTATATCTCTGGCTTCAAGACAACACAGGGAGCTCCGCCCCCTTCCGACCAATAGCGGCCCGAGCTGTCCCTCCTCTGCATGACTCTTTCGTCACCAGGTAGGCCAGCCAATGGCTCCCGGCGAGGCGGACGGGTGCTCGAAGCGACGGCCAATCAGAGGGCGTGTCACGTCCCCCATCTCGGCGCGCTGCGCGGGAGCGCGCCTCAAGGGAGTCAAAGGGCGCGTGGAAAGAAAGCAGCGAGCTCGCCATGGAGTCGGCCCGGGGCGCGCGCGGGAGCGGCCTGTGAGGGGGGAAAAAAAAGAGAGTGGGATTATTTTCTCACCGGAGAGTCGTCGCCGAGCCGGAAGGGGGCACCGAGGACTGGAGACGATCCCACGCCCCCCCTCCCTTCTAACAGCGGCTCTTCATCCGGTGACTGGGTCTGTGCCTCCCCCCCGCTTCCTGTCACCGGCTGCAGCCGCCCCTCCCCCACCTCCGTGGCCTCCGCATCGAGCCTCTGCCGTTTCCGCCCCCCTCCCCCCACTTCCACCGGCACCGGAGGAGGGGAGGAGGGGGAGGCAGGCCGCGGACACCGCGAGGGGGCTCCATGCGTCACCTCGCGGCCTTCCCTTCCTCCTCCTCCACCACCGGGCCCCACGGACTGAGCGGAGCCCCGGGGGCCCCCAGGAGCCCATCACACCCGGTAAGACGCACGGACTGGCCTGCAATCTAGAATGCGGTGAACCTGTGTGCTTAGCGCGAATCTGACGCAAAACACTCCATGTGACGCAATGGGGGGCGCATTCTGCCGGTTTCCATGGCGACTGCGCTTTCTGGCAGAGCAATAACTAATTTCTATTGTACTGGCTCTGTTGCAGGTTGCCATGGTGACTGCTCCAACCATGGCATGGTCTGCAGGGGTGTGATATTACGCTGCCCGCCGTGGCAGATTGCCCGTTATCCCATGTTTTTATCCCAAAGTAACTGTGGCGTCACTGGCGGATACCGGGCATGAGGGGCTGGTGGAATGGCTTTGGCTTCATGCCCCTAAAATCTCACCCACTTCCCCCAACTTTCCCTGTGCTCCTTGGAACCCCCCCCCCCCCCCCCATTGACTTCCTGCCCTGATCAGACCTATATTACCCCCTCCTGCACATGTGGTCAGCTTTTGGGACTGGAAACCTATAGGTTCACCCCTGCCCAACCCATATGGTGTCCAGGGCCAAATCGGCAGAGGTGTAGACGTGTTCGTGAGACTTTACCCCCGGGGTCACCAACCCCGGGTCCCTCCTGGTGTTTTGGAGCTACGAGTACCTGAGCATCATGGGATATGCAGTTCCAAAACCTCAGGGGGGGTGCAAAGGTCACTTAACCCCCCCCCCCCCCTGGTTTTCCTATGGCACACTTCCAGCCCTTAATATCACATGGTGACCCTCCAGGCCAGCTTTTGGGACATTTAAGGGGCTCCCAGTATATGTTTAACTCTTTATTTAAAAAAAAAAAAAAAAACCTACACCCCTTCCCGGGCTGAGGGAAGGTATGCGGGTGTTGCTGCAGTGAGCGGTGCTCGTACAGTGTTGTTTAATCCGTTCTTGCGTATTTGTTTACTCGTGGTGGTGTGGGCCCTTCTGTGAAACCCCTGCTTCATGGGTTCGGATCGCGAGGCTGTGTGTGTCGGCAGGAGTAGAGAAGCGCAGGATCTACATTAATATGCCACATAACCCCTGATCCGTATTTCTTATGTTTACATGCAAGGCAGTGAGGTGTAAGTCGGTGGTTTACGGCGTGTTACATATTTATAGATAATGCACACACCATAGTGTCTTTAAACTGAAAGATTCGAGAGTGCTTTCCGCGTAATGTCTACACCATCTCGCAGGAGGTGAAAGGGAATCACGCTATCTGCTGGATTATATTTCAATGCAGTGATACAGACATAAACATCACTGCCTCGATCGCACGCTCACACTTTCATGAAGCATGCAGGCCGTCACCATGAGACATTTCCCGAGAGGTGGGGGGATCTGGCAGCGTCGAACAACATGAAGTCTCGAGCTCTTCCTGAATGGCGGCTTCCTGCCTCCCTGTTTTCACCTCCTGAAGAAGCCTTTGTTTTTGCCGCTGAGGTTGTGATGTGGCTCGGATCATGTGCTCAGAGCTGCCGCACGGATTACCGGATCCCTTCAGCCGTACGGATTATGGCCCGGCTTACGTGGACGCTCTGCATGTTCGCTGTTTCTGCTGAGTCCCCTGTTGACGTATTGAGACACGGGCAGAATATTTTGGGCTGAGTTCCTGTTCGATAAACCGATCCTTGTGAGTTATGGTGGAAATGAGCCCAAAGATGCATTGGTGGCTTGGTTCGTATTGATTCCCTGTTCCGGTGCTTGCAATGGTGCAGCTCGGCCGGCTGTTATGAAAAGGGTAACCGGGGTGAAGGGTGTGCATTGTATCTGGTTGAACCCGTGGCATCATTCAGCACCCCCCCCCTTGACCTAGTCGTTTCGTAAAAATGTAGGAACATCAAGCTCTGTGTTCTGAATTCAAACCAAGTGATAGATGTGAACTAGGAAAATGCGTGTTTTGAAAACGAGCTGATGTGTTTTCAAAAACACTAGATTATCCCGTCAACTCTCGCCACGTCCATTCAAATGCCAGATCTAGGATGCTCGTGCACGAAAACCGAGGTTTGCATTGATGCGAGCTTGGCTTCTGGCACTATTGTGTCCAGGGAACTCGTATCGTTATGACAAGCTGATGTCTTGTACCTGCTGGACTTTCAAGGACAGGGGTGTCAAGCTCTGCACCCCAGTTGTTGATGGGTTACATCTCCCAGAATTCTGTGTAATGGTGTGCGGGTTAATATCATTGCACAGATAAACCTGAATCCCGGTTAAATATTTTTCTATGGTGTCAGTAATCCCTGTGCTTGCGAGTCGTGATGCTGGTTTGGGTTGGATTCCTCCAAGGAACTGTTTGTGCTAAGGCACTCTATCATGTGTGTTTTTATAAATGTGTGCAGCGAATGCTAAATGTTTATTAGAGGTCCATTCCTAACGGGCACTAGGATTTTGTACGGCCATAGTTTTTTTTTTTTTTTTAACCGATGGGTGAGATGGGCATGTCTCTGTCCTATTGGCTTACTGTCCCGTTAGAAATGGTTTGGTCTAATGGGAATTAGAGTAGGGTGCCAGGTTGGTTAAAGCCGCAGTGACAATTCCGTCATTACTCCTTGGCACGCATCTACTGGTAGTAGTCTTGGTGGAACATTCAAGAATTTGGCCTTGGTGCATTTACCCATTTTGAAGACTCTTGAGGTTACTCAGCACTTAACTTGCCACTAATTTCACCGTTCGGGGCAGTTTATTCACTAAAATGTCAATTTGCAAAATACAGGTTAATTGATGGTGAAATACGTGCTCTTCGGCTGCAAAATTGTCCCATAGACAAGCAATGTCGGTAAAATTACCTGACTTTCGGTATTTCAGTTTGACTGCTTTAAGCAGGCGAATCCCATAGGATTCGATGTAAGAATTTTTTAAGACCGTCTATTTCATTTTAAGCAAAATGCATTTTTATTTTTAGAACCCTTTTTTTGTGCAATTTTCCGATTGTGTTTTTTTTTTTTTTTTTATTCCGTAACATTTTTATTTAAACACTTTTTTTTTATTTTAATTGGTTTAATCCACTATTGGAATAGGAGCTGATTTATTGTTTTCTTTTTAGCAGTTCGGTTGAGTCTCTTCATCGCATTATGGTGACCAACCAGTGAATAGTGAACTCTCTACTGCCGGTGAAATGGAATCGCTGAAATTTCAGTACTTGGTGAATTAGACCCTTTTGGTGTAAAGTTAATCAAGCCACGTTTTGGCATCACCGTAAGAGCAAGTGGCTGATAGAGCTTGGCCAGTCCAAGAGTCTAAATTACATGGCGCGTTGGTGCTGAGCTGGCTTCGCTCTGCTTTTTTTTTTTTTTTTTCGGGTTGTGCTCGGCATTGGCACGCTCAGTGGTTGAAGCACTGGATGGTTTTGGTGACTTGCTGAGAAACCAGCATCAGGACTTCACTAATCACTGTATTGGGTCTACCCATTCCTTTTAGTTTCTTGTGCAAAGCTGGTGTTTTGTATCTTGGTCAGGAGTCCCCCTCATCTTGGTTTATGGCCAGTTGAAGTGGTAGAGGCCAAAACAGTAATTGAATTTAAGCAAGCATGGGATAGGCATAAGGCTATCCTAAACAAAAGATAAATCCAGGTAAAGTATCCATGTAATTGGGCAGACTAGATGGGCCGAAAGGTTATCTGCCGACATTTTATTTGTTTCTATGTTTTGACTTGTTCACTAAGCCAGGGCTTGACAAATTTGCTTTGAATCTAGGAGCCAGATAAAAAAAATAGAAGCTGTTTTTTTTGTTATGGTAATAAGTGAGCTGCCTCTGTCACGGCTATTACAGTTTGAAATGCACAAAGTTCATAGTGTTTAGGCAAAAGCTGAGATGCACAGCGCAGGTTTACACGCAGTTACGCATCTGATAAGCGACAAGGTGCTTTGCTGAGCATTAATGTGTGATGCCTGGGGGGGGGCCATCAGCACATGCGGCCACAGACCCTGCAGGGAGAATAGTTTGACGGGGCAATTTGTGACCGCATGAGGCAGAGCCCCCCCAGAGCTGCTGGGCAGATGCTGCACAGAACTAAAATAAAGATTTCTCACACCTGTGCCAACAGTGAATGGTCTGACAAAAGCCATGGCGACCTGGAGTTTGTCGAGCCCTGCACTAAGCTGTGTGCTGGTGTCTCTTAACACCTTTGCTGCTGAACCATTTCACCCCTGTGTGCTGCGCTCCTTTTGACCGTTGTGTGCTTAAATGTAATTTGAAGTCATTATTTATGGAGATGCAGACAAATTCCTATTGGCAGAGTCAAAATATCATTTATTTATTCTATGTATACTTCATGTCCCATCAGAATGCTATAACAAATGTAAATTTACTTTCCACGCTGTAAATTATTGAAATCTGAAAGTTATCATCCCAACCTTTTTGTGGTTATATATTCAACTGGTACTCTTTAAAATCTAAAATTAAAGGGGGGAACATGTTACTGCGTTTTTTGAGGGGGGGGGGGGTTCTGAGAAAATGCGCAATTTTAACGAAAACTGGAAAATGTTTTCTCTTGTTTTGTGAATAACTGTAAAACACTGACCTTGCTCGCGACGTGGTGAAATGAAGTGCATAACAGTTGTGGGATTGCTCATTTTAGTAGCGTCAAATGGACAATGCGATTGCTTTGGAACCAGAAATGAAACAAAAACAATTTTTTTTCTTTCATGTACATGTTTGGTACCATTTAGGAAACTCTGGCCTGTACAACACCCCACATGACTTTGGGGTGTAAAGAATAGAAATATAGGAGTCCAAAGAAACCCCCCCCCGCCCTGCTTTCTGCACAGATGCGGCAGCCTTTGTCAGTTTGGGCAGTAAATATTACCCCTCCTATTTTTACACATTATGGGATCATATTTGGTCAGACTCTGTCATTTCCAATAACTCCTCACTAGACCTTGTGCGGTGTATGAATCAGACGCAGGGTCCGACAGGCCCTCTGCAACCCTTGCAGCAGTACACCAGTTTAGGTATATGATGATAAACCAATGCGTTGTGCCGTCGCCTTCACACTAGCTGGCGTCATGGGAAATTGAGGTGATTTAGTCACGCATGGCTTGACAAATTTGCTTTGAATCTAGGAGCCAGCTACAAAGGTTGGGAGGCAACGTTTTCGGCGAGGATTCTGTTGTCAAGGTATACCTTGATGGAGGTGACACCTCGCCGACACGTTGGGAACCTTGCCTCTGCATCTGGGAGCTGGTTTTGCTGACCCAAATTATGATTTTTAGCTGCTTCTATTTATCACTTTGTTACCTGGTGTTTTTTGCTGTTAGGTAGTTTTTGTGCATGAGGTCTTTTGGCTACTTTTTTGAGCCTAGAAGTGTAGACCATTGCTTTAAGTGTGTGTGTGTACTTCTATTCTTTGCTCTGTTGTCATTGAACACCCTATTTACCCACTGCAGACTCAGACCCACACACAAACACAACAGACCTTGTATATAAATACATACACCAGGGCTGGATATATTTACATAAAAATTAGGTCGAGAGGAAGTAAACATTGAAACCAACTAGATGGTTTTTTAGATGGTTTTTAGATGTTATAGACTGCTTTTTAAATTTGTGTAAAATAAATTGAAAATTTAGGAGCCAGGAGAAAATTCTAAGAGCCAGTGGCTACCAGGCTCTTGGTTTTGTCAAGCCCTGATTTAGTGCAGCATCGTTCACGCCACGGTTTAATTTAAAAGTGAACAATAATACTGTATTAAGATTTTTATTTTTACATAGAACCTGGTCATGCTTGGTATCGCTGGAAAGGCCATGCATATCCAGCTAGTAGTTTATGCTTCAGGGTCCAGAGGACCCCTGTATCTCCACCGTAAGGATTTCCTGCTAGGGGAGGAGTCCCTTTTCTGTCATTGGGAGGGAGGATCCAGAGGTAGGGAAAAGATTGCCGGGGGGAGAAGAAGAGAGACTGCACCAAAGACTGTGCTTGGCACCAAGCCGTAGGACTGCTACGACGTGCTGAGTGCGTCCTCTGCCCCCTAGAGCATCGTTTGCAGCCAAGCTGTTATTATTATTTATATAGCGCCAAGCAGTTTCCGCATCGCTTTACAATAACCAAAGTGAGAAGTTCAAAGGTTTCACAAAGGAATATTCAAACTAGGAGGGGGGGGGGGACAAAAGGGTAAAAAAACAATCTGCCCGATTGTCCCCCAAAACTAAATCGGAGGGTGCAAGCAACATGCGGGGTAAAAAATGACAAGCTCAGAGTCGTGTCTATAAATGCTCGCAGTTTAGTCAATA
Source organism: Leptobrachium leishanense (assembly GCA_009667805.1). Classification (NCBI taxonomy): domain Eukaryota; kingdom Metazoa; phylum Chordata; class Amphibia; order Anura; family Megophryidae; genus Leptobrachium; species Leptobrachium leishanense. The sequence continues at coordinate 22,047,532 of CM019072.1, forward strand.
AAATCAATGAACTGGAGGCAATGATGGCAGCTGAAAAAGTAGATTTAGTGGCGGTTACTGAGACATGGTTCAGTGAGAAAAATAACTGGCACATAACAATACCGGGTACTCTTTTTATATAGAAAAGACAGAGAAGGTCGGAAAGGAGGAGTGACCCTGTATGTGAAAAACAACATAAAAATGACCCAAATAAAAGTGAGCGAGGTGAACATAGTCAGTTTGGGTTGCGCTAACATTTGGCAATCATACAGTAGCTCGTGTAGGTGTGATCTTTAGACCCCCATGACAAGTAGAAGAGCTAGATAATCTGCTGTTTGAGGAAATAGCCAAAATGGCAATGAAGGGGGAAGTTATTATCATGGGGGACTTTAATCATCCTGATGTGAACTGGAAAACCAAAATAGCTGGGTGCACCAGGAGTACAAATATTCTAAACTCCGTACTGGGATTATCTCTAACACAAGTAGTTGAGGAGCCGACCCGTAAAGAGGCCATATTGGATTTGATACTCAAAAATGGAGGTTTGGTATCAGACGTTGTTGTAGGTGAAAATTTGGGATCTAGTGATCACCAGTCAGTGTGGTTTAATATACGAACAGGGATGGAGCCGCACCACACAAAAACAAAAGTTTTAGACTTTTTTAAAAAAAAGATTTTTCTAAAATGAGATTTTGTGTGAATGAGTCATTATCAGACTGGAGGAGTTTAAAGGGAGTCCAGGAGAAATGGGATTATTTAAAGGAAGCATTATTGAAGGCCACAGGCAATTGCATTCGACTTGATAGCAAAAACAAAAAAGGGAAGAAACCACTGTGGTACTCTGCAGAAGTGGCCAAAATAGTGAACAAAAAGATAGCATTCAATAATTCTAAAAAAACTCCGGCAAACCTAGAAGATTAGGCAGAGGCAAAGCAATTTATAAGCGCTTCCAAAGCACACGCAGAAGAGAAAATAGCTCTGTCATTAAAAAAGGGACAAAACATTTTTTAGATACATAAACGAGAAAAGTAAAACAAGGATTAGTTAGATTAAAAACGAAGGAAGGTATGTAGAAGAGGATAAAAGTCTCGCTGACTGCCTCAATGAATATCTTTGTTCAGTCTTTGCAGAAGCAAAGGAAGGAAAGGGACCTCAGTTAGGAGGAAACACTAAAGAGACATTTACATATGAGTTTACAGAGGAGGTTCTACAGCAGCTGTCTAAAGTAGACAAATAGGTTGGATCCCATCAGGCCCCATTGACTTAAGTTTATTAAAAGCGCTCAGTGGTGTAATAGCAAAACTGTTAACAAGGATTGGTTAAATAAATCTAACGGGAGTCATCCCAGAAGACTGGAAATTGGCAAATGTTCCCATTTACAAGAAGGGTAGTAGGGAGGAATCGGAACTATAGGCCAGTTAGTCTTACGTCAGTAGTGGGGAAATTAATGGAAACCATGTTAAAGGAAAGGATTGTTGAACATAATCTAAAAACACATAGATTACAGGATCAGAAACAACATGGGTTTACCTCAGGGAGATCATGCCAAACTAATCTTATTGATTTTTTTTGATTGGGTAATAAAAATAATAGACACAGGTGGTGCAGTAGACATTGCTTATTTAGATTTCAGTAAGTCTTTTGATACTGTTCCGCATAGAAGGCTTATCAATAAATTGCAATCTTTGAGCTTGGATTCCAATATTGTTGACTGGATTAGGCAGTGGCTGAGTGACCGGCAACAGAGGGTTGTGGTAAATGGAGTTTATTCGGCGCAAGGTCTTGTTACCAGTGGGGTACCTCAGGGGTCAGTACTTGGACCCATTCTCTTTAATATTTTTATTAGTGATATTGCAGAAGTTATTAATGGAAAAGTATGTCTTTTTGCTGATGACACAAAGATTTGCAACAGTGTTGACGTTCCTGAGGGATCAGCCAAATGACAAATGATTTAGGTAAACTAAAAAAATGGTCAGAGCTGTGGCAATTGAGTTTTAATGTGGATAAGTGCAAGATAATGCACCTGGGACGTAAAAACCCAAGGGCTGAATATAGAATATTTGATACAGTCCTAACCTCAACATCTGAGGTTTGGGATTTAGGGGTTATTATTTCAGAGGATCTAACGGTAAGTAGTCAATGTAATAGAGCAGCAGGAAATGCTGGCAGAATGCTTGGAAATGCTGGCAGAATGCTTGGTTGTGTAGGGAGAGGTATTGGCAGTAGGAAAAGGGAAGTGCTCATGCCACTGTACAGAGCACTGGTGAGACCTCACTTGGAGTACTGTGTGCAGTACTGGAGACCGTATCTCCAGAAGGATATAGACATCTTAGAGAGAGTTCAGAGAAGGGCTACTAAAATGGTGTACGGCTTGAAGGAGAAAAGTTACCAGGAAAGGCTTAATGATCTTAACATGTACAGCTTGGAAAAAAGACGAGACAGAGGAGATATGATAGAAACCTTTAAATACGTAAAGGGAATCCACAAGGTAGAGGAAGGGAGTATATTTAAAAGGAAACAAAGTAGCAAAACAAGAGGACATAGTCTTAGATTAGAGGGGCAAAGGTTTAAAAGTAACATCAGGAAGCATTATTTTACTGAGAGGGTGGTGGATACATGGAACAGCCTTCCAGTTGAAGTGGTAGAGGCCAAAACAGTAATTGAATTTAAGCAGGCATGGGATAGTCATAAGGCTATCCTAAAGAAAAGATAAATCCAGGTAAAGTATCCATGTAATTGGGCAGACTAGATGGGCCGAAGGTTCTTATCTGCCGACATTTTCTATGTTTCTATAAACGGACATATGATTTGAAGCAAGAGTTGTTGTAGAGGGCCCTGCTCATAGGGGCTTATACACCATATCCCAACAGCCCGTTTCTGGTCCAAACCCCAGTCTTCCCATGCTATTGTGGTATGTATGTCTGGCACTCCGCGACTCATGTTTGTTGCTGTAACCTTTTTACAGTGCTTGGCAACTTTTAGTGCTAAAAAAAAACAACAAAAAAAAAAAAATCTCCCATGATGCTCAGCCACTCATGGGTTGAAGATGCTCCAGGGAATATAGTTCCAAGGTTGCAGGCCCCTGCTTTAAAATGTGCAGCTAATGCAGCTTTCCATGCTGGAGCACCTGGATTCAGTGGGGCAGTGCTTTATTCCTACTCCACACACTCTTTACACGCAGACTGGATTACAGCCAAGGTGTAGCTCGCTAGTAATGAGTGGCAAGCGCACTTTATGACCGCGTAGGATGTTTACAGCTCGGGTCACAAGTGCTAAGAGGCTTCTCAAACACCACAAACTAGTGGCGTGTACAAACGGGGTGTGGGCGGTTATTTCTTTTTAATCTAATGACCTTTATAGTCTGTTTCGCTGCACTGTGTGGACTGCACGCACGCTGCTAAATACATACTGTATATTCTTGTACTTCTGTTGTGATTCTCTTACACATTTTGTATCTGTATCTCACGGTATGGGCTGCGATTTCGGTTCCAAAGCCATACAATGGGGCTCACTTGTAGACCACTTACTGCGCCACCTACATCCTAGGGTCACCTGCCCTGAAGTGGACAACAGATGACCAGTCACACAAATCTTTGCATCCACAGGAGCTATACTGACGTTACATCATCGTTTTGGTCTTGGTCCTAGGATCTTTTTCAAGAGGCTTAAGATAGGTCCTAGGATTCGTACAGACATATCTTTGCTCATGTTGATGCTGAGTCTTGTGTGACTGATCCTTGCTCCTCTGGGCTGCATTGCAGAGCACTCTGATCCGGATCACCATTGGAATACTCTACTAGGGCCAGGCACTTACCTCACTATAATCTATATCACTTACAGCTTGGGGGTCCTCTTAAGGGCATGTGAAATCATCCTTTTAAAGCTGTCATAAGGTTTCACCTGCCTTATTTTCATATCTTGTACTGCACTGCAGAATCTGCGAGTGTAATAATGCTGGCTGGAGGAAGGCTTGTTCTGGTATAGAGGGTTGCTTTGTGTGTTGTGGGATCTCCCCCCCCCCCCGCCCCAAATATATTGCGGTGTGGAAAGCACGGTTATAGATTTGCAACACGGATTGTTCTGGACTGTTTATTAAACAGTAAAATGCATTTGCTGTGATGCTGGTCATTATTACATGTTCCTTTCCAGACCTTGAAGCTGACAGGTTCTTATGTAATGTCCATGCACAAGGTTAGATTGTCAGTGAGGCTTGTCTCGGATCTGGATTGGAAACTGCAGCTTCTGAGTGTCCTGAAGCTAAGATTCAATCAGCTACTATTGGCGTCAGGCGAGTGCACTACGTGCGCCTGTACTGATGTGCCTTCTGGCGTCCGTCGCAGCGTGTTAATGCCAGCCACACGCTGTTGCGCACACACGAATTGCACACACAGCGGCCGTGCAGCAGCCCTCTGTCAAAGCGCTAGGATGCGCATTGATGGGGCGGCAAAGTGTGATCCTCCAAAGGATTTGAGCCTTGCAGCGCTGAGCGCACCAACTGCGCTCAGCGAGGTGGCCAGACGGGCATCGAGTTGAAGGACGTTCAATCACGGATGTTCCTTCCGCTCTTCAAATACGCTCATCTGACGCCGGCCTACAAACCTGTTTTCAAATGTGTTCGTCTCAGCAATGAATAAAGCAAGAGGTCATACTGTGATTTAACGTTACAATGTGGCGCCTAATGTTTAATTCAGATTCATTTGAGCTTTTTCGCTGGTAACGTTTATTCCTGATGTGTGTCCTTCACCTCCTGTGGGGGTCAGCAACCTTGGCCTTCCATCTGTTATTGGGTCTACATGTCACATCAGGAGTTCCTGAGCATCATGGGGGGGGGGGGGTGTAGTATCAAATTCTGGAGGATCAGGATTGCTGACTCCAGATCAATATAGACAATATGTATGTCGAAGTTGGGAGGCAGGTGTGAGTTTGTATGTGGATTTGTATAGAACCACACTGGGAGGTTGTGTAAAAGTTGTCTAGCATATGCACAATGGCTTGGAAAATGTAATTATGGAATTTCACTCTCAAAAGCTAAAATTGAGATGACGACCGATGTGGGAGTCAAGACTGGCTGATAATTAACCCCTCCAGCTTTCACCTCACCCTGTTTTTTTGTTTTGCTTTTTTGCTTGGTGTGTTCCGTTTTTAGTCTTGCACAGAGCACTTCCCCTGTCATTTGATCTAGTGAAACTCTGCTTATTGCGAAATTTCCACTTAGTCTCGTGCTGCACGGAAAAACGTGTGCCAGACATTGGGATGCCCCAGAACACTTTAAAAATATTCAGTGGTCCAAATATACCAGCAGGGCTCCTAGCCCATGGCAGCCTATCATCACACGGCACACCTAAAATCACTCCATGTGGCACATTTTCTCTTGCCAACTTCTTTTATTGCATTTGACTTGGCCTGAAACGAAGAATAGTTGTCAGAGTTAAACATTAGAACTAGGGTTGCACCTATGCCAGAGTACAAGTACTGACACTTTCAGGTACTCACCGATACAATACTTTTTTAACCCTTTCGCTGCTGAGGCTTTTCCCGCCTCTGTGCTGAGGTCATTTTTACCGGTTTTGCTCATCATGTTTAAACGTGTTTTTAAGGCTTATTTTAGTATATGACCCAGACATATTATATATCGTTCTTTCCGTCAGACTCAGTAGATTCATAATATGTCGTCATTATATGTATACGTTATGTCATGTCTGTATATTATAACAAAAAATGCAATAAAATATGTATTTTCAATAATTTACAACGTGTAAAGTGTTTTTTTTTTTCACATTTTAACATGCGAGCAATTGCGGTTATATTTTGTATGGGGTGCGCTTGTTAAAAAAAATTAGAGATGGGGTCTCGTTACATTTTTTTTGGGGGAAAATTACGCGATTTTTAACAAACGCACCGCATACAAAAATCGTTAGTGCAGCATCATTGTTCACATTATAATTGCAATGGGAACAATATTGCTACACTAACAAACCAAAAAAAAGAAGAAAAAAATTTATTTTTTTTTATAATTTTTTTTTTAAATATATTTTTATTTTTAATTTTTTTATTTTTTTTTAAAAAATTTTTTCACATTCAAGTTTGGTATTGTTGGAACGGCCATGCTCTGGCCGATCCAACCATACCAAACATTAACCCCTAACTGCCACGGATATATCTCCACAGTTGGTGGCAGTTAGGGGTTAACTCTAGGACTGGCGTCATCGTGCTACGCACGATGACGCCAGTCCTCAGGGGGAGTTCCCGGAGGCTTGGCCGACATCCAAGATGTCGGCCAGCTCCGGGAAAGGATCGCGAACTGGCGCTTTTCAGCGCCGATTCGCGATCCAGCTCCCCAGGGGTTAATGCCAGGTACCATTTTGGAAGGGCAGGCTGTGCCCTTCCAAATGATGCCTGGGTTAACCCCCGCAGAGCCGCCGATCGGGAGGGAGAGAGGTCCGAAGGACCTCCCCTCCCCCCCCCCTCCCTTTCAGGCGCCTCCTCCGCACATGCGGGGGGGGGCGCCTGAATTAGGTGTCATCGCGCTGCCGCGATGACACCTAATTCTGGCGGCTGCGGTCCCGGATGCGCGGCTGACATCGAGGATGTCAGCCCGCACCGGGGGGGCCAGCGATCGGCCGGAATCTGGCCGAACGCTGACCCCAATGGGAGGACGCGCTCAGCGCGTCCTCCGCACAGCAGCGGGAATGCGGAGGACGCGCTGAGCGCGTCCTCCGCATTGAAAGGGTTAATGTCATGTGACAGCTTTCCAATAAATTGGGATTCTGCTGAAAGCCTGTCCAATTCTGTTTAATATTGAAATGTATGGACAGACACCCATTTACCCACTGTACAGCCTGCACACACAGACCCCACACCTCTGACACATTTGTATACCCATACAGACCTCCAACTAGGGATAGACCGATATATTGGTTTTGTCGCTTATCGGTATCAGCGTTTTATTTGCTGATTTAATTGGACAAGTTGGCTCACTGCAGCTGCAACACGCAAGATCCCACAGAACTGTGCGAATCTGGGGCTACTCCCACATCAGCCTGTAAGCCGTCACTGCAGAACGACCCCTGTTCACTGACCGTATTGCGCACGTGTGTGACAACAGAAATGGGGCTTCCATCCCATTTGGCAGGGAATTCCCTATACATGAGATGCAGGGGTCCGCAACCTGGGACCTCCAGATACTTTGGAACTGCATTTCCCATGGTGCTCCAAGAACCTAATGAGAAGCTGAACATCATGGCAGATGTAATTCCAAAACATGTGGGGCAATATTACAAAGTCAGTGCTAACTTAACCAGAGCCATTACAGTCTATGGGGTTGTTAAATTAGCACCAACTTTGTAATAGAACCCTTGGAGGGCCAAGGTTGCTGAATCCCTTACATTACTGGATCATATGAGGGATCTTTATGAAAGCCAAAGACAGTCTTATTGTTTGTAAAAATAAAAGCTTAAATAAAATAAAAAATCTTATTAAATTGAATAAATGAAGTGGACGTGGTGCAACGTTTAAATGTTACACACAGGGAGTTCATGGCATAATGTCAGATTTGTGCTGTTAGGCTGTAAATTTAAAGCTGTGGTGGGAAAAAAAAAAACATCGGCCAGCAAAGCTGCTGATAATCGGTATCGTCCCTGAAAAAAATATATCAGTCTATCCCTACTGAAGACCTTTGTATACCCACACAGACCTCCGACACCGGTGTCTGAGTGGGTATATACTAGGGATGCACCGAAATGTCTGCCACCAACAATATCGGATGAAAGATCAGTCCTCCGAAACTGGACCTGGATGGCCGGCCGAGCCGGGGGCTTGCCTGGAAACCGGCTGAGCCCCCAGCTACAATCTAGCCAATAACTGCAAAGCTCCAAGGTGATGTAACAGGCAAGCTTTGCTTGTGGCAGAGTGAGAGGGCGGGGAGCCCCTGCTGAGCCGGGAGGGCTTGCCCAAGTTCGGATAACTGATTTTCGGTTTTGTTTTCGGCCTGACATTTTCATTCTGGTGCACCGCTAATGTATACAAATGTGTCTGAGGTCTGCGAGGGTATATATGTATACCCACTCAGACCTCCAGACAGATGCAGGCCTGCTCTCCGAATGCATTTAAAAGCATTTGGCCTGCGTTTCCCTCCAGCTGGCTGTGACGCACTCCTGTGAGATGACGCCTGGAGGCCGCGTCACAGTCCGGCGTCCGCTTGGTAAGGCGGCCTGCCAGAGGGGAATGCTGGCTGAAGGTTTTTAAATGCATTTGGACAACTGCCACGCGGATACCAGCAAGCTGGCCCAGCACTTGTTTCCGGGTATCGGTGCATCTCTATAACCTCAGAATCTGCTTTGGCGCTGATTTGAGTATAGCAGTCACACCTTCTGCAATTTTTTTTTTTTTTTTTTGAGCAAGTGTTTTACCAGGAAGGATACATTGAGATTTCTCGTTTTCAAGTATGTCCTGGGATTTGCCAGACCCTGGACGGGGCATTGACCTACTTACAAAACAGGAAAATAAAAACCTGACTACGACAGTATGAACCTCACAATTCAATAGTCATATTTTTTTATTTTTTATTTATAAAGGATTTTACCAGGAAGGATACATTGAGATGTCTCATTTTCAAGTATGTCCTGGGTTCAAGACCATGTTACAGAAATACAAAAGTAGTAAAATGCAAGATATTAACACATATACAGATTAACAGAAAATAAATATGTAGGAAATATAGTCACTGTTACATGTTTACAGGTGCATTCCGTATATAGTCACTGTTACCTCAATACGGAATGCACCTGTAAACATGTATGTTAATAGGGAGCTCTTAAGGGACTTTAGACTGGGGGAATATTTGACGGTGTCTGGGAGGTTATTCCATAATTGTGGTGCTCTGTAGGAAAATGAGGATCGAGTCACTTTCTTTTTGTATTGTGGTATTGCAGGTCCTGAATCGGAGGTTATAGGATGAGGGACCTGCTGGGGGAAGCAGTCTATTCAGGTAGGGTGGCAGCTAAGAAAAGCTCTTAAACACCAGGTTGGAAAGGTGAAGAGTGCATCTAGATTCCAGTGACAGCCAGTTCTTTTAACATGTCACAATGGTGGGTCATGTAGTTGCATTGTAGCACAAAGTGACAGAATGAGTTATACAATGTAAGTTTCTGGAGGTGCGTTTGTGGGGCGTGTGAGTACCGTTAAGTGTCTTGCCTAAGGACACTTACTGGAGAGGTGCTCTTGCTGGGATCGAACCTGTGTCTCCAGTCTCTCTCCACGCAAAGCAGTGATGTTACCTCTACTCCGGCTCTTAGTTCTTTGTTCTGTCAGACATAACCAGTTCGTTTTTATTCAGTGTAGTAGCGCTATAGCACAGATCCTGGGATACTGCCTGTGGGTATGGGCACTGTCCCACTGTTTTATACTTACTTGAAGCTGGAGTCCTCTGCCACCACCCTAACCTGCCTGCCATCCCCCTCTTTGTTCTGGAGCTGCCGTACCGTCCCTTCCCACAAGCTCCCTCCCACACTCGGGTCTGGTCTTTTGCCCAAACCCACTCCCTGTCCTACTAGTCAAGTCCCTTGTCCCACTCCATTTGTCATTTTTAGTTTCATGAACATTGTATGGACCCTGACCACTTTAGCTTATTAAAGTGGTCAGGCTGCATGCAGTGTCCCTTTTTCTCACCCTGCTTTTTTGCTGACCGGACTGAGAGCTCGTAGCCGTGTTCGTTTGGGGAGAAAGCAGACATGGGCTTAAGCAGAGTACACTGGATCAATCCATCGCTGTGACCAGGTGCTCGTGTACCTAGAGTGAAAAGTATGCAATTTGCGTATGTACACTACACGTGTGTGTGTGTGTGTGTGTGTGTGTGTCGTTTCAGCTCTAAATTTGACCCAGATGCTTGCAGTCACCCTGGGTGTTAGAGCATGGTAGCCATCAGACTTGAGGTACTCTGAGCGGGCATTGAATTGACCTCCAACTTGATGCATCTTGACTTTAAGCAGGACGTTCCTTTGTGATTGTTCACCTTGGCATCCCAGGTGTTTCAGAGCTCTCTATGCTCCTCCTGGGGAGCTCTCCATTCCTACGTATGTGGTCTTAGCAGTGTGCCAAAGGGTGTCCACCTGTCACCCTACCACTCAGAGTAAACCTCTGATGGCTTAGATTTTACCTGAGGGAGCGTGACCTGAGCTGGTATTTCTAGGTTGCAGAACATGTTGTAACAAATAGTCTAAAAGTGTTTTTTTTTTTTTTAATTTTTTTTTTCTCCTTGGTTTGTATCAAAATGCTCTTGTTTGCCATGTCCTGGCCATGGAAGACCTTGTTACAAAGCCACCGTTGACCCTTAGAGGTCTGGCCGAGTGTGCAACGCTGTGCACATCCATCTATTCTGTGTTTTCTCCATTCCAGTAAGTTATAACTTTGTACACTCGCTCGTACCTGTAGGATTGTTTACGCGCACGAGTTTTGTTAGTTGTAGGTCACCCCTCTACCTCGTTATGACAGCCGTGGTTGCTAGTGCTATGGATGACGTTCGCCCCAGATCCCGGTAAGCGTCAGTCCCAGCGTCTTGTCGCCCCAGATATTTGGTTTCCTGTATTTGTCTCCTTTCCTAGCGTTCAGCACGCGGCCTCTCGGATTCGCTGCGTGGCTGAAGCGCTTGTTGCTAAGCTTCCAGATGGCTCTTTATGCTCGCTCACACGGTGACTCATCCCCACACGGCAAGATTATTCTGTGACTTCTTGCCTCCCTTCTAATGCGCGGATCTGTCTCTCCGCAGCCAGTGTTTTGCTTCTATTCTGGGCGTCATTGTTGGCATTGACACTTGCTTCATTGACAGGCCTCTTGCATGTTTTATTTTTCCATAGTGTGTGTGCGCGTGCGTACGACCTGGCAAGCGCTACGTGAAGCTGTGGTGCTCTTCCATCCACCGGCTTGAAGAGCTGGCCATCTAAAAGTTCAAGGCCTCCTTTTTATTTTATTATGGTTTCTTTGGGATAAAGAGAAAAATCTGTCCAATTTTTCTTAGTGTTTGTGTTGTAGTTCCCCCCCCCCCCCATCATCCCTTTTATTTTTGGAGACAGAATATGCGATTTTGGGGGGTGGTTGGTTTAAAACCAAGAAACAAACACCAGTGTGTTCGTTTCCTTAACTCGACCATGTCGACTCAAGTTCTGTGATCTACACGTCAGACTGGGGCCAAGTACAATAATGTGTCTGTTGTGGACCCCCCCCCCCCCCGATCTGTCCTACGGTAGCAGTACGATTGCTTGAAAGGAGGACTAAAGTGTATTACATGTTACAACAGACAGCAGCTGGGTCTACAAAGCACGATCCTCCATAGGAGACTCTCGCTTTGCAGAGCTTTGTGCACAGCGAAGGGGCCACATGGACACCTGTGTGGAAAAGTCCATTCTCACACACTTTCTACCTGCGCTCGAGTAGCACCCTTCTTAAACACATGATTTTTATGATTATGAAGTCCAACTTGTGGAGGGCTCGACCAGTGGTCAGTCACAGGGGGTTAAGGAAACTTCATCCTGGATTTGTTTTCTTGGTGCCACGACAATTTACTTTAATGTATCCCCTTGCTTTACGAGGGAGGTCCTCTTCACTCTCCGACCTCGCATTCTATTTGGGTTCATCCCTGGACACCTGGAGCCTCTCCTCCATTCATAATGGGCTTTTCAGAACAGTCATGCTGTGGACCCTGTGTCTATGCTTCTAGGGCTGCATCCTGAATATCGGACTTTGTTGTCATTTCTGATCCAATGTTGCATCACGTCAATCAGGAGTGATGTTCAGTTTTTGTTCTTTTTCCAGTGTGGTGTTTGCAGGCTCGCTACTCGGCCCCCTGCTATTCACAATATTCATAAATGATCTGCCCAATGTCTGCAAAGCCTCAACTGTACACCTGTACGTTGACGACACTGTTATCTATACCAGCAAACCAAATCTCCCGCAGCTGGAGGCCGTGCTGCAAGAACAATTCAGAGGTAGAAAAGTGGATCAAAGATAACAAACTTTTCTTAAATACTGACAAAACCGTAACGATGCTCTTTGGAACAGCACCTAAACGACATCTATTGCAAACACCCCCATCTATGTGTTGGGACAAAATCAAATGGCACGCTGACCAGTCTCTGCTCTCAAATATCTAGGTATGTGGTTAGACCCAAATCTATCCTTTGGCCCCCACATTGAAAAACTGTCCTCTAAACTTTACCCCAAACTAGGTGCCCTGTACAGAAACAAAGCCCTGCCTGAGCCCTGCGGTAAGAAAGCAGATTGTGCAACAAATGCTTATGCCGGCTATTGAATACGGAGATTTAGTGTATGCAGCCGTCCAGCAAACGCACCTCCAGAAACTTACTACATTGTATAACTCATTCTGTCGCTTTGTGCTACAATGTAACTACATGACCCACCATTGTGACATGTTAAAAGCACTAAACTGGCTGTCGCTGGAATCTACAGGTTCACCTTTCCAACTTGGTGTTTAAGAGCTTTTCTGGGAGGTTACCACCCTACCTGAATAGACTGCTTTCCCAGCAGTTCCCTCATCCTATAACCTCAGATCCAGGACCGGCACCTTACTTATAATACCACAATACAAAAAGAAAGTGTCTCGATCCTCATTTTCCTACAGAGCACCGCAATTCTAGAATAACCTCCCAGACACCGCCAAATCTTCCCCCAGTCTAAAGACCCTAAAGACTTCCCTATTAACATACCTCAATACGGAATGCACCTGTAAACATGTAACATAGTGACTATATACAGAATGCGCCTGTAAACATGTAACATAGTGACTATATACAGAATGCGCCTGTAAACATGTAACACAGTGACTATATACAGAATGCACCTGTAAACATGTAACATAGTGACTATATACAGAATGCACCTGTAAACATGTAACATAGTGACTATATACAGAATGCACCTGGAAACCTGTAACACAGTGACTATATACAGAATGCACCTGGAAACATGTAACATAGTGACTATATACAGAATGCACCTGGAAACATGTAACATAGTGACTATATACAGAATGCGCCTGGAAACATGTAACACAGTGACTATTTCCTACATATTTATTTTCTGTTAATCTGTATATTTGTTTTGTGTTAATTTCTTAAATTTTACTACTTTTGTATTTCTGTAACATGTTCTTAAACCCAAGACATACTTTAAAACGAGAGAAATCTCAATGTATCCTTCCTGGTAAAATCCTTTTTATAAATAAAATATTATGACTTTATTGAATCGTGAGGTTCATACCGTCGTTGTGCGTCAGGTCTTTATTTTCCTGTTTTGTAAGTAGGTCAATGCCCCGTCCAGGGTCTGGCAAATCCCAGGGCATACTTGAAAACCAGAGAAATCTCAATGTTTCCTTCCTGGTAAAATAGTCTCCCCAAAAAAAAAAAAAAAAAAAAATCCAACTTGCTGCTGGCTCCCAAACCTCTGGATTTCTGTAAGAAAAGTCATTTGCTGAAACTGTTGTCTCATGGGTTTGCTACAAAATGTCAAGCCTTGGCCTAGTAACATTTCTAGCTGCTTAAGGGCTCCTCTACGATTTGTGTATGCTTGTGTACACGAGTCATTAACAAAGGTTCAGCTGGAACACCAAGCTGTTTCATGGTAGCTTAATGTTCCCTTCTTGATCCTGGGTACTGGATCTGAGGCTGGTGTTGAGAGATATCTCATTGTTTTAGTGTACCTCATGGTGACCCTCCCCTGCCTCCTGTGTGCAGGGTCACACTTTGCTCAATGGAATGCTATGGGCTCCTGGAGCAGATACTTATAGAGCTGCCGGTGTGTTTGCAGCTCCCAAATATACCAACATGCTCTGTTTTTTTTAATGTAAGTTTGAAACAGGAGCTGGCAAAGTTTGTCCACTCGCGTTGACTCAGTTTCCGACAGGGTTTGATTAGGCCCTGTGTAGTCAAGGTTGAGTGAGGCTGTTCATACAGATGCCGGCATGGCTAATATACCCTAGGAGCTGTTCCTATGCCTGAATCGCCAAGGTCTAGCCTGGCTTCTACTTGGGTTTGGCTTCCTACGACTGGGAGTCCTGACCTTTTTTTGTGTGGCATGTGACCCTCCAGGGTCCTGGCTTCCTCCTTTCTATTCATTACCAAGCAGCTGGGTGGATTTGATTTTTAAATCCCCTTCAGCAACACTGTTTTTAAATGGAAAGACTCCTATGCTTGCTGGTAGTTGTTGTAATTGTCTGTTTGCAGCCAGATGAGGACTTCATGCCTAGAATAATATGTAAGATTCGTAAAACGCCTGTATCAGAGACTGGATTTTAGGCTAGGATCAGACGAGCGTGATTTCTACGGACTGTAAGTTCGTGCACACGGACGTACGTCAGTATGGAAGACACAGTAGTGGCCACACAGTCCGTTTATTCACTGACGTATATTTTGACGGATGTAGGAGGGAAAATAAATTAAAAAGCAAAACCATGTTGTCCGTGAAAAATGCTGGACGTATAAATGCATTCCGTCTGACCACGTTCCATCACTCACACACAAAGCTATGCGGACGTTGCGGACGCAGCGCACTTTGTGCGGCCGTTCTAGGGGTTGTACATTCTTGCCTGCCTTGCGTCCGTGGGCCGAGGCCGTTGTGCGGACGTACTTCATGTGTCAGGCTCCAATGGGCTTTCTGTCATGCTATCACGGACGTACTTTTAGGCGCAATCACGGACGTGAACACTACGCTCGTCTGACCCCAGCCTTAACCTTCACTGCTGAGCCGTTTCACCCGTGTGCTGAACAAATTTTTACTGCTTTTGCTCATGTTTAAACGCGATTTTGAAGCCACGTTTTATTATACGACCCAGATATATTATATATATATCGTTCTTTCCGGCAGACTCCTACATAGCATATTCATAATATATCATCATTATAAGTTATGCCCTGCCTGTATATTATAACAAAAACAAATTTGAATTTTTAATTGTCTACAGCATGTAGTGTGTTTTTTTTTTTTTTTTTTCACATTTTTATCATACGAGCCTTTGCGTTTATATTCTACGGGGTGCGCTTGTTTGTGGTTTTTTTTTTTTGTTTTTTTTTAACATTAGAAATGGGGACTTGTTACTTTTTGGGGGGGGGGGAATTACGGGATTTTTAGCAAACGCACCCCATAGAAAAAAAATTATTAGTGCAGCATCATTGTTCACATTATAATTGCAATGGGAACAATATTGCTGCTTTAATAAAAACACACAAAAAACATTTAATAGTTAAAAAAAATTAAAAAATTACATGGTCATGTTTGGTATCCTACATACAGAAAAAATGGCGTCGCGCCTATACTCACCAGAGCGGCTGCAACAGCCAGGAGTAACAGCCCAGTTCATGTATAAAACATAAGAGAAAAAAAGATGTAATCTGCGCTCATTTCTATAGATTTCCATGTACAACAAAACACTATCGGGAGGTTTTAGTTTGTTTTAATGGCCATTGAAACGTAAGCTCACTCGCCCCTTCAAGGCACCTCTTTGTAGAGCGAGACCTAACCAATGTACCAAAAGCTGCTCTTCTGACCAACTACATGCCCATCCTGCTGCTTTTCAGCTAAGAGGCAGAAAAAGGTGGGTTTCATTTATACACGCACCAAACACTTCCCATTTGGGGTTGAAAACAAAAACATGGAAAAATGGAACAGCAGCAGTATGTATATTATGCTGTAACACCAGTTCATCATTTCTGGAGACTCTCCCCTTTTTAAGCGGTGCCTGGCTTGTAACGCTGGGACCTCCCGATCAGCATGGCACAATGTTGTCATTTACGTGGGGAGTGCCATAAAACAGGCGTCTGACTAACTGGAAGTCAGAACGTCCCGGGACCCCAGAGAGCGAGAGGTGAGCACCTCTCCCAGGGCTCCTGCTAGCAGGTGATGCATATAGCGCATCATTAGCGGAGTCATTGAGGACGTTCCCGCACACCTCTCCCACGACGAAAGTGTTAGTGTTTTCACTCCATAACATTATATAACCTACATATTCTTGTATTTGCTTAACCCTTTATGTTGCACGGTATACTATGCCATCCCAGAGGGGGGATGGGGCTTAATGCTGGGGGGCTTCATAGCACGCTCTGCTGGCGTCTATGGGCAGTGTCAGACCCGCCCAACAGTTGTAAAGCGCCATGAACTCAGGCCGTTTCCTGCAGCCAATGACTCGACGCATCAGCCGCTTGGGAGGGGCTCACCATGGCAGCTGAAGACGTCCCTCTGGCGTTGACACCCTCCCGCTGGGCACAATCCTTTAACCTCTTAAGGACCAAGGGTCTTTAAAGTCAATGCATCTATGATGCAGCTGTTACTTCATTGGTCCTTTTTTTAAGGGGTTAAAGTCAATGCATTTATGACGTAAACGCCATTGGTCCTTAAGCGGTTAAAAAAAATTACAAACCTTGGGAGAAGACCAGTGTTTTTTAAGTCATTCACAAGGTTTTACTTTCATCTTTACAAGGCATGTACCGATACTAATATCGATGCCGATTCTGCCATTTGCTTAAGTACTTTGTACTTGGGCAAATGTCCCGATACATGGAAGCCAGCACTGGGCTGGCTTGCCGGTATCCATGGGGCTGTGGCAGCTTTGCAAATGCTTTTAAAGCATTCCGTCAGCGTCCCCCCCCCCCCCCCGGCTGGCTGTGTTACAGCGAGGCCGCTGGGCTGTGATGTGGCCTCCGGCTGTGATCTTGCAGGAGTCGCAATCTAGCTTACGAGAGCGCATCACCGCTTGGTGGATCGTGTCCAGCCAAAGTGGAGTGCTGGTCGAATGCATACGGGCAGCTGCCCCAGCATCTGAGGTCTGGGTGTACGCATATGTGTGTGTGCAGGCCTGTGTACTGGGTAAATTGAATGTCTGATCATTTCAATATTAATTTAAACAGGATTTCAGCAAAATCGTAAATTTATTTATTGGAAAGCAGTCACATGACATTACAGTATCTGTACTTGTGCTCGGTTTAACAAAGAATGGCATTGGAGCATCCCTAATTTTTACTGCTTGCCCCTCCCTCAGTTTGAACCTGGTACAGATGTATTTCACTCAAAACAACATTGAAACCTAGCGTTTAAGCTGTGTGTCCTTAATGTGGAAAAAGGTGCATGAATATCCAGCCTCGTGCTGAATAGCTTTAACTAGAATCTTTTACTTTAATGAAAAGCTTTGAGTAAAATTATATCAAAATTCCAAATATATCTATATCCATCTCTCCTGCCACGCGGCCAATGTTTAATGCTCTCTTGTAGGCCAGGTCGTCAAACATCATTGCTGCTACAATACGATTTATGCAGGCTAGCATAGGGTAATTGGTGGCAAAGTTGTCCTTTTCGGTGTGATTTGATGCCCTCTAACTGAATGTACAGAGTCGAGGCCATGCTCTGACGCAATGGGTTTTACTGGACCTTCTGTAATTTCTCCCTGCACACTGCAAAGTCATTTCTAGGATTTGGAGATCTCTGGCAGACCTCCAGCCCAGCAGACGTTGATGGCTGACAATTCCCAGAATTTTTTAATTGCAGTAGATGGCTAGAGAATTGTGGGAGTTGTAGTTCAGCAGCATGGGGGAGGGTCAGAGTTTGGCATCTGATATTAGGTCACCCCTATAGGTGATCGACTAACTTTTGCAGACTGACTGCACTGAATTTTTTTTTTTTTCTTTGAGGTGTGTGTGTCATGTAATATGTAGGTCACTTATATTTAGCACCCGGAGAGAAATAACTGTTTTGAATGTTTCCTTAACTTTCCTAGGGCATTGCATACATTCCAGATGCACTAGCGCCTCATCAGATTTAAAGGGACAGTCATCCCTAACATGTCTCTTGTTGTCTAATGTTTAGCAATCTTCCCTCCCTCCAAAGCGAATATTCCTGTGACAATCTCCCTTCTGGTGAATGGTGCCACCATTAGTCCTTCTCAAGCTCGCTGTCTGTCTTCCTAGACACTCTCTCCTTCACTCCTCCACATTCAGTCGCTACCGAGTCCTACTACTTCCACCTAACAAACATTGCGCGCGTCTGCCCCTTTCTTAATCAGGACTCTGCTAAAAATGCTCATTCAAGCACCTATCTTCCGCCCTTAATTATTGTAACCTCCTTCTCTCTCTGGCCTTAAGAGATCCCAGATTCTCCCTCTGCAGTCTGTAATGAAGGCCTGTGCCAGACTCATCCACCTCATCTCCTGCACCTCACCCCTTTGTCAATCTTTACACTGGTTCCCTTAGAATCCATTTCAAAATATTGGTGCTCACATAAAAAGCACTCCATAACAGTGCCCCTGCCTCAGGGGTGTGGAAATTTAAAAAAAATCTACTTGTCCAATGGACTAAAGTGGTAGCCTGATCTACTTGTCCCGCATGACAATCTACATGTCTGGATAATATAATTTCGACAAATAGCATCAGGACTTTGTTCTTTATATGGTTAAGAATAAGCTATGTGGTCATGTTCCATATCATTGGAAAGGCCAGGCTCTGGCCTTTCCAACGATACCCCAATTGTCCTTGTAGGACATAGAGAACCAGAGATGCAGAGGTCCAAAGGACCTCAGCATCTCTTGTGGGATTCCCCTGCCAGTCAGTAGGGGAATCCCCGTTTGACGTCATCGCGCACCTGTGCGATGACACCCACGGCCAGTCCCACAGAGTGGGCTGGGCTCACATCCCTGCTCGGAGCCAGATCTGCACCGAGCAGGGACACAACAGGATGGGCGTGAAGTGTCCTCTGCGATGGAGGGAATCCCCAGGACGCTCCATGCACGGCCACAGTGCAGGGCCCCACAGGAAACCTACCGCCAGTACTTGGTGCTCAGCGCACATGCATGCTGAGCAGCCAAAACTCCGGTATCCGCTCGGAACCTGCTCTGCTTGCCCGAAGCAGGGCTAAATGGGGGGGGGGGAGAAACCTCCTGCCCGGCCCCCAAAACTGCCAGTCCTGGGAATCAGGCAGTAGGATTTGCCCATCCCTGCTGCCTACATCTCCATTATTTAAAAGGTACATCCCATCCTGACCACTTCGCTCTGCCAGTGATCTTCTCCCTGTACCCGCACCCCAAATCTCGCCTTCAGGACTTCTCCCTATCTGCCCCCTTCTTGTGGAATTCTCTCCCCCCCCCCCCCCCCCTGCAACATCAGACTTTCATCTCTCCTGGCATTCAAGTGTCTGACACCAACCACAGAGAAGCCTATGGACTCCATAATCCCACTGTATGTTTATTTCCCCTACTTGCACCCCACTACTTCACACATGTGCACGGAAACCTGAAAAGATTCATTGTATAGTTCAACCGCCCATAGGATTCAATGGGGAATTTTTATTTTTTATTTTTTTTTATGGTTGATTAGTAAAGATATCTATCTCTATCCTGTTTATGTCAGAAACAGGCTTCTCAGCTGGACTCGACTACTACGGCCCACCGAGCTGCTGACATACGACGCACATCATTGGCTGCAGTGGGACAGCCTGAGTTCTGGGTGCTGGGCAGGGCTAAGCTGGCACACGGTCAACGGGGCATACTAGTACATCCCGCATCTAAGGCTGGCGTCAGACGAGCACGATAGGTGCACCCGTACTGACGTGGCTTCCAGCGTGTGACGCTGCAACTGGGCCGGCCACACGCTGCTGCGCGTGCAACAGCAGATGTCTAGAAAGCCTCTCCGTCAAAGCGCTAGGACGCGTGTTGATGGAGCTGCAAAGTGCGATCCTCCATAGGATCGAGCCTTGCGGAGCGCACTAACCGCACTCAGCGTGGTGGCCAGACAGACGTGAGTGGAACGAACATCCACTCTCACGGACGTTCCTTCTGCTCTTCAAGTATGTTAGTCTGCCCCCCCCCCCCAGCCTAAGCCCACGCACCACAGGGACTGCATGGTACGCTTTGCGGCAGAAAAGTGGTTAGATCACCCAAAGATTTCTCCAGGACTTCCTGAAAGCTTAAACGTGACACTCGCTGTGTATATCCCTCTGATTCCCCCCCCACCCCCTTAGGCAATTTGTTTACTGCACATAACTTTCATACGTGCATACACAAATTGCAGGAATTGTGTACTTTTTTGCACGGAGTTGAGAAACAATGGGTTAGAGTGAAGTATTGATGCTGCAGGGCAGCTCAAGCCCATGTCTGCTTTTCTTCCTGACTGAACACCCACTCATGACACTTTTATGCTGACATGTCTAAGAGGGGCAATACACGCAGCCTGGCTACTTCAACCTCCCTGGTGGTTTTCCCGAGTGTGGCTCGAGGTTAAATTTCACCACTGAAAACTAACCCTGATCCACACTCCGGCTGGGTACATACCTTAATCTGCGATCACATTCTCCTCCGGCGATCGTGGCGTTATGCTTCCCTTGAGAAGGGAAGTAGGACGCCGCGATAGCTGGAGGAGACTGCGGGGGAGCGCGGGGACAGGTATGTACGTCGGCAGCCAGAGTGTGGCACGGGGTTACCGCTTTCAGCAATGAAATCAACTCTCTGGGGGGGGCAGAGGTGGAAAGGGGAGAGTTTAGGCAAGGAAGGAATTCAGACCATGGAAGAGTGTTTTGGAGGGGGTTGGTAGCATACCAGAGGGAGGCTGGGATGGTGGGACAGGACTCTCTCAAAGAATAAGCACCGGCAGTAGGGCTGTGCAATTAATTGCAATCGCAATCGAATCGCGATTTCTGACCATGCAATTTCTAAATCGCTTAAGGCTGCAATTTTCGGCTCCCTGTTAACTTCCGGCGGCATGGGGCTTTGGGCGCTCGCAGGGGGAACCACGTGACGAGCCACGTTCTCGCGGCTCGTCACATGGTTCCCCCAGGCGAGCGCCCAAGCTCCATGCCGCCAGAAGTTAACAGGGAGCCGAACACGTGGCGCACAGAGGTGAGCTGGGGCAGTATATCCATGAGCTGGGGCAGTATATCCATGAGCTGGGGCAGTATATCCATGAGCTGGGGCATTATATCCATGAGCTGGGGCATTATATCCATGAGCTGGGGCATTATATCCATGAGCTGGGGCATTATATCCATGAGCTGGGGCATTATATCCATGAGCTGGGGCATTATATCCATGAGCTGGGGCATTATATCCATGAGCTGGGGCATTATATCCATGAGCTGGGGCATTATATCCATGAGCTGGGGCAGTATATCCATGAGCTGGGGCAGTATATCCATGAGCTGGGGCAGTATATCCATGAGCTGGGGCAGTATATCCATGAGCTGGGGCATTATATCCATGAGCTGGGGCATTATATCCATGAGCTGGGGCATTATATCCATGAGCTGGGGCATTATATCCATGAGCTGGGGCAGTATATCCATGAGCTGGGGCAGTATATCCATGAGCTGGGGCAGTATATCCATGAGCTGGGGCAGTATATCCATGAGCTGAATACTGAATACATTTAGAATGTATGTAGCATGTTTGAAAAAGCAAAAACAATTGGCTAAATCGCAAATGAAATCGCAATATGATTATTTTGTCAATATTGCACAGCCCTAACCGGCAGTATCCCAGCGACTGTGCTATAGTTGTTACTGTTGTAAGCTATAACCAAATTGGTTGTGTCTGACATAACCCTAAAACTAAATCATGGCGAGAAAAGCAGAGGCACGTTTTCTCCAATCAGCGGAGGTTATTAACGTTTAACTCTGTGCTGTACAGACCAATTAATCAACTATCATTGTCACCTACTTTCTCACTTGGCTTCAGCTGTAGAGGATGTTGCTTTCTTGTACGGCTGCACACGTTTAGGGCCTTGTTGAGTTTACGTCTGGATCATGTCTTCAGAAATTGACCTCGGCGAGGGAAAATCCCGCAACCATGTGGCTAGAGGACTCCTATAAATTTACTTCTGCATTATGCTGCAGAAATCGATAGGTTTTTGTGTACCTGGCTCTCTGGGTTTTGGTACCGGTCTTTTGAATCCCTGGGTCAGTGGCTCCCATATCTTACCATACTCCCATCAGCAGCCCGAGCCCTGGGTGCACGCTGGCTCCTAATCACGGCATGTTGGT
The DNA here is from genome assembly GCA_009667805.1 of Leptobrachium leishanense. Lineage (NCBI taxonomy): Eukaryota > Metazoa > Chordata > Amphibia > Anura > Megophryidae > Leptobrachium > Leptobrachium leishanense. The sequence goes on from CM019072.1 coordinate 22,069,528, forward strand.
GACTGTGCTGCTTGTTCCTTCAATGGATCGACCTTCCACTTTGTGTTTGGGGATAGTCGTTTTGCTGTTTGAGCGTCTTCCTGCCAGGCCGGTGTCAGCTGTGCTTCCTTTGCCGCTCCTGAACATACAGGGAGATGTTTCTGGTGTCTTGTTCTCTGTAGGATTTGAAATGGGCACACAGGTGCTGTTTACGTCCTTGACGGGCCTGCATGCCAGTGGAAGTAGTGTAGCAAGGGACACTCACAAGGAAGACATTAGTGTCTGCATATAAAGCAATCTAATGATCTGTTAACCATCCCAAACATGGCACATTACGCTTTAATGAGTCTTGAATGCGTGTCTTGAATGCATCCTGCTTGTGTTGGATTTCAATCTATAGGGTAATAAGGCCACGATGTTGAATAGAACATTGAATTCCAACTAAAAGTGAACTGGTACCAGTCCTGTGCTGTCTGATGTTCCCTCCAGGGATGGATTGGTCATAAAGATCAATGCACTGGATCATTGTTTAAAGTTACAGGCTGTACTTGCTTCAATCCAGCTTGAGGCTCCACCAAACTACTAAAGTCACGTTTTGGCGGGGGGGGGGGGGAAGAGAAGGGCGTGCAGACTGCCTAGTCTCCATTTTTTTTTAAAAATGGAAGCCCAAAATTTCTCTGGGAAATATGCCTAAAAATTCAAAAATCGGTATCTAAAAAGGGTTTTTGCTGCAGATGAAAAAAATAAATGGTTGAATAAAATGGATATTTTTTTCTTCTCTCCACATTGAATCCTATGGGCTGTCAAACTGAATCACTTCTCTATGGGGCAATTTCCCTGCCGCGGCATGGCAGTTTAACTATACAATTCATCTTTTTCATGTAACTTGTACATTGTCTGATAAATCCCATGTTGAAATGGGAAAGATCGCTAGTCTGTCACAACAAAAATCGTCGGACGTCAGAGGCAGTGTATGATGGCTGATTCACCTGCATCTCATATTACGGATCCAGTGGACGGCCAGCCTTAGGCGTCTATTCCTGCGATGGTGCGAGATGGATATATATATCTGTCGTCCGACCTTGCGACATGCAGGTGAATCAGCTCTCTTCCACTGCCTCCGACCACCAGATGATTTCATGCGTTTACAACAGATGTGCGATCATTTCAATTGATTTTCACCCCTTAAGGACGGGTGCAATTTTACAACTTTGTCGCAGTTTGGGAAATAGAAGTTTGCTGAGCTCATTTTGACGGTTTTTAAATGCGGTTTTAAGTCACGTATTATACCACCCAGACAAATTCTGTATCGTTCTTTCCGGCAGACTCGGCAGATTAATAATATCATTATTATAGCGTTCTGGCAGAGCATGACATATACATATAACAAAAAATGTAAAAGAATTTTCAATAAATTTTCAATCATCTGCACTGTTTTTTTTTTTTTATTTATTTTTTTCCCCGCATTTCATTACCCGAGCCTTTGAGGTTATTCTATGGGGTAGACTTGTTAAAAAAATTTAAACGGGGAACCCATATTGTTTTTGGGAGAAATTACGTGATTTTTAGCTAAACCCCCCCCCCCCCCTCTTCATTAGTAAAGCATCATTGTTCACATTAGAATTGAAATGTGAACATTAGTGCTGCATTAAAAAAAACGCACGTTTTTATATTTTTTTACACTTTAATGTTACTTGTAACATGGTCAAGTTACCGGAGATGGGCATTTTCCATATAAGAAAAAAAGGTGGGACGGGTTGGATTTTACATGGTTCCCTTAAGCCCCCCCCCCTCCGTCATTAACGCTGGCAAGGCGTACAGGTACCATTGCGTGTCGCAGATTGCAGCCCAATTTGCAGCCAGCCTGCCTCATTGGCTGCAGGCTGTCTCCCTGCAGCCAATTACGTGTTGGACAGGGCAGAAGTGGCCCATTTGACAGCGGAGCGTACCTGTACGCTCTGTCTTCAAAGCCCTCCCGCTGTCCGGACGACATAGTATGTCTGGGGGTGGCAAGGTTAAAAAAATATATATTTTTTTTATCCGTTGGATCGTTGGTTTCAGCCATAATCAACTTTTTGTGCAGCAATCTCACATTTTTAAGAAGGGCCCACAAGTTTTCAATAGGGATTAGGTCGGGTGAGGAAGGAGGGGGGCCATGTCATTCTTTCACCTTTAAGGCCTTAACTGGCTCGCCACGCAGTGGACTACTTCGATGGAACATTGTCCTGCACAGATGCTGCTTTTTTAGGCAAAGCCAAAGTGGACCTCTGTGCCCTTTACTGATCCAGCCACGAGCCCGTCCACCTGGTAGCAGAGTCATTTTTCCTCTCATCAGTCCATAAAACCCTTCGAAATATCTGTCTTCAGATACTTCTCGGCAAAGTTTTGACGTTTCCACTCGTGTCTTGTTCAGTGGTGGTTGGGTTTCAGCCCTCCTTACCCTGGCTATGTCTCTAATAACCTTGCATCTCCTTGAATTCATGAGTTAACAGGTTCTTGATCAATTATCTTTCCATGTGTGTCTCTAATTGCCTGATTCGCTCTACCCTTGCTATAATATGTATAGAAGGGTTTTTTTCTATTTGTTTGGTAAGGCACTATACACTGAGGAAGGGGCTGTGTCCCCGAAACGTTTGTTTTTGTGTTTTTCTTATTTAAAATAAATGTGATAGCACCAGTGCACCATTCCTTGCAGCGCTGGAGGTATCTTTTTTCCATACCGCACTAGAGGAAAATGGGTTCCTGTTAGCTTCATACTTGCTTCTTCTCAAATATTTCAGTTTAATTTTTTTTTCCCCCCAGCCCATTTCTTAACACCCCCCCCCCCCCATATCTTGGCAATTTCAAGAGTGCTGCATCACTTAAAGACTTTTTACAATTTTACTTTTCATAGTCGCTTTAAACATATGGTCCATTTTTTTTTCTTGAGGAAAAGAAGCTGCCTAAAATTTATGCACACCTTGATAGGAGATCTTGATCTCCTAAGGACACGGCCTCCCTCATTGCACAAATACACATCACCCGATGTGAATAAATCCAATCAGAATAAGGCTAGGGTCAGACGAACGCATTTTCACGTTGTCTGTGAAAAAGTGCGTTCGAACGAATGGACGCATTTTTTCACGGAGTACGCGATAGCGGTCATACGATGCGCATTTGCATCCGTGATTTTGTACGGATCATCAATAAAACACTTTGTGCATCTGGACGTTATGTTGGCCGGACATTAGCAGTGTCTGACATCTCCAAATCACGCAAACACGCCGCTAGCGAACGCAGCGCACTCTGTACAACTGTACTAGAGGTTTTACGTTCTCGACAAAATGCGTTCGTTTTCCACTTGCGTTGCGCAGCTGGACTTTTGTGCGACCGTACTTCGTATATTGGCCGTCATTGCCCGGCATTTGCTGCTACTACGGCCGTGATTAAGTGCGCCTGCACGCGCGTTCGCACTGCGCTCGTCTGACCCTAGCCTTAACATTTACAGCTTCAAGTTGGACAATATTCACAAAAATGAAACTTTGGTCAAAATACTCGCTTGGCTAATAACTGTACACCATCTATTTGTCTTGCACTGTGTGAAGTGGTTCGATGTGCTGCAAAACCACTGTATTTGGCCCATTCTGCAAGTCACTAGGGCAGATGTGCACAATATCTAGAAGTAAACTTCAGGCCTTCACTAGTCCTGGATGCTCTGTTACCATGACAGCACACCAGACCTGACAAAGCCATTCTGCACCAGATCTCTGGTGATCCAGTGAGGAGCAAGTCTCCTGCTGCAGGGTGCAGGGTTGGCAAGAAGATCCCCGCAGGGTGCAGAGTTGGCTCCTGGGATTTTGGCTTTTGGCAGGAATTTTTTTACAACAAAGTTTAATGAAACAAGCTCCAAACCACAGAACAGACACTGATCGGAACTCGTGTGAAGGAAAGACCAGAGCCTCGTTCAATAGCACAGCAGCTGCTGAATTGCTGCAGCGCATCAATTCCCTTTGCTGCAGCAGTGTTATTGAACACTTTGGATGCGAATTTCGAAGTAAAATGGCCGATTTCTTAATGAAAGATTCATATTGTTTGTTTTTCGTATGACTCAGACTACAGTTGAGGTATATATGATAAAGAAAAGCAGTCGGCACAACGTTTTTTGTATGCACACACCACAAATGATTGTTTTTATTGAATAAACATTATGTTTAATTCTGAAACAAAATATTATTGAACTGTATTATGTCTATGTGCAGGGGTAAATCCTAAATGAATAAATTTGTGCTTTGGTGAACAAAAACCTCAACATTGCCGTACTGAATTGTTACTTGCTTCATGGCGGCGGCCATCTTTAATACGTCACACTCAGATACTTACAGTATCTCCTCGGGTCGCTGCAAGTGCTAAGTCAGTGCTGAGCGGCAGAACGGCGTTCAATGGCAAGTTGCTAACTTAGCACTTGCAGCGGCTGAGATATTGAACGCATCTCAATTTTTGTCTGTACAAGGGAGCAGGGCGACACCTTGGCGTTTCCATTTGATTCCCCCCCCCCCCCTTGTGTGTGTGTGTGTCTTCATCCCACGTCAACTTCTTAGGTGGGGGTCAGACAAGCACACTACATGCGCCCGTACTGACGTGCCTTCTGGCGTAGCGTTGTGACAATGCGGCGGGGCCAGCCACACGCTGTTGTGCGTGTGACAACGGTCGTGCTGCGGCTGTGCAGCAAGCCTCCCTGTCAAAGCGCTAGGACGCGTGGCCGACGGGGCTGCAAAGCGCCTTCCTCCGTAGGAGGATCGAGCCTTGCAGCGCTGAGTGCACTAATTGCGCTCGTGGAAGGAACGTCCATTCTCACGGATGATACTTCCGCTCGTCTGACCCCGGCCTTAATGCTCTGTATTCAAAACATGGCTACTTGTATTTATTTACACTTAACCTGTGCTTCAGGCACATCCCGCCCATCACACCTGTTTTGTTTTCTCGGCTAGGATTTAGTTATTCACCTTTTTTAAGGTCTAATTTCATTGCGCTGGAAATTTCATGATAACCTTCCCTGCTGCAGCACTCGACAGAACTTGGGCCCATTTAGTCACTTGCTTCTAGGTTTGATTTATGCATCTGCAACTTACTAGGCCCTTTTTCACAAGCAGCCGCTCATCGTGCTTGTGATGTGACACAAGTTTGGATCAGGGATGCAGGAATCCAGTGTCTGGGCAAAAGCTTCCCCTGTTGGGCTATTATTTATGATTTATAAAGCACCAGCATATTCTGCAGCGCTGTACAATGGACACAATACAGACAGGGTAACGATACATTGAACAACATTTGACAAACCAGTACAGGAGGAAACAAGGGCCCTATTCCTGTGGGAATTCACAATCTAGAAGGGTTGGGGTGGAAACTGAGGACTGCAGGGTTGGGGGTGGAAACGGAGGAGAGGACTGCAGGGTTGGGGGTGGCGCTTTTGCAGAAAGTTCAGTGATCAAGCCTGGCTTGTCTAGCCCCTCTCTAGGGCTGTGTTCCAACTTTGCTGGTAATCCGGAACCTGCAATGGGATAATGTAGCGTGAGCGGTGAATATTGGCGCCTCAAATATGACTGAGCTGCTATAAACTACTGGCAATGGTGTGACGCTATAACACAGCTCCAGCATGGGACTGTTTTCTTTTATAGCTTGGTCAGAATATGGTTGTAATGTGATTTGATATTTTTGTTGCCTCTTTCTATGGGGCATGTCACGATTGGGGGGGGGGGGTGAGTGAGACGGCTTACAGCAGTTTTTGACCTACAGGACACCCCTCTCCAGTCTGTGCCTGCTAACATCACCACTGGGGACCACTGTTTCCTATGTGGTGCTTCCCACGGAAGGAAAACATGGTTGTATCTGCCACTGGATAAATGGCGAGTGCAAACTGTGATGGGGTGATGCATTGATCTTTAGGACCAATGCAATATTCCCCCCCCCCCTTCCCCTTATGGGATATCACAAAGTGCCCTGGGGCAATGCAGGTTCACTTTAATTCCTGGCCCCCCCACATATGTAGGAGCCAGGCAAATCCTATTGATCAGGCTTTTAATCCTGAGATTTGTGAGGCAGGGGCCTGGCCCCCTGGGGTATTCAGACATGGTTTGAGATGGTTTTGGTCATGACCAGTGTGTGTTTTTGTGCTTTGTGTCCATACAATGTGTGGGTGACAGAGTGCCTTTTAAAGTAGAAAATGTGAGCCTCGTGCGCGGCCTGCGCCTTTTGATCTCTTTGTGAAAGGACCCGGTGATTCTTGTTGCTGAACAAGACGGGGCAAAAAATAAACAAAACAATACAAACCTTATTACTCCTTGAACTCTCCTCGTAAAAGGAGCTAAACATTACACCGGGTATTTTTTTTTTTTTTTCTTTGTCATTAACCTTCTCCCACACCCCCCAAACTTGAACAATGCATTAGGGTGTGGTGTGGTGCGAGTGCTCGAGCTGCCAGGAACGGCTTTAAAATCTCTGGCTTAAAGAGAGCTTAATGCTTCAACTGATCTGTTTTGGAATTTATTTTTATTTATTTTTTTCCTTACATGGATGTTTAGAAACCTGGAGGAGGGCCACCACTCTTTGCATCCTTGTCAGTGTCGTGGCCGCTGACCAAATTACAGCTGTACAGTTAAAAGTATGTATAAAGTGCCAAGTTCCCTAGCACTTTACAATGGGCGAGACAGAACAAAAAACATAAACGTTCAGCAAACAGAACAGTGGGAGAGTGGACCCTGCTGAAGAGCTTACAATCTAAAAGGGTTGATGCTCTAGGTGAGAGGAAATAGCTGGGTATGGGAAGCAGTGGGAGCTGTGCGAGACGATGGCATAACAATGTGCAGTTGGTTAATCATGGAGTGAGGCTTCTCATGTTTTCGGAGACCTCTTGAAGGACTGGAGAGACAGTCTGATGTTGCACGGGAGGGAGTTCCATAGAAAGTGTTAGCTCGGGAGAAGTCCTGAAGGCAAGGGTTTGGGGTGGGGGTAGAACTGTGTACTTGCATGGCTCATGCCATGTGAAATATGGTGTATATCAGCTGGATGGACTGCTCCGTACCTGCTGAGGGCTGTCACTGCTCTGGATCTATGAACACAAAGGTCTCCTCACCCAAGTGGCTGCTTGGCTCCACGTAACTGTAAAGCAGGGTGTTTCTTCTGGAATAATGCTAACACGAGTACCGGTGTGTCTGCAGGTACATCTGTCTGAGGCCAGGCCAGCTCTCCTGCCCCACCTGGCAAATATGGGCACATCGGCTCTGATGGCCCATCACACCCCCTACGGCAGCACCTTGTGGGCGCAAACTGTCGCTTTAAGCTGCCTTTTTTAAACTTGGATATTTGGCATAAAACCAGATTATCCAACTATTTAGTTGCGCAACAAAACTGGCATAGAATACCCCGATGGCAAATAACCCTTAGGCTGGGTTCACACCTGCACGTTTTGTGACACGCGTATCGTGCAGACGTGAGAAACATGCAGATGTGCATTGCAGCGCGATCGCAGCCATAGATTGCAGCGTGAATGCGCTGCAATACGCCCCAAAGAAGCTCCTGTACTTCTTTGGGCTTAGGACGTTTTACAGCGCGGTCCTGCGTGCTGTAAAACACCCAGGTGTGAACGGACCCCATAGGAAATCCTGGGATTTCCGTGCTTGGGTGTTTTACAGCGCACAGGAACGTGCTGTAAAACGCCCGGGTGTGAATGGGGCCTTCTACTTGGGGCTGCTGTGGCTATGGGGTCACATGAAGGGACCTGCACCTGCTGTGATGATATAAGCTGCCGCGTGCTGGGCCTGCTCGCTGCCTGTCTATTGGGCTCAGATGCAGACCCAGGCTGCTGATTGCTGTGGTATAATCGGACGCTCCTGGTCCTGCGCTTCGCTCTGTATTGTCTTCACATCCTCCACTCTATCCTTGAACATGTCATACTGCCCGCTTTTCTTTTTTTTCCCCCCACTTGGTTTTGTTATTTTGCAAACTGCTGCTATAGCAACTAAAGCGCGGCGCTGGATACGGCGAGCTGAAGGAGCGCATTCTGTTTGTAACGCCTCCGGCATACAGTGCCGTGCGTATCGGTGTGATCGGACTTTTATCGGGGGGCCTTTCATGTGTACCACAGGCTGTTTAAGGAATGCTCTAACCCAAACTGTGGAACGGGTGAACACTGGGCTGCCGGTCCTACCACGTGCATAACCAACCGGTGAGAGCATGGACCTGCCTGGTGGTTTAGGTAAGGGCAGGGTTAAATGGACCTGCTGGTGCTATGACTGATTTAATGATCCAAACCTTAAAGTTGGTGAATTGGTGTCACTCACATGTGTCGCTTTTTAAACGCTTTGCAGCAAGAGGTCTGATTGCCGGGATTTAACCATCTAAAGAATACCTTCTGGCCTTCCACAGGCCTCTTGTGGTTGCCCCCTGCTGGCTTGTGTGACCTGGCCGGGAGTGAGGGGCTTTAATATCCTTTTGTGTGGCTGAAGGAGCTTCCGGTGTTTTGAGTCTATTGTAATTAGCACAATGTCAGTGAGGAGCCTGCAGGCAGGGCTCCTCAAATATCCGATTCCCTGTCGTCCATCAAATGATGCTGGTTTGCCCCCCCCCCCTTAGTGGGAGGCCAGCTGTTACCTCTCAGATCCACAACTCTTTGTCCCTCGTGTCCCATGATGCCCTGCTGGTCTGAAAAGGTAGCATAGGACCTGCAGGGTGTTTTGAGTTGCTAGCTATTGCTTAAACCATATGCATGCATCATGTCCGGATCTGGTTTCTTGGCAAAAAGAGCAAAGTATTTTACCAGGAAGGATACATTGAGATTTCTCTAGTTTGTATTTTGCTGCCCTGTAATGTGTATTTTTATGTTAAGCGGTCACCGTGAAGTGTGTGTGTCTGCAACCATAGCCCTCCAGATGTGTTTGGACTACATCTCCTTTGATGCTTAGGCACTCGTTGGGAGGAAACTCGTGGGTAATGTAGTTCCAAAACATCTGGAGGGCCCCTGTATTTTAAAGATGGTTGGAAGGCTTACACTCGCACAGGAAATGGCAACCTACTCTTACAGACACACTGACACACACCCTCTTTGGCATAGCTGTTGCGCCTGTCCCCTCCATGCATAATGGGCACGCCGTGGCTACAGAACCCTGACCTCTGACTGGCAATAGGAAACTTTGTCAAAATGTTCTGTTTAAGTTGTCTGAAAGTCTGTGGTAATGTGTTCTGATTTGTCTGCTTGGTTGTTTTCGTTCGCCGGCCTCTGGCTGCCTTGACTTTCAGTGACTAGGTCAATGTGCAGAGCGATTAAAGGCCAAGGTAGTTACCACGATTAAGTGGTGCAATAACTGTGTTGCGTTCTGGTTTGTTTCTATAGAGTCTGCCTTTTTTTTTAAAAAAAATTTTCTTCTCAATTCTTTACACACAGCTCTTTCAAGTTGAAGGTTTTTCTCTTTTCCTGCCCCGAGTTGCGTGTTCCCTGTAACTGGACGGATCCAGGGTCGATGAGACTATATTGCCTCTGTCCCCGACTCTATTCTCACGGACAAAACTCTGGCTCAATGTTTAGCTTGGCCAGAATATTTTTTTTTTTTTTTTTTTTTTTTTTAGCATCCTCTAAACCAGGGGTCGGCAACCTTGGCTCCCGGATGTTTTGAGAACTACATTTCCCCTGTGGCTCAGTCACTCATTAGGCTGAGCCACATGGAAAATGTAGTTCCTAAAACATCAGGGAGCCAAGGTTGCCGACCCCTGGTCCAAACCGTCAGAACTTCCCTTTTATGTAATTCGATGACTGTATGTTGGGCAAGGATTCCTAGAAACACTTGTCTGGGTCCTCGGACCCCAGCTTCAATCACTTTCATCGTCATCCCAAGCAAAAACAATTTTACTATTTGGGCGGTCTTATTACTGTTTATAAATATGCTGCTCTCAAATTGGTGTTTATATGCAATGTCTTGTTTTATGTATAGATTTTGTTCTAAGAAATCCCACATTTTAAAGAGTTGCGGAGTTAAACCTGGAGGAGGGGGGGAATGGTAGGAGTTAAACCTCCTGTATTAACCCTTTAGCTTTCCAACCTCACCCTGAATACTGATCCAGGCTCCCTTGGCACTGGTCTGAAAGTGACATGCTGCTGGCTTCCTGTAAGCTGCAGCATGTCACATGACTGCAGGGCAGTTGAATGCTAGTGTCGTGCCAGCTAATGGCTCCCAATGACAGTTTATTGTAGGTCGTTGAGCGTTAGATCACACAATCCTACAATATCGCAAAGCTGTGCTCAGGTTTTGATTTCGACCAACCCATGCACTCAGAGGATTGAATCTGCCCTACAAAGATCCCCACCTGAGGTTGGAACGGGCTTAGGGCACTTATGTCACCATAGCCACTCAAATTGCGTAGTGTTCCTTTTTAATGCAGAGATGTCAATCTGCAGAAAGCCAGATGTTGAACTACAACTCCCATGATTCCCTGGCAATGTATTGCATTCAAGAATTTCTGGTTCCCTCCCAGATTCAAGTGACTACAATTTCCATAGTTTGACATACCTCCCGTAATAATGGCAAAGTGGTTTTTAATAGTCACTTTACGTTTTACTGTTCCATTGGCGGAAATAATACGTGTCCGTTTAAGCAGCTGTTCGGCAGGAAGGTTTGGTAACAGATGTCATTCGGCAGATATGTCACACACCTGTATCAAATCACATGGTGCCCTCCTTACACTGTGCTTTTAGCAGGACTCAGGCTGACACGTACACAGGCTTCTTGCATTTACCAAAGCTTTGCTTATGGTTCCTTACACCCAGTATAAAACCCAGTCTGCGAAAGCTACACCTATGTATCTCATCTGCGTATGAAACGTTGCTGGGTTTGTACCACAGGGCTTCAGGTCACCATGGCTTCTTAGAATATAACCTCCTGGCTCTTAAATTTCTGTATTAGTGGGCATCGGAGTTTAACCTGGATTAGTCTGTCCTTTTCCTGCAGTTTCCTTCTGGCTCCTAGGGCAGGGCCTGACAGATGTATAATTTTTTTTTTTTTTCCATTCAGTTTTGGCATTTTTGTTTTGTAAACAAATCTATGCAAACCCAGGAGTCAGGAAACCACTGGAATTTTACCTCTGTGCAAAGTCCTGTCCTAAAGTACAAAATTTGAGATCAATCTGTCCCTCCACTCCTGAATTTATGGCATTTTCTGTGCAAATCCTCAAAATAAAATGGGTTGGTTTAGAAAATTCAGATTATGCGTAATAACTGCGCTTTATTATATTGGTCGAGTGCGTAATCTGTTTGGCGTTTTTTTGAGGTTTGCTGCTTGATGTGTTTGCTGGAAATCGTGTTTGTATTCTAGAGCTCAAAAATTTCAATGAACCTGCTCGCCTTTGCCAGTTGGAATGTGTTTTTTTTTTTCTCTAAGCAAATTCTTCTGTCGGATGTAATTAAACTTCTACATAATGCAGATATAATTTGGGAGAGGTCAGAGGTGACGCCGCTAGAGCCCAGCACCTGGATGGGATGAGGGGGTGACAATATTTTATGGCCTGGCTAGCAGTTTACCACATGAAATTTTGAGCCATATAGATCTATCACAGCTAAAAGTTAGCACTGTGCTTGTAGACCCATCCTACTTTTAGCTGGGACACCCTGTCTTTTTTGTCATTGTACAGCGCTAAGGAATCTGTTGGCGCTTTATAAATGCTTGTAAATGTATAACGTAATGACTGACTTCTCTCCCCCCTTTTATTTCAGAATCTCTGTAGTTGCAGTTTTTTGGGGAGAGACGCTGGATTTTTATAGGAGACGAACGCAAAGCACCTTTCCACCATGGAGTCGGTAAATATCAAACACTGTTTTCATTCTGGGGTTTTGTTTATCCCTCGCTTTATATTTTGCCGCATTTTATTTCAGACTTCTGAGCGCACGCCTTCGCATTTCAACCTCTCCTTTGCTCAAGGACACATTGTGATGTTATGAAACACATCAGACCTGTCCTTTGGTGCCTCATTGCATTCTGGGATGCTGTGCCAGTTTTGTTTTGGTTTTTGGCCTTTTTGCATTTTTTTTGGTGCGGAGTATGTATATATTGGTAGATGTGGACAGAGAGTTTTGTTGTGTATTGACTGACGGTGGAAGCGGGAAACCAGATCCTGTGTTTTCCTGGAAGCACATTAATATTTTACACGAGGGGCTGCTCCTGGGGTGTTAATACTCTGTATAAAATTTTTGTTCTGCTACACCAGCGATCTCAAACTCTGGAGGGGCCCAGATGTTTCTGAACTACACCTCCCATGATTCTCCTGCCAGTTACTGCATTCAAATAATTCTAGAAACATCGGGGGGGGGGGGGGGGGGGCAAAGTTTGATATCCATGTGCTGGAGGGAAATTATTTCTCCGAATTCAGGATCTGACAAGTTCTTGTCAAGGCAACATGGTATCCAAAATAGGCTAAATCTCCTTTTTTAAAAAAATTAATACACCATGTTGCCTTTCTTTGCTATATTCTAGTTGGCATCTGTGTTAATTCTGACTCCTGTATTTAAAAGGATACTTTAGAGTTAAAACATTAACCCCCTCATGAACATTTTGCACCCTTGTCTTTTCTAACCCTCTCCTGAATCCAGCGCTGGTTTCCCTCCGTTCTGTAGGATGTGACATGCCGAAGCAGGTTATGTGACTGCATGGGGGCTGGACAGTCTGTGTATTGTATGTATGGCGTCACTTTTCACACACTTCCCATCAGCATTCATTTGTTATGTCCAGGAAAACATGCAGGATCTGGTAACCCCATGCTGGCCGCTGATGATTGGCCAGAGAAGTGCTTTGTGGATTCTTGTGGAAGTGGGAATTGTAGTTATTTATAAAGTATTTTACCAGGAAGGATACATTGAGATTTCTCTCGTTTTCAAGTATGTCCTGGGTTCAAAGTTAGGAACTTTAAAAAAAAAAGTCTGTATACATTTCCCTTGTGTTTAAAGGATAATCACAGCTTCCGCACGGATTGTTTAGATGTTTGAGTGTAGAGCTTTGTGTTCCACCTTACTCCTTTTTACAGATGTTTTCCTGCGGCCTCATTCTGTAGCACCATGGCTTTTGTTTGACCTTGTGAGTTGCCGGAGTCTCAAACGACTGTATGTCATCCTATATTGATGTCTCGACTTGCGCTTGCTGCAGGCTATCTGCATGTATTAAGCATTTGGTTTATGCGCCGGTCCTCTGGGATTTTACCTAATCACGCCCTAAATTGTCAGCTCTTTCACAAGTCTTTTTAGCACCGTGTGGTTTATTGGGTCTCTGGACGGGAAGCATCTCCTCCTCCTTTATCACCAGGCATTCAAAGCTGTCCATCCTGTAATTAAGGACACTGAGGTGTGACATCTATTTGGTAATAAACACAGGCCAGCTTTTCTAAACATCCAGAGAAACAAGTGGAGCCTAAGATCCTTTATACTCTAGTATTACGGGTGATTTGGTGAAGCTGGGAGGGATAAAAGGGCTTCACAACGTGCTGGGTCAGTAAAAGTGACGAACGGCTCAGACAATGCATCCATTGCTTGTCACATGCAGCCAGTCCGTCGCCTGTCAGTGTGTTGCTTCGCTCCAGAACGTTTCTCCATGTCTTTATCTGCAGGCGGAGCGCAGGGAGACCAGTGGGGTCAGGGTGTGACGTACTTACCTGTGTATGGTAAATAAAGATGAATATTTGTAATGATACACTTAAAGGCAACATGGATGCTTCTATGCATAAGGTTGGTGCACAGAGAACTATAAATGCCTCCTATTTATTAAGGGCATTCTGTTGTGTTTTCACCTGTCCGCTAGGCATGGCTTGAAATGGTTTCCGTGCTTGGCCGCACGTGGTAGGACTTGTATTCATATTGAATTTCTGCAGGCTGAGGCTTGGCAGGTGGTTGGGTGGAATTCCTGTCCTGGACTGCAGGTTGGTTTTGTTCTGGCCTTTTTTGTCAAGGTTTTGCTGCACATGATACCATGGGGTTTGCCTAAATATGTCAGGGCGTATTCAGAAATGCTGGTGTTTCACGAGTCAAACAGTTTCTCCTGCTATTCTGGTAAATACAACCCTGTTACATAAAGTGTGTGTGTGTGTGTGTGTGTGATCCCAAACAATGTTGGCAGCAAATGACCTTGTTTGATTCTGTCTGGTGCCACGCTCTCGCACTGTATGATGATTTGTTATATGGGTCTATACATTAAATAATACCACTGAGTTAGCCCTCCATGGCTTCTGCTTTCCTGATTTGTCTCTGCAGGTTTGTGATCCATAATCTGTCATATCCCCATCCCAGACTATATATGGACCCCCACCTTCCCTATTGCAGGTGAAATCCATACCTGGCCAGGCTGAAAATATAGGTCTATTCACAAAGCCTAGAAATTGAACACCATTTCGGTGCTTTGCATTTTTGGCTCAATACTGCAATTCTGTTTCGGCAAAAATTTCAGTGCGTTCACTATGTGTCGCATGGTCACCGCATTTTGCCGAAATTGGAGTCCCCCAATACCACCATTGGACGCTGGAAAAAAACTGTGCTGAATTGACATCAGTAAAGTCCTTCTCAGAATAGGAGCCGAAATCCACAATAATGTAGTTAAATGTGTCCAAATAGAAAAGTCCTTTTAATTAGTAACATTTTGTTTTTAATGTTTATTAATTTTTTTATTTTTAAAAGTCTGTTAAATGGTCTTAAAAACATCCATTTATTACATAGACAGGCGAATCCAGAAAGTGTCAGTCTGTCAAATGAAGTCATTTTTGACGTGTTCGGCATTCTATGAATAGATGAACCAATGGGAAATTTTGGTGCTGCCGCATTGCACTGTATTTTGCCATGAATTTGCGCATTGACAGCTTTGTTTAATATACATATTGCACGTATGGTGAAAATCACGGTTTGGTGCAGATTGGGAGATTGGTGAATACCTTTTAGCTGTATTAAGGCTAGGGTCAGACTAACGCGTTTTTCGCGTTGTCCGTGAAAAAGTGCGTTCGAACGAATGGACGTATTTTTTTCACGGAATACGCAATAGCGGTCATATGATGCGCATTC
The DNA here is from genome assembly GCA_009667805.1 of Leptobrachium leishanense. Lineage (NCBI taxonomy): Eukaryota > Metazoa > Chordata > Amphibia > Anura > Megophryidae > Leptobrachium > Leptobrachium leishanense. The sequence goes on from CM019072.1 coordinate 22,084,556, forward strand.
TCGTCCGTGATTTTGTACGGATCATCAATAAAACCCTTTTTGCGTCTGGACGTTATGTTGGCCGGACATTAGCAGCGTCTGACGTCTAATAATCACGCACACACGCCGCTAGCGGACGCAGCGTACTCTGTACGTCAGTACTAGCGGTTTGACGTTCTCGAAAAATGCGTTGGTTTGCCACTTGCGTTGCGCGGCCGCACTTTTGTGCGGCCGTTCTCCGTATGCTGCCTGGCATTGGACGTAATCTGCTGCTAGCGCGGCTGTGATTTAGTGCGTCTAAACGCACGTTAATACTGCGTTAGTCTGACCTTAGTCTGTGCAGAGAGGAAGGGGATTGCCGGCCAAGCTCATGTCTTCTTACCATAAACATTGCTGTTTATATCACTTCCTTCATGTTCCTGTGCTGTCATCGTCCCTGCTTGCTGGTGTTTGGTTTCATGTGGGATTGCTCACCTTTTTGTGAAAATCACATCTCGCCTGGATGCCGGATTTTGTATTTGTGGTGGGTTTTCTCTTTTCCTGTGTCCGTTCAGGAATGTGTGTAGTCTGTACTCGGGTCTCCCGAATTGTTGTATTACTGGTTTGGGAAGTGCTCTTGGGGCCATACCATGAATCTGATTTCTTAATGGATTTCTTTTGCGATAGATTTGGCATGTTATATCATGTGTCGCCCCTCCCCCGGTCTAAACATCTGCAGTGTTTCTGTGCTTACTTGGGTTCTAGTTCAGGGGGCAGCAACCTCTGCCCTCCAGATGTTTTGGACCTACATCTCCTCGAGGCTCATCCGACCTAAAGGGGTGGTTGAGAATCATGGGAGATGTAGTTCCGAAGCATCTGGAGGGCCAAGTTTTGTAGACACCCCAAGGTGGATGTTGTGTGTCCCTACATTTAGGGGGGGGATGAGGGGACTGTACAGCTAGCTGTTAGGGGGGTGGGGACAGATATAGTCTCAGGATTCCTGTGCTGCACAGTAAGGTAATAAACATTCCTCCTTTGCTGTAGCCAGGCTTTAAAGGCTAGTGGGGGATAGTTGCTGGGGAAGCTTTCCCTTTGCAATCGAAATGCATTTCAATGGATTTAAACCCATGGCAGATAAAAAAAAAAAGCAGGACTGGTGCTTCAACTGCAAAATTGCCCTTCCTGCAGGGGTCAGATCCACTGAATGATGCGCTTTCTCTACTCACCCCAAAACCTGTTGCAGTGATGGGATTTTGTTAACGCCTTAGTGAACAGGCACATCCCCCCCCCCCTTCCCCAGTCCAAAAGTACCCACTGCTTTTTAAAATTTCTGTGTGGTTTGTTTTATTTTATTTATAAAGGATTTTACCAGGAAGGATACATTGAGATTTCTCTTGTCTTCAAGTATGTCCTGGGTTCAAGAACATTGGTTACAGAAATACAAAATAGTAAAATGCAAGATATTAACACAAAACCAAATATACAGATTAACAGAAAAATAAATATGTAGGAAATAAAGACATTATGTTACAGGTTTGTGTTTAGCTCTAATTTTCCATTTGTTTTATGGAACCCACACATATTATATATTTTTCCCACCGTTAAATGGACTTTCTAAAGACCACCATTATTTTCATCATAGTATAATTTACTAGAGCAAAAATTATGAAATATGGTGAACGAAAATGGAAGTGACACTCTTTTGAACTTTGACCTACAAAATCTACAACTGCCAAAAAAAGACCCTGGCTAAATAGTTTCTAAATTTTTGTTCTGAAATTAGATAATACTTTTACATGTTTTTTGCTTTAACCCTTTCACTGCCTAGTCATTTCACCTGTGTGCTGAGCGTTTTGTGCTAATGTTTAAATGAGATTTGAAGTCAAATTTTATTACGACTCATAAAAAATTAAAAACGTGTTTTTTTTTTTTTTTTTTTTTTTTACGCAAAGCCTGACCCTCGATCTTCCACTGAACAGGAGAGAGGTTAACTGGCATCATCGCGCATATGGCAACTGTCAGTGGGTGGGGGGCCTGGAGACTTGGCTAGGTTATAAAGAGAGGCATCATGGAACGGGTAGACTGTGCCATTTCCGGAGCCAACTCTTGCTGTGCTGTAGCTCTTCCCCTGACTGTGCACATAAGCATGATAACAATACAAAAAGACAGTGGCTCGGTCCTCATTTTCCTACAGAGCACCACAATTATGGAATAACCTCCCAGACACCATCAAATCTTCCCCCAGTCTTAAGTCACTCGAGCTCCTTACTAACATACCTCAATACAGAATGCACCTGTAAACATGTAACACCGTGACTATATACAGAATGCACCTGTAAACCTGTAACACCGTGACTATATACAGAATGTGCCTGTAAACCTGTAACACCGTGACTATATACAGAATGTGCCTGTAAACATGTAACACCGTGACTATATACAGAATGCGCCTGTAAACATGTAACATAGTGACTATTTCCTACATAATTTTTTTTATCTCTTGCATTGTATTACTTTGTATTTCTGTAACACTTCAATGTTCTTGAACCCAGGACATACTTGAAAACGAGAGAAATCTCAATGTATTCTTCCTGGTCAAATCCTTTAACTAAATAAAATAACAGTAATTGGGCTTCCCTCCCATCTGGCAGGGAATTCCCTATACAGGAGATGCAGGGGTCTATTGGTCCCCTGTATTTCTGCTACCAATTTCCTACAGCAGGGTCAGCAACCTTTTGCCCTCAGGTCTTTTGGAAGGAACTTCACTTGAGTCGCTAGTTACCTAATGAGTAGCTGATCATCATGGCAGATGTAGTTTCAAAACATCTGGAGGGCCAAAGTTGCCGACCCATTTTATTCAATAAAAAAAAGATTTAAATGTTCCGGGTGCAAGGTTTAAAATGTTATTAGACACGTTCAGCTTATGGCATAATTGCAGATTTGTGTCCCGTCCCTTTTTTTTTATTTTTTTATTCCCCCTCACAACTTTAAATTTACAGAATATCGTCTAGAAAGGCTACAGATAATCAGTATCGGCCCTGAAAATAATAATTGGTGTATCCCTCCATGTCTGTGGCTTCCTGCTCACCAGCTTGTCTAGCTCTGATCAGTTGGAGTATGTTTGGGCCCCCCCCCCCTGGTCCGGTGGTAAACCTGGCCACATGCTGCAGTGTCCTGTGAAGTGGTGGATCGGATCCTGTCACTGCACTGCATAGGTCCCTGCGTCTTCAGGTCCTGAAACTCTCTCGATCAAGGCCTGTTCGTGTCACGTTGGATGCAGTGTCTCCTGCAGTCTCTGGTGCGCAGCCCATGGTTGCTAAGTAACGGGTTCGACTGATCAGGATGGTATTTTGTTGGTGCAATGGAGGGAGGGAGGTGTCAGGCAGCGATACAGAGACGTTTTCCTCTGATCAATCTTGTATTTGTAATTTCTTGACGGTCACACGCATCACTCCATTCCTGGGAATGTGCACTGTCGTGATAGGCTGGTGTTGTTGTTCCTACGACCATTTGCCTCTCATGTTTTAGGAATACAAAGGCCCAGTGTGCGCCTTCTACTCCTCCGTTGAAAGCCTCATCCTCCTTGCTTTCTGTAGCGTTCCTTTGGCGGCCAGTTAAACCTGTTGGAGGAAACTGGGCCTCAAGCACATGCCTTCCCGCGGGATGAATTCTCAGTCTTACAGGATATTGCCGGGTCTTTATGCGGGATCACATTAAAATAACTTATTAGGAAAGCCTTTAGCCACATGTCTTCTGTTCATAGAAGCTGCTCTAATATGAAGTCTGCTTGAATAAGCATATACTGTGTATGTATGTATGTATATATGTATTCTATAGTAAATTATCCTTAACAATGGACACTTTTGACTCTGAGAGCAATTCTAATGTAACCAAACGTGTTGCGTTGTGTTCCGTTCCTGGGACTTGACTACTGAATTGGCCCTGGGAGCCTTTGGCTACTTCTTAAATCTGTTTTTATCTTCAGGTTTGTTGTAAACGTGACAATCTACGGTATGTTTATTGTGCTTTAAAGTCCATGCAAAAAAAGCTTGTGTATACATACGTGTCTATTACAACTTGTGGTGTTTCCTGTGGAATAGATCTGTGTATATATTGAGGATTAGTCTATGCACACGTGTACGGAAGTGCACTCTAGAAATCTTGTTAAATGGGTGATCACTTTATATCCCCCCCCCCCATCCCATGCAAGCTCCTTGTCAGAGTCGTCATGCCATCCCATTATAATCAGTGTTTTGGTCCTATCCTGGGCTTTTAGTCACTCTGTGCTGGAACATACTGTTATCCTTAATTATTTTTTTTTCTTATTGGCCGGTGACTGAATCCTCTGACCGGCTGGGAAAGCGCATTGACTCAAACGTGTCAAATGTGAGCGTTCTCATTTGACACTGCTGCCTTGAATGTTGCCAGGCCTGTCTGACTTGTTCGGTCCCGTCTTCTGCTTTAACACTCGCGGGGCCTTGTCAGCTGTTGTCGAGCTGAAATCTGTATTTCCTGGCATGTAGGACCTCTTATGGGGGGGGGGGGGAAGCGAAGTTAGCACAACTCAATAATAAAAACAATTGGACGTGATCTGGCAAACCTCTAGTTGCCAAAATGGCTCCCTGGCTCTCTAGGATATTTTGCCTTGTTGTACATAACCAAACATGTCTCCCATTACTTTTATCAGAATTTTGGTCTTGGCTGGTTACAAGGCAAGTGTCATGTAGGATTGGTTTATTTGTATGTGGATGATTGTATGAAACCTTCAAACCAAAATAAAACACTCCAAACTGTAATAAAGGGAACCTTTTTATTTATTCTAGGGTCCTCCTATTTTTCTGTTACTGATTATAACCCAGGACATACTTAAACGAGAGAAATCTCAATGTATCCTTCCTGGTAAAATCCTTTTATCTGTCACTCGGCAGCACCATTGCTTGTCTGTCATGGGTCAGCTCTTCTGAACTCTCATGACATCAACGTTGGCAGCTCAGATTGCTCTGCCATTGCCACCCCCAAAATGTGGGCACCTTCGTAATATGACCTGTCAGTGTGCATTAAGGCCGGGGTCAGACGAGTGTACTGACATGCCTCCTGACGTCCATCGCAGCGTTGTGACGTTTCAACGGGCTACCCAGGTGCTGAAGCACGTGCACTACAGTGGAAGTGCTGAAACCCTCCCCGTCGAAATGCTTTGACACGTGTTCAACGGGGGCTGCAAAGCACAATCCTCTATGGAGGATCGAGCTTTGCAGCGCTGAGTACACTGTGCTCAGCGACGTGGCCACACTGGCGTCACAGTGGAAGGAACGTCAACTGTCGCGGAAGTTCCTTCCACTCTGAAGTGCACTCGTCTAACCGGGGGTTAAAGGGTAATAAATCACTCCTGTGTGCGGCTTTTAAAAAGGAAATGTGGGATCGTAGAGGAGTTTGAAGACTGAAAGGACTAAATTGCAAAGTATCTCCTATCCTGGAGTAAATTGTTGGAGGGGATCGAGCAGTGTTTTTATGTGGAATTTACATGCATTAGAAGCTGCGATGCCACGCTCTGTAAATGTCACTGCAGCTTTAATGCCTTAAAGGGACCCTCTATGCACTGATCACTCGCTGTGATTGAAGGACTGGGTCAAGCTGAGACCCAACCCCAGAGCAGAGTTCAGCCAAGAAACTGAGCATGGCTGGTTTCTGGATTTCGGGTCTAGCTCGCACCAAGTCATTGATCATAATAATATTTGCATTGCGGCTTCCAAAAATTAACTTTGCCAAGGAGTGTACTATGCCATTCCCGTTGCAGCTGGGTCTAAACGTCGCGGGCTGGCATAGTGCAGCCTGCCTAGACTCCGATCAGCCCGTTTACATTGCGTGCCGATCACATTATCTCTGATGCCGGTCTGCTGTCCTGCGGTAGACAATGACCGTTCAATCGTGATGTACGTGGGCAAAAGACCAGCCTCAGTGCCCGCAGGACATGCTATGCCGCTCTGTGGCATTGAGCTCCCGACGGCAATGGGTTAAGATCTATGTATGGAAATTAGTTTCACCTTGTAACAGTTATTAGTATTTATAAAGCGACAAATTCCTTAGCGCTGTACAATGCATCTTATCGCTATACAGCAGTGAGTGAATCCCAGAGCTTCCCCTGTATTCTGCCACATCCCTGCCTGTTATAATGCAGAATTAAGTTTTCAATTTGTCACCGGGTGGGGGTGCTTTTTGTGACTTCACATTAATACAGATTAGGCTGCGGTCAGACAAGCGCACAGCGAGTCTGTCACAACAGATGCACTTTATAGCGGATGAGATTGTGGTTAACGCACTATTTTATGACGGACGTTGGAAAAAAGCTGTATGCGGGGTTGTCTGTCTGCTGTAGCCTTTTCACGTTGATGCTATTTTGGCGTCTGTTGCGGCATGCGTTGCCCATGCGGGAACAAGTGAACACATGCTCCGTGTGTTATTCATTGACTCCTTTGAAAAGCTATGACTGACATCCGTGCGCTCCTGACAGCAGCCTTAACAGGAGTGAGCTCTCAGCGTTTAGTGTGGTCCCTGGGAACCGTATAAAGGTACGCAAATGGAAGTTTATATGCCAATGTAAAATCATTTATGGTTTTGGTGGCGTAAAGGTTACTTAATGATATTGGGGCTCTTTTATGACAGTTTGCACATTCATGGTGTAATGGGATATTGCGTAAAGCGCTTTATTCTTTTAGTGGTTTCATGTTCCTCCTTTTTTAGATCATTCACTCGGAGATACAGGGCCCAGACATTCATTATCTACCATAGGGGAAATTCAGATTTAATCCTGCAATCACAGAGCAGCAAATCAGATTCGCTGTGCTTCACATATCCTGCAAACCTGACCTGTTAGTGAGATCTGAGGCCCAGTGTTGGGGAACCCTGATGTCGGAGAACCTACAAAATCCATGTGATGCTTGTGTTACGTAAAATGGATAAAGATCCAGGATGATACAATGGTCCCTTCAAGCTTCCATGGCACTCAGTAAAGATGTCGGATGGTGGGCCATCTAGCCGGTTCCAGGTAAGGGCTCGTGGTAATCTCTGCCCTCATTATAATGCAGGCGATGTTTGGCGGGTGCACACACACACTTGCCTATTAATATTATTCATTTTTGGTTTTTGCTCTCTGGGTTTCCTTGTCCGCTTCATCCAGTGTGGGTTTCCAAGTCTGCTGTTTGTTTTATGTTAATCTTTGATCGGCTAAGCCCTGTTTATTGCTTGGTTTTTAGTTCTTGGCAGATGACTTCTGTTTGCGAAGGTTCACGGGGCCCCATGGCAGGAATCCCTGGCTGGGCTGACGTCTGCCAGACACGCTCTTACCATAGTTATTTATTAGTAAAAAGAAGAAAAAAAAAATTCTTTTCTGTGACCGCATTGAGGAAGCTGTCCTGGTCACCTCAAAGGGACATTAAGATTAAAACGGGGGTGGGGGCACAGAGGGGTTAAACATTAACCCTTCAGCACACCCCTACCTCATTTTTACCCCTGATCATTTTGAAATAATGTTCCAGCTCGGCGCTGGTCTCTAATCCTCCGGACATGACATGCTGTCCTGATTGCAGGTCACTCCGCATCCTGCCAACCCAGTGGTAGGGAGGGAAGCGGGACCCAAATGTGGTTCTGGTCCCAATACTTGCTGATCTAAGCTTCTTGGAGGGGCTGAGCCCACGGCACTCAGTGCTGAATCGGCCCTCAGAGCCCCCTGGAGGGGGAGAGTGAGTGAAGACGCTCGGGCACTTTGACCACTCAGTTTACATGGAGTGACCCTTTACCTGGATTTCCTCCCTCTTCCCCTCAAATTGGGTGTACTAGACATAGACTTTGAATTGGCTCTCTAGCTCTCGGTTAGGGTTTCTGGGAAAAGTTGCTGGACGTGGTACTAGAGACAAAGTTATTATCAGACCCATTAAATTAGGGTTGCACCGATATCGATACTGGGTACTGCATGAGTACTTGGTACTCGTGCAGTGCTCTGATACCGGAAGGTGGCATCTGAGGTGCTGGGGCGGCTGTGCGACTGCTATGACAGGCACCTGGAGCTCTCTGCATTCGTTCATATTTACCTTCCTGAGTGAAGCCGGCAAAGTTTCCGCACGTGCGCTAGTTAGGCTCCCTGCCGCGATCACGGAGCCCCATGTGATCGTGGCTGGGGGCCTTCCAACGTTGGAAACTTTGCTGGCATCGCTCAGGAAGGGAAGTATGAAAGAAAGTGGAGAGCTCCAGGTGCCTGTCCGAATGCTCTGTCTGGTCTGTGTGACCACACACACACTTAGGACCACACACACACACTTAGGACCACACACTTAGGACCACACACACACACTTAGGACCACACACACACACACACTTAGGACCACACACACACA
>CM019072.1:22697900-22887900 GCA_009667805.1 Leptobrachium leishanense
TAATCTGCAGCAAAAAGTCTCTTTATTTTTTTAAGATTTTTTAGGCATTTTTCGGGATTTTTTCGCAAAAAAAATTCTGTTTTTTTAAATAGCGTTTTTTTTCTTTTTTCTGTAACAGACCTTTTTATTATTATTCATAAGACCTTATATGTTAATTCCAGATATTTTCACTCATTTGTTTTTTTGCAAACAGCGTTTCAAATTTGACAATATCAATCATTCTATCCATTTATTTTTTTACCCCGTTCGTCTGTTTGTCGGCTTTTTCTGGCAGCTGGTCGCCACTGTGTTCGTCTGATCGTCAGCTTTTTCCAGACGGGGATTGGCGGTGGTTTATTGGATCGGATTGGATCCGATAATTTTTGAATCGGATCCGATAATTCGTACGAAATTTAAGATTAAAAAGTAAGATAATTTAGACATGTTTCTGGTGGAATTGGATTCGATTCGATAATCCGCCAGACCTGCCGATATTATCGGATCCGATAATTTCGGCGGTCTTGCTGTTTCTCTTTTCGATTGGAGTTTTTGCAGCGGCTTTTCCCTGCACTTTCGGATCCTGCGGGGAATGCAGAATTCACCGCAGGGTCGGGGAATTTGATTCCCTGAAGTGCGGGGAACGAGAGATCACAGAAATGTCGGTGACATTTCAGTGCTCTCTGAATAACCCCTACTCTCTAGCCAGACCTTATTCCTTTTTCCAGCGTTAAGTGGCCTGATTGAAGCTTTTGGATCTCCGCTCATCTGAACCTTGTGTACTGGAAATTTTTCACAAAATAACCACCTGCAGGATAGCACAATACCCAACTAAATGAGTGTAAGGCATGTCAGAATCAGGTACCGCATTAAAATAAACCTCTGATAAAGTAAACTAATGACATTTCTATTAAACCATCAGTATATGGCAAAAGAGTGAAAAGCCTGAATGATGAGCACGTGTTCATTTAAAATGCTTCCCTTAGCAGAAGAAACCCAGGGAGCAGGACTTTTGTTCTGGTAGGGACCAAATATCAAAGTACAAATCCTACCAGAACTGAAATCATGCTTTGTATGTGTTGCAGGTAAGAGGGAGCATATCCAGGGTTATAAACAGGGCAAAAGTGATTCAATTCACATCCCTGTAGTTAGAAAAGACTGTTGCTACTGCTGGGAATTAGTTCAGGCAGTATACAGATGTCAGTGGGTTGTGCTGAGGTGTTATAGAGCACCAGCATAGAGGGAATGTGTAAGGGACCGGGTTCCGGTGACACCGGTGATGTGGCTAATGAACCCGGGATGCAGCAAATAAATATTCAACAACAAAAATGGTTGGTGCAGAAAATATATATATTGAATAGACTGGATGTCAAACAAAAGGCAGTTATCTGTATAAATAATAAGTCCTTAGGAAACAAATAGAAGATATTTGGAAACACAGTCTTTGGTGCAAATGGAACCTGGAGACTTGGATGAATTGTGGATCCGTGAAGAGCGTCTCAGTAAATATCAGAAAGAATAGTCCAGAAAACAAGCAAGGGAGTCATGGGCTGGCAGCTTATGTGGATGGTCCAAATACAGGCCGGGGTTCGGTACACAGGAGGTCAGACAGGATAGCCACCAGGCTCTGGAGCACATATAGCACGTCCTTTCAATGGCAGGTTCAGGAGTTAATGTCAGAACATTGGCTGGATGCGGGTGTGGTTCTCTAAAAGGACACCAGTCAATGCTAATGAGACACATATGATGCTGCTGCAGGAGGTCTGAAGGAATGTGTATTAACAAATACATTAGCAGGTTACCAGGGTGGGAATCAGGATTTGGTTCTTTTTCTGCGACGTCGCCGTGGGACCTGACAGAATGTGATGACTATAGGATCTAATGTTATATTGTATTGATTGTATTGCACCATTAGCCCACGATAATGTAGATTGAGTAATCATATATCTGTACATGTTTAATTGTTTATTATTTTCTATAAGAACGTTAGTCCTGCATAGGTGAATGTTACTGTATATATTTAAATGTGTATTAATGTATAAGGAAGTATTCAAAGTACACTCCTACCAGAACTGAAGTCATGCTTTGTATGTGTTGCAGAAAACGTTTAAATAAAAAACACTTCTGGTTTCACCCAGCCCGCTCCCTTCGCACATTGGAATTATTGACCATACTTTCAGTATATGTGCAACACGAGCATCAATAATCACATTCAGCAATTGGATAAAACCACAAAGTTAAGATAGTGAATATACTTATTTTTGCCTTTCCATCAGTGGAAGGGCTAACGTGTGTTTCTAATGGCATTCACCATTTTACGCCATGTTTTCTTTTCCATTGTATCTATCGAGTGAATGGAAGTGGTGCATTTCTGTAATCTATAAACCTTTAACTGCAACCTTATGTCACCCAGTTAACCTTTCAGTTACTCTTTCAGACTCGACACAGGAAATCATTCCTTAGCACCCAAACGAGAAGCCAAGTTATGACTTAACACCCGCTACTTTTTTGGAAGAATTCTTCCATTTTTTTATATATATACTACGAAGCTTGGGAATTCCTTTTGTATAAAATATAAATCTATTGCCAAGTTGTATTAAATGATCGAGCAAAAAAAAAAAAACCCCTCTGAAGAATCAGTGCTTAATTACAACTTAATTAGCATAATTATGCATGCTAATAGCATCTCAAATGAATAGCAGTTGTCAGGAGGTTGGGACCATCTGTAAGAGTGTCGGATTAATACATCATTTTTTATTTCTAACAACGCAGTAACTCTTTCCCTGAAAGTGATTTTCATTAATCAAGTTCATTTTTATTATATAGAAAATTTGGCATTTTTCATTATGGGCCATTATCCCTTTCCCCATGCAGTCCTAATACAATACTAATGAGACCCCATGTGGCTTTTCCACATTGACAATGGCGGTACAGGTGTATTATTATAATTGTTACAAACAGCATTTTGTATTTCTGGAATCGTAGAGTTCCAACCTCCCCGTATCAGAGTTTCCACATGCTATGTTCCCCTGGGCTCCAGTACAATTTAGAGCTTTATGAAAAACATACATGTTTGTGGTCGGTCGGGGAATATTGCTTAACTCTTATAGCCTACCAAAATAGCCTTGTTGAGTTGTACAGGAATGAGCGCGGGTGTGTGCTATGGGGAACCATTGTTAAGCACGGTGCAGGTGGTACAGCTGCACCGAAGGTTTTGGTGGGTGTAGAATCAGGAAATCGAATGTACGCAATGGTGCACACATTGCCCCACTCCTGACTTTGACACCAGGGACAGGCAGTCAGGGGTGGCAGGGCCTCCCCTGCCATTCCAGTAAATGAATGTGCTCATTGTGCTGTAATGACATGTGTGTATATTTAATCTGTAAATAAAATGTTATTCATTGAAAAAGTTATCATATTCACCTCTCCACGCTCCCTAGCTGTGCTTCTCTGTCCTCCGCTTTTTTTTTCTTTCAGTTTGCAGGCTGCTGTGTGTGTGTGTGTGTGTGTGTGATTCACTACACAGACAGCAGGGGCAGCACTGATCCAGCATAGCCTATGCAATTTGCGCAGCTGAACGCTACGCTAATTGCGTAGCTCAAGCTGACTTCCTGGTTCTACGCTCTTCAGTGCCTCCAGAGGCACTGAGAGCAATTGAAAGCTTGAGCCAATGGGAAAGCTCCATTGGTCTCAAGCAATTCCTTTTTTTAAAAAAACGCTCCCCCCATGGCAGGCAGAACTCCCCATGGATTGATTGACGCAGGACAGTCATGTCCTCGTCAGTCATGGGGGGGGCGGGCAGGCAGAGCTCTGCAGTCAGCATGTGTGTAATAGCGCCCTCTATTAGTCAGTATTGTAAGTGCATGCTCTTGGAACTGAAAAACAATATGCGAACTTTACTTTAAAGTAAAAGGTGTAATAGTGCCCTCTATTAGTCAGTATTGTAAGTGCATACTCTTAGAACTGTGTAAAAAAAAATGCGAACTTTACTTTATAAATAGTGAAACTTTATTTTCATATATAACGATAATCGAATGCGTAAATTTGCGACTGCGTAACCCTGTGTATATCTGGCTCTGATACTAGCCAGTGCCTCACCAGCCACTGACCTCACCGTACGTCACTGTTTGACACGATAACTGAACCAGAAGACCTTTTATTAACGATGTCTGCAGTGAACCACAAGAGTTTTCTTGAGGACATGTATACTGAAATACAAGATATTTGATGGTGGATGTGTGCTCTGATACACAAAGGGCCCTATTCCTATGTTGCCTCTAAGCACAGCCTTCAGGATGTACAGCAGAACTGCTTGAGAGCTGTGCTTATTTTTTTAACGCCACAATCCATCAGAGACTCAAGTTCAGCTTGCGTTTCGGATGTAGCGACAGGTTGCTGTACATTATCGTCTCCTATGCTTTGTATAGGGGACGTTAATACAGAGCCTGCAGATGAAGAACGAGCTATTCCAACCAGCTCATTTTCCACCTGCATCTGACATCATTCTAAAATGAATAATGTCTTTCAAACCCCACTGTAAAGAGATTTCGCTTTAGCACTCAACACTTTAGGCTGACCCCTCCTAAAAATCCAGTACTCTCTCCATAGATCACTGGGTAGTGAGAGCGGTGAGATCTGCCACTTCCTTGTTCCGTGGGCAGAGGGACACGAGGAACACATTTTGTTCCCAGTTCTCCTCTGCCCGCTGAGCAAGGAAGTGGCAGATCGCGACAGTTTTCCTCCGCAAATCCTTCCTCCGTCCCGTCCAGATCTCACAAGCCTGACTATCTCCATGGAATCCTATGGACTCCAGTATCCGATAACACCTCGCTCGAAGGGATCATGACTGGTGTACTGTTAACCTGGTGTACGTGTTTTTAGGTCAGTGTCATTGTAGAGTGCTTTACGTGGTGCGTAAGACACCATGATGTTCTACATGAAAAACATATCAACAAGTCCAAGGCCAGGTCTGACAGGTGAAAGGGTTTTCGTGTTACATTTTATATCTTCTTCTGATGCAATACTTCACAGAAATATAACTGTCATATATGACACATGTGTTTGAGTAACACTGACATGAACTGTCATAAAGCTGTCCTAGGCTATTATGTAAGGTATGCTATGGAAGTCACATCCAATGAACACATACTGAGAACCATAATCGTGGATCATAAAGACCGTGATTGGAAATTATTGGTGCAAACCAGTCCAACACGAGCAAACAGTTTAGTTTTAATGAGCAGTTTCCAAACTTTAATTTTCACCTCGGTACTGTTTTTGTGGAGTTTACGTCACTCATGGTCTATGACCTGCTCCAAGGTTTGGATCCAGTTTGGAGGCAAAAAGAAAAGCTCTGTATTTTTTACTTCATCAGTACACACATGAGTTCTCTCGAATGCTTCTCGAGCAAATTTATTTTTGTCTTTGGATATAAATTATGACCTTTAAACTGTAAGAGGAGAGAGTAAGGTGGGTGCATGTTTTTCCAAGGGTAAAGACTGAAGAAGAGGCTCGTCCTGCACAGTATGCCCAGCCAAGGCCTGACGTGGGTCCTACCCTACCATTTTTACTGGTGTGTTGGTGTGTCGGCTCTGTGAGGGGAGGAGGTTTGTATGGATCGCATACTTCTAATGAGGTTTGTTTTTGGTGTGCCTCATCTATGGACCACCATTTGAGTCTATATTCTCCAGTCCTTTGTCCTCAAACATGTAGGACCATGGATTGTGCCACACTCAGCCTTCCTTTAGGGTGGTCCAGACTAGGGATGTGCGTTTCGGGTTTCGGAATTTCGGAATTTTCACGAAATTTCCCGATTCGTGTTTTCGGATGCGGCCGAATTTCCGAAAAGTTTTAGATCCAAAAATGGCAGATCCGAAAAGTTTTCCGAGCCGAAACGAAATATTTTCGGAATTTTCGAATGGACTTGAAATGTGTCAAATCGAAATTTATTGCTTTGAAACAAGGAGAACAGACGTTCCGAAAAAACGAAAATTTCCGAAATTACGAAAAGTCGATACAAAAAACGAGCAAAGTGACACGAAAATACGAAAAACGGTCGATATTCCGAAACCATGTACAATTCCGAAAAACGAAAATTTCCGAAAAGTCGATACAAAAAACGAGCAAAGTGACACGAAAATACGAAAAACGGTCGATATTCCGAAACCATGTACAATTCCAAAAAACGAAAATTTCCGAAATTACGAAAAGTCGATACAAAAAACAAGCAAAGTGACACGAAAATACGAAAAATGGTCGATATTCCGAAAAAAAATGTACACGAAAAACGAGTCAAGCCGAACCGAATCGAAACAGAAATCGGTCGAAACGAGCCGAATCGAAAAGTTTAAAAATCCGAAAAATCGAACCGAATCGAACCGAAAAAAAAATCGGTGCACAAGCCTAGTCCAGACCTCACCTCTATTATCTCTCTCTTTTTCTATGACTAAACATGTATTTGCTTGGCCATGTGGTGTACTCCCCATTGAACCTGTTCGGCTGTTATAACATGGTTTATTTATGAAAAAAGAAATGTTTGACATGTCCGTACGTGTAGACATAAGCACATCACTGACTGCCGCTCCATTACCTGCTACACAGAAGTGGTGGTAATCAGTATTTTTAGTTCTTTTGGTCACTCTCCTGGAATCTTGACAAAGATCCAGTTGTTTGATCGACAAATTGCCCAGGTCCACTATGGTGAAATAAAGATCTTTTTTCTCCAGACATCATCAGGGTTATTCAGAGAAAAGTGAAAACCAGGAGAACTGGCAGGAGAAGAGAACAATCTAGACCAAATAGCCAATTCGGAAAGTGAGATAAATGGGAGACTTTGTCTGGTCTGGCTATTTTGACCTAGAATTTTCACTTCGCCAGTCATTTCTTCTGAGTATAGACCTGCATGTTTCTGTATTATATCTCCCATAATACCCCAGCCATATATTACATTGAAGGAATTCTGGGAATTTTAGGCACCAGCATCTAGAGAGCCATGAGTTTGACAGCCCTTCTTTAGACTGATCAATGAGCTAGAAACAGGACCATCATGCCTCCACAACAGTTAGTGGTATGGCTTCACACAGCCGAGGTACAATATGTTCATTCGACAGAGAATGAATCGATGCCTAGTATCTTCCTCGTCCTACTCTTTTCTTAAATTCAGAGAAAAAGTAGAGTCAATTAAGAAGACAACAGGCTCCTGGGACCACCGCCACCAACTTAAAAGACAATGGTATTTGCATTCTTGTCTCTGGATCAACATTATTGTTACAAATGAACGTCTTTGCTGACGCAGAATCCTTTCGCGGCTTCCTTACTCCCATTCTTTATATAAACGACACAACTAGTATATGCCAAATCGCTGCTTACTAGGATTGCCTCCTTTGCATAATCCCACAGGGGGAACAGGGCAGATCTTTCTAGTGTATAATTATTGTTTATGTACCGAAAACAAATTGTTCTGCTCCTACACTTGCCAGTCTGTATTTCACACCACATCTGGCCAGGGTCAACGAATTCTCTTTGTAATTGATAATATTTGTTCCGGTAAAAGAATACGATGATTGGTCTACCTCGTAGCTGTCCAGAAACCTTAATTTTTAAACATAATGAACAGTGAATCAGCCCTCTGAGACTCCTCTAAGAGTGCGGAGAGACTTGAGGGAGCTCAGATCAACGCCGAAACTCTGATTACATTGAGTGGTTGCATTATCTATAGTGTTACATCTACTACTGACCAAATCATGGTTTAATGGGATATTACATGATTATATTTTAATGGCAGGACCATTTTAAAATAATAAATTCCTAGGTACCTTTCTAGAAATACCACAGTCCTGTCCATTAACACTTCGAAAACCTTTTTCAATATCACACTGGGATATTGCTCCTGGTCGTCTGGTGTCGCCCAGTTGTCACGTCCCACACTGGTAGTACCCGGCGCCCGGCAGCATTCTACTCGCTGTCCGGGCACTGAGTGAAGAACAGAGATTTTGCAGTGACATGGGATGCCAGGGGTCGGGGAGCAGCTTGATGATACAACGCCTGCCAAATTTAAAGCACAGCGTGTACCGTGTACCGACCTGGCGTTCTCTGACGAACCTGCTCTGTGTACCGACCTGGAATTGGCTGACAACCCTGCTCTGTGTACCAACCTGGCATTCTCTGCCGAACCCATTCTTTGTACCGACCTGGCATTCTCTGACGAACCTGCTCTGTGTACTGACCTGGCATTCTCTGACAAACTTGCTCTGTGTACCAACCTGGCATTGACTGACAACCCTGCTCTGTGTACCGACTTGGCAAGTACTAGTGATCCTGCTCTGGGTATCAATATTGGCACATGTCTGACTGGTACTAAGATCCCTGTTCCATCAACCAAGTCTCTTATAGCATGTTGGTATCTGTTACCCTTGCTGGTTACGTGTCACTTGGTTCCAGAGGTCTTGCAGTCACGTGTGTCGCCTGGGGTTGGAGCGCAGCTTGATGAAACGGCATCCGCCAAGTTTAAAGCCCAGCATGTACCATGTACCGACCTGGCATTCTCTGACGAACCTGCTCTGTGTACCAACCTGGCATTCTCTAACGAACCTGCTCAGTGTACCAACCTGGCATTGACTGACAACCCTGCTCTGTGTAACAACTTGGCAAGTATTAGTGATCCTGCTCTGGGTATCAATATTGGCACACGTCTGACTGGTACTAAGATCCCTGTTCCATCAACCAACTCTGTTATAGTATTTTGGTATCTGTTAACCCTTGCTAGTTACTTGGTTCCCTGAAGATAGTCAGCTGTACCTACCGACCACCTAAGGATCGGAGGGGTAGATAGTATACTGTATACAGGATCCAGTATCATAGACCAAGGGGGAGATCCGTGTCACCAGTTTGGTCTTCAAGGTCTTTTAAGCATCCGATTGCCAGTTTGTCACCCGACTCCAAGAACAGCAGATCCCTGAGCTCCAATAATACGGAAATATAATTTTTTTTCTTTACAAAAAATAAATGTAATTAAGTAGACGTCCAAGAGTAATTTAAAAAGTGTTAATCAGTTATATTGTAGGGAACGTACTGTTTCGAGCGGCGAATGGCTCCGTTTTTTTTTTTTTCTTTCAATATTATTAGCATTAAAGAAAATTGTACTTGTCCTTAATTCGCTTGAAAGGGCTGCGAGACTTTTAATTGGCCTATAACAATGTAGCTAAAGTAAGTTAGATTTTAATCAACACACTCGTGAAAACGCAGTATTTTTAGCAATAAATTGCTGGTTAATAAACTTCCTTGAGCTTTCTTTGTAAATGCCAGCTAAAGACTTAAGTATTACTTGCAAATTTAATTACTCATTTATTGCTCATGTAATTTTGAATTAATTACATGCCGAATAGATTTATATTCTATGTACTTAATAAAACTCTTTTTTAAGTGCTCATTTAGCGATCAATTGGTATTTAGGATGTTCTGCATTTACCCGAGAAAATGACTGAGCTGGGTTTGGATTTTTTTCTTTTTTTTAATGCTATTTACAGGCTTATATCTGCCGGGTAAGTCAATGTCGCCGAATCTCTGGCTGAAATGTTGTAACTGTGAGGTGATTAGGTCACAAGTAGACCAACACTATCAGGGTTATTCAGAGAGCACTGAAATGTCGCCGACATTTCAGTGCCCTCTCGTTCCCCGCGCTTCCCTGCACTTCGGGAAATCAAAATTCGCCACCCTATGGTGTATTCAGCAAGTACTGCACGGGAAAACCCGCCGCACACTCGTCGTACACTCACAGACTGCTCACCGAAAACCCACAGAAACCACTGCAAAAACCATGCCGAACACACCGGAAAAAGCCACCGATCAAAGCGCAGAGCAGACGCTGGAAAAAGCCAACAAGCCGACGAACGAGTAAAAAAAAAATTCAGTACGCTTGAAAGTTTGAAACGCTGCTTGCAAAAAAACTTCTGAACGAAAATGTCTGGAATTTACACATAAGATCCAATGAATGATAATAAAAAGGGCTGTTACAGAAAAAAGAAAAAGCGCTTTAAAAAAACAGAAAAAAAAACAGGGTTATTCAAAGAGAATCGAAAAGTCACCGTACGTTTGGTGACTTCTCATTCGCTTAAATTCGGCGATCCTATTTCGGCGACCCTGCGGTGTAGTCAGCAAGCACCACAGAGTCCCCGAAGTGCAAGGAAAACCCACCGCAAACTTGACGAACACTCGCCACCAACCCGACGAACACTCACCGCAAAACCCGACAAACACTCCCTAAAACCCGCAAAACAGCTGGATTAACCCCGCCAAACACGCCGGAGAAACCAGAGCAGCCACTGATCACACCGCAGACGAATGGTGTGAGAGAAAAAAAAACAGTACCCTTGAATGTTTGAAAAGTAAAACGCTGTTTGCAAAGAAACTACTGAGCGAAAATGTCTGAAATTTACATAAGATCCAATGAATGATAATAAAGAGGACTGTTACAGAAAAAAGAAAAAACGTTTTTAAAAAAATTGGAAAAATGTTTTCGCAAAAAAAATCCTGAAAAATGCGCAAAAGATCCTAAAAAATCTATAAATAAAGAGACTCTTTACTGCAGAATATTCTAATCAACGGTTTATTAGATAGTGAATTAAAACGGGAATATTTTTAACATTGAAGCCTATGGGATTCGCCTGAATAAATCTGACGAATGAAACCACTGAACAGCAGGGCAATTCGGCAACATTTCTCTGCTAATTTTTGTTCTCTGAATAGACTAAGAATTGCTTCTCTATGGGGGATTTCACTGCCCTAAACAGGCACCTTATGTGCAGGCAATTCGTCAACATTTGGCGAACTGCCTGCTCTCTGAATAGTCGAATGGCCAGGAAAGGTAACCGTACGCTGAATTTCACTGTTTGGTTACCTTTAGGCCACAATTCGGAACTCTTTGAATAACCCTGAAAGTTTGCAAAAAAAAATCCAAAAAATGCCTAAAAGATCCTAAAAAAATCTATAAATAAAGAAACTTTTTGCTGCAGATTAAAATAATAAACGATTTATTAGATATTGTATTAAAACGGGAATATTTTTAACATTAAAGCCTATGGGATTCTCCTGAATAAACCTGCCAAATGAAAACACCGAACAGCAGGGCACTTCGGCAACTTTTTTCTGCTGTTCGGCGTCTGTGAATAGATTAACCATTGCTTCTCTATAGGGGATTTCAGTGCTGCCGAACAGGCACCGTATTTGCTGGCAATTTGCCAAAATTTGGCAAACTGCCTGCTCTCTTAATGGCCCCGAAATGTCACCGTACGGGGAAATTCACTGTTTGGTGACATTTCGGGGCCAGATCGTCTCTCTCTGAATAACCCTGTATAATTTTTTTAAATAAATCATATTTTAAAACAAGAATTCTCCAGATCTACGTTTGTTATTCATCTGCAACAATTAGCAATTTATTCCCGTTTAACATAAAAGTCCGCTGACTTCTCCCTCCCTTAATAAACGCATGCCTTTACGCACCAGCTGAGTCGCCGCTCGTTGTATAGCAGTGCACGGCAGAATAAAGAGTCGCTGCCGGATCCTGAGTGATAAATATAGCGCGTTCTTTAAATATGGAAGATTTGTGCTAAAAAAAAATAAAAACCCTTATAAAACCTAAAGACCCAGAGCAACGCGCTTGGCTTTAATGTTAAATGATGGCGCGCTGCGTGATGGAACGCTCACCTTTGTACTGTACGTGTTCTTCAGCGGGGAGGCCCCAATTTAACCAGGGATCCCCTAAAGGCTCTGAGCGAGAGCTTGCAGCGTAATGAGGGGTATAACAAAGTCGGTTGCATATGTTAAAAGCGGGAAACGTGATAACTAAATTATTGAAATGTTGCCTTCAGTACGGAAAAGTGCGTCCCTTGATGATTAAAAATGTATCGCTGCAGCCCAGGATGCCCTGTAGCAAACATTATATTTTCAATGAATAAAAACAAGCCCCGCGAATATTGCCCATCATTTTCCTATTTGTAGATAATACGCCGCTTAAACTTTTTAATATACATGTTTTACGGAGGAATATTTCACAGGGAGGGCTGTCAAGCTGCGCTACCAGCCTGTCCCCCCGGTGTAGCATCTTTCAAAAGCAGAACAAGAAATATCTTGCTCTTACCCTTTGTACGTGAAGATAAATGCGGGACGGCTTGGGAATAAAGAGTCGAGGCCAAAAAGAAGAGGAGAGGTCAGTACTTGAAATGAAAAACGCGCTCCTCGGGGTCTGGTATGAAGTTCTACATTAAACAGAATTGCATAATGTCCTGCACTGCAGAAACGCCGCCTGATTTCCCTTGCCGGATGGAGGCCGGCAACGCGGTTTCACGAGCGGCGGATTAAGGAGCCAGTAGCTTCGCTAAAGATGTGCGTTTTGCTTCTACGAATCTTGAAACAAGTAGGAGGTGAAGAAGACAATCATACGTACCGTGAGGATCGCATCGCAGGTGCTGTAACCAGGGCTCAAAATTTCAAGTCCCAAGCTACTAGCCAGGCCTTAAGAGTTACTCGCCACTAGTTGCCCACCTAACCCCTTATCCTGCCCTGCCTCTGCATTCCCACTCGCCCTCATGTAATTTCTACTCGCCAAATGCGAGCAGGCGAGTGGAGATTTTGAGGCCTGCAACGACAAAGGGGGGACGGAGCATTGGTCGAGTATCCCTTTTCTGAAATGCGCAGGAGCGGAAATGTTTTACATTGGCAAATTTTTTGAATGTTGGAATGTTTGCATTTAATAATGGGGGTTATCCAGAGAGCACTGAAATGTCGGCGGTGTTTCGGTGTTCTCTCGTTCCCTGCACTTCGGGGAAACTAATTTCCCCACCCTGCGGTGAATTCAGCATTCACCGCAGGGTCCCCGAAGTGTAGGGAATCAGTCGCAGACCCACCGCAAACCCGTCGCCAGCCGCCGCCAACCTGATGAACACCTGCTGCAAACATGCCAAACAGCCGCCAAACGCAGCCAATGAGTTACCGATCACAGCGCAGACCAGCCGCCGGAAAAAGCCAACAAGCCGACGAATGGGGTAAAGAAAAACTGTACGCTTGAATGTTTGAAAAGTGAAACACTGTTTGCAAACAAACTACTGAGCGAAAATGTCTGAAATTTACATATAAGATCCAATGAATGATAATAAAAAGGGCTGTTACGGAAAAAAGAAAAAACTAAATCGGAAAACATTTATTTGCAAAAAAATCCAGAAAAATGCTTAAAAGATCCTAAAAAATCTATAAATAAAGAGACTTTTTACAGCAGAATATTATAATAAACGGTTTATTAGATATTGAATTAAAACGGGAATATTTTTAACATTGAAGCCTATGGGATTGGCCTGAATAAACCTGTCGAATGAAGCCAGGGCATTTCGGCAACTTTTCACTGCTGGTTTTTGTTCTCTGAATAGACGAAGCTATGGAGATTTCACTGCCCTCGAACAGGCACCGTATGTGCAGGCAATTCACCAACATTTGTCGGGTATTTTCTGCTCTGCGCTCTGATCGGCTCCTGCTCCGCTCCTGCTCGGGTTTTTCCGGCGTGTTCGGCGGGGTCAATCCAGATGTTTTTGCGGGTTTCGCTGTGCCTTCGCCAGATTTTGTGGTGAGTGTTCGTCAGGTTTGCGGCAGCTTTTCCCTGCAATTCGGGGACCCTGTGCTGCTTGCTGAATTCACCGCAGGGTCGCCGAAATGGGATCGCCAAATCGCACCGAATTGAAGAGAACGAAAAGTCACCGAACGTGCGGTGACTTTTCGATTCTTTTTTAATAACCCTGATAGTGCTTAATCTTTCAAGGCCTTTTGAGAGTGTAGAATCGTAGAATTCACTCACAGGGATACAGTAGCGCACTGGATTAAAGAATAGAAGCCTTCTTTGTTGAAGGGAAACTTTTTGACATTTTTCTCTCCGATCCTCACAGGCCCATAAATGTAGACTCCTGCTATTTCATCCAGTGTTATAGCGTATAAAAGCGTTAGTATTTATTTCTCTAATAGTTTTATGGACTGGAAACATTTGCTTGTAAGAATAAATATGGCCTTTAAAAAAATAAAAATAAATAAAAATAAGGTGTATTTCTGCCGCCTGGCATTCCTCCCTCGGTGTGAGCCTGGCCATGGCTCCTCGGACACAGAAATCCATAGATTTCAGCATCCCCGCACCCCGTCCCTCTACCAGCCTCCACCATTATAAGGCTAATAAAATTTTACAGTGCACTAATCTTCCGCAATACAAAGTAAAGCAATGCCAAAATGCTATTTATTCAGTCTGCAAGAAGGGTATGAACATCAAAATACCGTGACGCGAGGAACTCGATTCCGGGAATAGAGACGTCAAA
Organism: Leptobrachium leishanense; assembly: GCA_009667805.1. NCBI lineage: Eukaryota > Metazoa > Chordata > Amphibia > Anura > Megophryidae > Leptobrachium > Leptobrachium leishanense. The sequence goes on from CM019072.1 coordinate 22,712,219, forward strand.
AAACATGTCGTTTTATGCAAACTGGCAACGTCGCCAGAAACGAAAATTTATTGGAAGTTCTTAAAGATAAACAAGAGCTAAATTATGAGCAGCTGTGATAAGGAGGGATATTTTTAAAGGTTTTTTTATAAATATGGTAGATGAGAATTTCAAGCCATGACCTTCGATGATGGAGAATAGTCGAGTATCGTAAGGTGGAACGTTGGGAAATCCCCTGGGTACCATCATGAATCCCAGGTATCTATTGATGGAGAACCAAATCAGCTGAAGTTTATTCTAGGAAAACACCTGGCGAGATGATTTATTGGGTTGTAAGTGTTGCATAACGGCTTTCCGGACCAACTTTACTCTTCATACACACCAGAAACCTGACAGCTCTTGCCCGGTGATGAGTGGAAGTGGATACTCTGGAAACCATTTTTGAATTTTCTGCAATTGTGGGTAAATTCATCCAGGTCTTAAATGGTTTGATCTGCTTGAACGGATTCCTGTCCAGGCTTACAAGCCTTTGCAGACTTCACCGATGGACGCTTTGGGCCCAATTCCAAGGTAGTCGTTACGCTTAGGGGGTTATTCCCTGCACTTCGTTCCCTGCACTTCCCTGTACTTCGGGGAATCAAATTCCCCCACCCTGCATTGAATTCAGCATTCACAGCAGGGTCCCCGAATTGCAGGTCATCGGCTGCCGAATGCCGCCGCCAACCCACCGCAAACCTGCTGCAAACCCGCCGACGCCAACCTGCCGAACTTCTGCCGCAAACCCGCCAGAGGGCCTTCAAACGCAGACGACGAGCTGCCGAGCAGCCGCAGGAGAAAGCCGATAAGCTGCTGGACGGGTAGAAAAAAAAAGACAATACGCTGTTTGCAATAAAAACTACTGAACGAAAATGCCTGTAATTTACATATAAGATTTTATGAAGGATAATAAAAAGGGCTGTCACAGAAAAAAGAAAAAAGCACTTTAAAAAAAATGAAAGGAAAAGAATTTTGCGGAAAAAATCCTGAAAAATGCCTAAGGCTGGGGTCAGACGAGCGTGATTTCTACGGACTGTACGTCCGTGCAGTACGGACATCGTCAGTACGGATGACGCAGTAGTGGCCACACAGTCCGTTTTTTCACTGAAGTTATTTTTTGACGGATGTAGGAGGGAAAAATAAATTACAATGAAAAAACATTCTGTCCGTCAAAAATGCTGGACATATAAATGCAGTCCGTCTGACCATGCTCCATCACTCACACACAAAGCTATGCAGACGTTGTGGACGTGGCGCACTCCGCACGTCCGTTCTAGCAGTATTACGTTCTTGCCTAACCTGCGTCCGTTTGCCGCGGCCGTTGTGCGTCCGCAGTTCAGTGCGGACGTACTTCATGTGTCAGGCTCCAATGGACTTTCTTTCATGCTATCACGGACGTACTTTTAGGCGCAATCACGGACGTGAACACTACGCTCGTCTGACCCCAGCCTTAGTGTAGAGTGAGATGACCGCATCATGAGCGCACAGTGCGTGCGTGCACAACGGACGGACGTTCTGACAGAATACACGGTAGCCACCACACGGTCCGTTTTTTATGATGGACGTAGAAAAAAGGGAAATATGGGAAACAAAATTAATCTGAAAAAGGATATGAAAAGACATTGTGTGCGTCAAGGTGCTGGACGTCGCAAATGCGCTGCGTCTGACGTCTCCTCATCACGCACACAGAACAATATGCGGACGTGGTGGATGTGGCGCACTCTGCGCGTCCGTGTTAGCTGTTTTACATTCTTGCCTAACTTGCGTCCGTTTGCCACATGCGTTGTGCGTGTGCAGTTCGGTGCAGACGCACTTAGTGTGTGGGTCTCTATTGCTCATGATTCTATTTCCACGATGGACGTTAAACTGTGCGGCAACACTGATGTGATCACTGCGTTCGTCTGATACGGGCCTCAAAGATCCTAAAAAAATCAATAAATAAAGAGGCTCTTTACTGCAGAATAAAATAATAAACGGTTTATTAGATATTGCATAAAAACGGGAATATTTTTAACATTGAAGCCTATGGGATTCGCCTGAATAAACCTGCCGAATGAAAACACCGAACAGCAGGGCACTTCAGCAACTTTTCACTGCTGTTTGTTGTCTGTGAATAGATTCACCATTGCTTCTCTATGGGGGATTTCACTGCCTTTGAACAGACACCGTATTTGCAGGCAGTTCGCCAAAATTTGACGAACTGCCTGTTCTCTGAATAGCTGAATGGCCCCAAAATGTCCCCGTATGGGGAAATTCCCTGTTCTGTGACATTTCGGGGCCAGATCGTCTCTCTCTGAATAACCCCTTTAGTGTTTGAGACGCACAACATAACACCAGACATTAATAGCTTAATTTTTTCATGTCCTATTCCAGCCTTGACGTTATAGGAGACGTTTCCGACGGGTTTGGGTCGAAATCCCTACAACCAGGTTCCCTAATGCCAAAATCCTGACGGCCAACTTCCCTACACAGACAACTTCCAGACATCCAAAATCCCAGCGGCTAACACTAACCCTACTCCCTAACCCCCTAAACCTAGCCCTAACCCTAATCCCCCTAAACCTAGCCCTAACCCCCTAACCCTAACCCCCCTAAACCTAGCCCTAACCCCCCTAAACCTAGCCCTAACCCTAACCCCCTAAACCTATCCCTAACCCCCTAAACCTAGCCCTAACCCTGACCCCCTAAACCTAGCCCTATCCCTAACCCCCCTAAACCTAGCCCTAACCCCCTAAACCCAGCCCTAATGCCCCCAAACCTAGCCCTAACCCTGACCCCCCTAAATCTAGCCCTAACCCTAAACCTAGCCCTAATCCTAGCCCTAACCCTAACCCTGCTAAACCAAGCCCTAGCCCTAACCCCCTAAACCTAGCATGGCTCCTTCCCCTCTGCTATCCCACCCAACCCTCCCCATCCACCCTCCCACCCAGGGCAGGTCCATAACTTAAGGTCTCTCTTCCAGCTGTCTCCACTTCTCTCTCTAATTACTCTCACTAAGCCCAGGCTTCTGGTCCTTCCTATGCTGCCCTGCTAACCATCTTTACATTCCCTCTGCACCTATCTGTTTCACCTACCCCAGTCCCTTAGATTGTAAGCTCACGGGATTTCTGACTGAGCACTTGGTTAAGTGCTGCCATACTTGGACAGTCATCCTATGGGCAGGGTCATCTTTTCATTATGTATCATGTACATCTCCTGTTTGTGCTCCCCTATTTAAAGCGCTGCGGAATATGTTGGCGCCGTATAAATGCCTGTAATAATAATAATAATAATAATAACCCTAACCCCCCTAAACCTAGCCCTAACCCCCCTAATCCTAGCCCTAACCAGTGGTGTATTTAGGTTTTGTGCTGCCCTAGGCCTGACTAAACTCGTGCACCCCCTAATTTAAATTTGACGCACCCCTTCCTGTCAAGGGCACACCTCTTCCAGGTTAATCCCCACCCTTCCTCTTTAAGCTCCACCTTCTCCTCTTAGAGCTCCGCCTTTTCCTCTCTTTATATTGAAAGTGAATACCAAGTGCCTACTTGTATATTTTGTATACCATTTCAAATGTATCTATTGAGATAAATAAAATTATGAAATGTTTAAATTCAAGCATTTTTACAAAGAACAGCCACGCATGTCAAGTATACTGGATCACAGCTGCTCTAAATGGTTGAACAATAAAATCAACAGAAACTTGCACTGCATATGAGCGTATCACAGAGCTGCACAGCAATAAACCCCACAGAAATGGGCACTGTGTATGAGCATATCAGAGCTGCACAGCAATAAAACCCACAGAACTGTGCAGTGTGTATGAGCATATCACAGAACTGCACAGCAATAAAACTCACAGTAATGTGCAGTGTGTATGAGCGTTTCCCAGAGCTCCAGGGCAATAAAACTCACAGTAATATGCAGTGTGTATCACAGAATCCACAGCAATAAAACTCCCAGCAATGCAATGTTTGGTGTGTGTCAGTGTATCAGAATCCACAGCAATAAAACTTCCAGCAATGCAATGTGCGGTGTGTATGAGTGCATCAGAATCCACTGCAATAAAACTCCCAGCAATGCAATGTGCGGTGTGTATGAGTGCATCAGAATCCACTGCAATAAAACTCCCAGCAAACCGAGTGTATATGAACACACAGCAATTATGCTGTGGAGCCATCTTGTCAGCAGTGGGGTGACACTGCCAGAGGGTGCACTGTAGCTTTGATTCCCTTCCCGGTGGGTGTTCAGTCCAGAATAGAGTCTGTGTTAAAGAAATGTCGGGCAGCTGCGCGCGTGCGTTTCACGTGGTTCAGCCAGTCATGTGGTACTGAGACTCAGAGAAATGGCAGTGAAATGCCCTGATGTTCGGTGGTTTCAATCAGCAGGTTTATTCAGGCGAACCCCATAGGTTTCAATGTTAAAAATATTCCCGTTTTTATACAATATCTAATAAATCATTTATTATTTTAATCTGCAGTAAAAAGTCTTTACTTATTGTTTTTTTTTTTAGTACCTTTTAGTCATTTTTCAGATTTTTTGGGCAAAATTCCCTCCCCCCCCTTTTTTTTAATAGCAGTTTTTCTTTTTTCTGTAACAGAACTTTTTATTATCAATCATAGGATCTTATATGTAAATTCCAGCCATTTTCGTTCAGTAGTTCTTTTGAAAACAGCAGGCCACGGGTTTGCGGTGGCAGCATTCAGCGGCCGACTCCATGCACTTTGGGGACCCTGCGGTGAATGGTGAATTCACTGCATGGTGGGGAAATTTTATTCTCCTAAGTGCAGGGAACTACAGAACACCAAAATGTTGGCGTCATTTCGGTGCTCTGTGAGTAACCCATTTAGTGGTGAGGTTTTTTGCTGCCCCCTGGAAAGTGAAAGCCTAGGCCTTGCCTACCCAGGACATACTTGAAAATTAGTGAAATCTCAATGTATCCTTCCTGGTAAAATAATTTGCAAATTTAAGTTTAGGGGTGGGGCCACCCAGTGCGGGCCGCCGCCCCCTGGAAAGTGCCGCCCTAGGCCTGGGCCTAGTCGGCCTAGGCCAAAATACACCACTGGCCCTAACCCCCTAAATCTAGCCATAGCCCTAACCCCCATAAACCTAGCCCTAACCCCCCTAAACTTAGCCATAGGCCTAACCACCCTAAACCTAGCCCTAACCCTAACTCCCTAAGGGTTAGGGTGTTAGTATTGGGGTTAGCCACTGGGATTATGGATGCCTGGAAGTTGGCCGTGTAGGGAACTTGGTATGTCCGGCACTTGTTCTGTCTGGAAGTTGGCTGTCGGGATGTTGGCATTAGGGAACCTGGCTGTAGGGATTTTGACCGGCACCGTTTTCGACCTAAGCGTCTCACGCCTTGCGTTCCTTACTGTACTTGACATATCCTATTCTTAACATGGGATGTGCAAGTCGTTAAGAAATGCAAGGATAGCGATCTATTCCAATGTCATGAATAAACGGGAGGTCTATGTCTAAACCAGGGAAATATAACCTCTCCTAAAAGCTGGTGTGATGCTCATAACGTCACGTAAACCCTGGTGTGGTGTCCCTGAAGTTGTAGTCTATGGAGCTGTTAAGGCTTTCAGATAATGTGGAAAAGGAAAAAAAATTGTCATTTCATGTCGCTTTTTATGGGATTTTTAGGATACATAGTATAAATAGGCGTTCTTACAGGAGCGTGCTGTTACAGTATATTTACTTTTGTCGTTGTTGCCATATGTTCTTTGTCAAATAAAATCCATGTGCTATAGATAATGTAGGAAACGCTATAGTAGTAACATCGAGTTCGTTCGCGGGGAAGATCAGATAGCAGGTAGAGCCAGACCCAGGGCTGGGTGACACGCTGAGACGGAGGAGAAACTTCCAAAGAATGCGAGATTTTACAATATATTCTACAAATATTATATTCCAATGCTATTTGCCATTAAAAAAAACAACAGTCCTGTTTTAAAAGGATACTCTATTATTCACCCTTAAATTGGGAAGAGGCTTCTGACATCCTCTGCCCAATTATTTTTTAGGTGATTTTACTCACCTTTTTCTCCCTCGCCGCGCACTTCTCCTCCTCTTCGGCTCAGGGACTCCCGAACACAGACGTCCCTGAAGCTTTTCTGCTCACTTTGCGTTCCTACGCAACTTGCGTAGTGTAGGAGCCGCAAATTGCACACCACTATGAGATTTGCGCACTTTACGTACGCAGGTTCTGTAGCACTTGCGCAGAACGATGGGTCGGTCAGTGCGCATGCACAGATCCAATCCATCGGCTGCCTCTCAGAGACCACTCGCTACAGCGATTGGCCTCAGAGAGGGTGGCATTGATATGCTCTCCTCCTCCTGACATCGTTAGTGACCGATCTGGGAAATTAAAAAATTCTGGCTGCTGGTGAGGTTGGGTGGGGCGGAGGAAACACCTCACCCAGCGTTTTCTCCTGATTGGAGGAGCTGGGAGAAAGGGGGGGAACCTACTCACATCCTGACCACTTTATAACTGCTTAGAATGTATTTGTGACTTCGTTGTCTATCAGTGCCTTTTATTAACAAAATTCCATGTTGTCTGGACACACCTTGATTGAGGTTTCATCCCCTCATTCTTTTTGCATTCCCTCTCGGCAAAGTCAAAACGAGTGGGAGTAAGACTCATACTGATAGCTTTTAGGAAGAAACCTCAAGCAAAAAAGTATGTGTCTTCCAAAATGACTTCTTGAAACTTTATCTCACACCAGTGTGAAACAAAGAAATCTAGCCTTATGGACATGGTTGGTAGGCTTTACGATGATAGGACAAGTCTCTATCATGGAGAAAACCTTCAAGTAGACCTCCTGACCCTCTTATACAGTTGCAATGCTCTTCCAATGATAAAGAGTTGGGTCATCTTCACATACGATGGTCAAGCCAAACTCTTTGCTATCCTACGAATTTAGGGGTTATAGGAAATGTCATCATACCCAGCTCTTGCCTTTTGTTCGCTCATGAACCCACTGAATTTGCGTCTCTCTCAACGGACTGCTCTTTTTGTGGGACGAGACAAAAACCTGTGGTCTTGGATCGGTTCCTCGTTGCGTGTTGATAGTCTTCCCCCCTTTACTTGTGGTTTTCCTTTCCTTCTCTAAATTCCTTTCCCCAAAATATTACTATCAGGGTTATTCAAAGAGCTCCAAATTGCTTGAGAAAGGTAACCGAACGCTGAAAATCAGCGTTCGGTTACCTTTCTTGGCCATTCGGCTATCCAGAGAGCAGGCAATTCGCCAAATCCTGGCGAATTGCCTGCACATACGGTGCCTGTTCGGTGCCTGTTCGAGGGCAGTGAAATCCCATAAAAAGCAATGCTTCGTCTATTCAGAGAACACAAACCAGCAGTGAAAGGTTCCCGAAATGCCCTGCCATTCGGTGGTTTAATTCGGCAAGTTAATTCAGGAGAATCCCATAGGCTTCAATGTTAAAAATATTCCCGTTTTAATTCAATATCTAATAAACCGTTGATTTTAAAATTCTGCAGTAAAGAGTCTCTTTATTTATAGATTTTTTTAGGATATTTTAAGTATTTTTCTTTTTTTTTTTTTTTAAAAGTCCGATTTTTTAAAAAAAATTTAAGTTTTCTTCTTTTTTCTGTAACAGCCCTCTTTATTATCATTTCCTGGACCTCCTATGCAAATTTCAGACATTTTCGCTCAGTAGTTTCTTTGCAAATATTCAAACAGTTTCAAACATTCACACAAACTGTTTTGCTAATTTATTCACTGCCTCGTCTGCGGTCTCGGCGGCTTCGCTGCGTGTGATCGGCTCCTGCTCGGGTTTTTCGGCAGGTTAATCCAGATGTTTTTGAGGGTTTTCGGCGTGCATTCGGTTAGTTTTCGTCGGGTTTGCGGCAGCTTTTCCCTGCAATTCGGGGACCCTGTGGTGCTTGCTGAATACACCGCAGGGTCACCGAAATGGGATCAGCAAGACGAACCGAATTGAAGAGAACGAAAAGTCACCAACTGTGCGGTGACTTTTCGAATCTCTTTGAATTACCCTGTATGTCTTAACTCCAAGCAGAAAGAAGGTCTCAAAATGTCAGTTTCGTCTGAATCCCCCCAGATGACGTCATTTCACCTCCACTGCTGTGATGAATCCTGGTCATTATCATTGGTTCCTCACCATAGAAAACTAAAATATGGAAACACAGATTATTTTTATTCACTAAGAGGACACGGATTAATCTTCTTGATGCAGTAATAGACCAATAACCTTATCAATAAACGCATCAAGCTTTTTCCAAAGGTCATGGAGAACTGATGAAGCTGTCTGGCTAATATAACTTGGGCAATGGAGTGTTAAACCAGGATTGATCGGTTATGTAGATATGAAGAATGATGAAAGTAGAGGTGTAGCCTTACTCCACCATATTTACATCCTCCATTCCCCCTGAGCATTTAAGGACCTGACCCTGACTATGAAACGTCTAGTGGGGATCCCCTCTTTTCTCTCCCTTCTATTTATTTAGAAGTGGGTGTTTGTCCTGGTGGATCCATTGGAAAACAGAGGGTTTTTTTGCCCTTTGATAATTGGGCAGAGGCAGCTGATACCCTCTGCCAAATTATTTTTTATTATTGGTTTTTCCAGGGGAATTTACTGACCATTTGTCCCTGCTCCTCGTCATCGGCTCATGGACTCCCGAACAGGTAGTCCCTGAAGCTTTTCTGTGCAATTTGTGCTCCTATACAACTTGCGTAGCATAGGAACTGCAAATTGCGCACCGCTGTGGGACTCACGCACTTTACGCACACAGGTTCCGTTGTGCCTGCGCGGAACAATGGATCGGAGCTGCGCAAACGTGCACAGCTCTGATCCATCAACTTCTCTACATGTTGGTGACACTGGTGACCGATCTGGTGAACCACAGCTGGGAAATTCAAAAATCCTGGCTGGTGGTAACGCTGGGTGGGGTGGAGGAAACTGATATTCTGTCAGATCGGGGCACATCCTGACCACTTTAAAACTATAAAGTGGTCAGATGAGTAGAGTGTCCCTTTAAACTGTCCAGAGCGGACATTATTTGGGTTTGCGTGTCTCCATCCACCTTTGCCTACTTTGATGGAGTATATTTATTGTCAGCACGACTGTTAAATTTTGCTCTGATTCATGTCTTCTTGAAACGCTTGAAAAAGGTTGCTTTGCTGACCGAAACATTGCATCATTCCTCCTGAATAAACTCTCCTTCGCAACATTGGGTGTTCCTTGTACCCTAGTCCTCTACTTCCTAAGCTCATTCGGTTGTCTTTCTGAGACTGTTTCGAGCCTCGTCGAAACGTATTAGAGCAGTGGAAATTGTTCCAAGCCTTACCACATGTGTCCACAACATTACTGAAAATTCATATGAAGCCTTCTCCTGCTGATGTATGGGGCCCACCAAGCTTCGGACACAACAGTGTTGGGTGGACAACTTATTACCATGTTTGGTGGTAGATCATTAAGATTTTCGCACTTTTATATTTGTTCTATACACACACCCACAAACACACACACTTGTATCCCTGTTCTAAATGAAGGGGGATCAAAGTAGAAGTTACCGGAAATATTCAGGCTAAATGGGGGAGCCTCTAACACTTTTTTCCGGACTAAGCCTGTCACAGTGGCGGTACCCGGCATGCGCCGAATAAGGCCCTAGTACAGGAAAAGCCCCTATAAGCAGAGATACCATGACACAACAACAATAGATGTATCTATAAATAAACAGAGGAGAAACTGGAGACTTCTGCACGGCTATACCTAGAAGCCCTATTCTGATAGACCAGACCTTAGAGTGGCTGGATCTGCTCTAATAGAAAAGTTTACCTTTGTAGTCGTGCAGAGTCCTAGGGTGAACACAGATACTAGAAGGAGTTATACTCCACAACTTGCAGGGCAGGACTACAATCACAAGCTCGTGGCCCGCAGGGATACACAACAAAACAAGATGCCCTGCGACTGGGACTCAAACCAGAGCGATAGTAAATACAAGGGACCAAGGGACGGTAGGTGAATTTACCAAACAGGAGGGCAGACCTCAAAACAGAAATATATAAATATACACGGTACAGTCTAGGATGTCCAGAAGGGAAAGTCAGTGAGAAAGCCAGGAGTCAAAACCAAAACGTCTACCCTATGCCGAAGCGGGGCTACACCACCAGAAAATTCGTCAGCCAGGCCAGAGGGTCAAAACCATGAGATCAGTCAGAACATGAAACTTAGACAAAGGAGAAACACTAGAACTGATAACATGTAAAACACAAGACATAAACTGGAACCTGGGATACTAAAGAAACAATAGACTGATGGACTAAATAAATATGGTAAACAATAAACATAAACTTAACCTTGATCAGACAGAAATAGCAGGAAGCTCTTAGGAACAAAACTAAGACTGTAGTGAACTAATGCAAGAGCATTGTGATATGGGCCCATGGTTTTAAATAGGAAAGTGATCAGCCCATATCACTAACAGCAGATCTTAACAGTCAGACACTTAACCCCTGAGCTGTATCCCAGGGAAAAGCAACATAGAAACACATGGGAATATAGACATGAGGAATACAGAGGGCAGGGGGACAGGGTTGGAACGTGGAAAATGTGACAAAGCATAAACCATAAGGCCTTTCTCAAGGCTTGAGTAAGTCTCTATAAAGGTAGAAATGTCACTTGTCCACTCACAATAAATCTGTTATGGAACGCCTGTTCGTTTTTTCGACATTCGCTTTACCATCGGGCATTGGACAGCCCAGCTTCATGGTGGAACCTGTATATATTATATACAGGTTATAAATGATAGCTAAGATTTTATATTATTATACACAGATGTGTTATATGTATCTGTACAGTACTGGTACAGTGAGTGCAAACTCTCATGTACGCTATGTTCCCTTTAAAGTAAACCACCGGCGATAAATGACAGAATATGAAATTGCTCGTGGTCTCTCGTTATCTCTTTAAGGGGGGGGGGTTATGTACTAATCGCTGTTGTTTGTCAATGCTGCAATCATTGTAAACTTTGACGATCGAGAGACGGGAATCCAAACAAGGGCAGGCGGAGTGTCATCTACGAATCGTCTCATGCCCTTTTTTGACTTTTCCTTTCTGATCAACGAATTTCAACATTCTTGCAATAATGGTAAAAAACAGCAATTAGCGAATAACCCCATAAACCAGGGGTCAGCAATCTTGACCCTCCAGATGTTTTGGAACTACATCTCCCATGAGGCTAAGCCACTCATCAGCTTGGCTGAGACTCATGGGAAACATCTCAAGGGCCAAAGCCCTGAGTGTTTATCTCTCTTCTCTATGTCTCTTAGGACAATGAATTTTTAGACGGACATAAAAGATCACTGATCGAGGAGCCTAGTGTTTACGGATCAGACCAGTTCCCGGTGCTGTATAATTCTCTTGGCTTTCATGCGCAGATAACGTGCAGTAACGCCGCGCTGCCTGAGCGGGGCTCTTTTGGTCTTCTCTAGACGGCGAGAGAGAATTTGTTTTGTTCCTTTGTAACCCAACAGAAAACAGAACAAGCGGCTTCATCTGTCACTTGGATATTTCATTTGAATCTGAGTGTTAGCAATTACAGGAAAGGTGTGAGGTTTAAGCAGCGGCGTTGGAAATATTCTGTGAACTATTGATAAAAAGGCAGACAAGGGCCGTGCGATCAATGTGTTACCTGGGCTTTAAACGGTAACTCACAAAAAGAGGTTAATCACGTGCTGTGTAACAAATAATTAGGACGCTCACTCTTTAAAAACACGGCACGGCTGGCGCAGCCAACGCTGTAGAACATCTAATGTAGGACTGTCCAGCTCACGGCCCCCCGATGTTGATTCCTTCAATTCCCTGAATTCCTTCAATGCGATAGATGGCCAGGGGGATCATGGGAGTTGTAGTTCAGAAGCATCTGGGTGCCAGAGTTTGATAGCCCTGATCTAATGTGTCCCTATATCCCTATGTTTTTGCAGTGGTTTTGTAGACAAAAGACGTTGAACTGTTGTAACTGCTGAACACATTGTGTCACATGTTACAGTTGAGCCCGATGCAAAATAACTTTTAATCATTTCGCACCTTTACACGTAATACTGTACATAATAATGAATACTCCCTCTACTTTAAATATACAGAACACTCATTTCCATTTTATTTAGAATGTATGTCTATATATCCATATCTATCTATCTATCCATATCTATCTATCTCTATCCATATCTATCTATCTATCTATCTATCTATCTATCTATCTATCTATCTATCTATCCATATCTATCTATCTCTATCCATATCTATCTACCTATCTATCTATCTCTATCTATCCATATCTATCTATTTATATCCATATCTATCTATCTATCTATCTATCTATCTATCTATCTATCTATCTATCTATCTATCTCTATCTATCCATATCTATCTATCCATATCTATCTATCTATCTATCTATCTATTTATCTATCTATCTATCTATCTATCTATCTCTATCTATCCATATCTATCTATCTATCTATCTCTATCTATCCATATCTATCTATCTATATCTATCTATCCATATCTATCTATCTATCTATCTATCTATCTATCTATCTATCTATCTATCTATCTATCTATCTATCTAGCTATATCTATCTATCCATATCTATCTATCTATCTATCTATCTATCTATCTATCTATCTATCTATCTATCTATCTATCTATCTCTATCTATCTCTATCTATCCATATCTATCTATCTATATCTATCTATCCATATCTATCTATCTATCTATCTATCTATCTATCCATATCTATCCATATCTATCTATCTATCTATCTATCTATCTATCTATCTATCTATCTATCTATCTATCTATCTATCTATCTCTATCCATATCTATCTACCTATCTATCTATCTATCTCTATCTATCCATATCTATCTATCTATCTATCTATCTATCTATCTATCTCTATCTATCCATATCTATCTATCTATCTATATCTATCTATCTATCTATCTATCTATCTATCTATCTATCTATCTATCTATATCTATCTATCTATCTATCTATCTATCTATCTATCTATCTATCTATCTATCTATCTATCTATCTATCTATCTATCTATCTATCCTATAACAGGGCTGTTAAACTCAGGCCCTCCCAGATGTTTCTGAACTACAAATCCCATGATTCTCAGACCATTCATTGCATTCAAAGTATTCTGGGTTTATTGAATTTTTTTTTAAGAAAGTATTTTACCAGGAAGGATACATTGAGATTTCCCTCGTTTTCAAGTATGTCCTTGATGCCGTATGTACCGTTAGGTGTCTTGCCCAAGGACACTTACAGAAGAGGTGTTCTTGCTGGGATTCAAACCTGTGTCTCCACAGTCTTCACGGTTTAGAGCAGTGATGTTACCTCTACTCCACCCAGCCGCCGGTACTATATTGTAGGCCACCAACATCTGGGGGGCCAGAGTTTGACACCCCTGGTCAATAATCTGTCACCGTAGATTTATATTGTAGAGCAGACACTTATCTTTCCGTACAACAAGCCTTGTCTGCGTTTCAAGAACATTGCTTCAAGTTCTCTTTCCAGGTTTCACTTTCTCTATTCTGGAGATTATTTGCACAGCATGGCTTCCTCCTCAAATTCAGCTTCTCTATCTCTGGCATTCTGTTCCTTTTCTCACATGTCCGTCTGACGTTCCATCAGAATGGACCATCCTCTATCAGACTAACAGATGAGTTAGCTTTAACGTTATCCTCCTTAAATCCTGTCTGGTAAAAGAAGCCTTTTAGCAACTGGAACTGTTTACTAATTTTCTGACCACGAATATCCTGTGTGGTGGTCTCATGGGAGCCCACTGAGTTAACTTGATTATCCATTCTCTTATTATGCGGGTTTAGGTAGGTGGAGTTTGCTTACATGTGGGTGGAGTTAATTTTAATGTATTCTACTCCTCCCCCGCCACCAAATTATAATATCAGCAGCCGCCACCGCATTAGAAGACAGTGAGGGTCTGTTTGCATTAATAAATAAAATCCTACGTACCGCGTGTTTGCATGAATAGAAGATCCCTTCATTTTTACATTCATTTTTCCAAAAGTGGAGGGCTGGCAAGTGAGACAGAGGGGCAACTGACCCCTGGACCGCTAGCATACAGCAGTTGAAGGTCCCATTAAACGGTATGAATAAACGGTTGATTAAAAAATGGAAAGGTCTGTCACAGAATAAATAAAAAAAAAGAATGGAAATAAGAAATTTTGCCTAAAAAATCCCCAAAAATCCCAAAAATCCCAAAAATGAAATAATTAAAAATACGGTTTGCTGAAAATGAAAATTAAAAGAATAAACGATTGAATAAAAAAAAATATAGAAACGCTAATATTTTTTTACGTTAAATCCTACGGGATTCGCCTTTTTAAACCCGTCGAACTGAACCAGCAAAAATCAGGGCGTTTCACTGACATTTCGGTGCAGTTCGGCGTTCTCTGAAAAGATTAACCGTTGCTTCTCTATGGGATAATTTTGCTGCTGAATTGCGGTGACCTTGCTGTCGATTTGGCAAATTGACAGCTCTCCAAATAGCCGAACTGCCCCGAAATTGCATCGTACGGGGAAATTCACCGGTTGGTACAATTTGGTGGCAAGTTCGCCGCTTATTGAATAACCCTTACAGTGTTGCTTATACCGTTTGGGCATTCACAGAGTTAAAAATATATCTCCTGCTCCTCTGACATTACTGAGCATGCCTGGAGTGAAGGGGTTAAACCAGGAGAAAGCGTTGTATAAATCCACTGATGGTTACTGCATCCGATACCATTCATAAAGCCAACAAACGCCAGCCGCGCGCTGTAAAAGGTAAATTGACTTTTTATGGTCTTGTTGTTTTTTTTTATATCGCTTTATATTTTGATTCTGAAGCCATTCAGTGGTGTAGTTGGCTTTATTTTTGCTAGAAATTGCATCCGCTAAGGGAAAGTACTGAATTAAGCAACAACCCCTAGAAACTAGTTGTTACAAGTAGTTAATGAACTGTGGTCTGAGATAGTTAATGCGCTGTGAAATCGGTCATTAATTTTAGAAACAACCGTTTTCCTGGGAATTGGTGCAATTATAAAGCTTTTATAATACAGCGTCGGCAACAAACAGAAGAGGGTAGAAATCACGAGAAAAAAAAACCCACGTGGGCTCAGAAACAAGGGATAATCTTATATGACTCCTCGAGAAGGTCGGTGTCGGAGTGATGCGTTCCTCAGCTACAACTTCCTGATGTCCGAAACATCTCCTCACGCAAAACCCAATGGAACTGACCACGAAATGGAACAATGAGATGAATGAGTAAAGTGTAGTGACAGTCTGTATTTAGTGCATTCTTCTTTGTTTTACCATTACCACTGAAATTTCATGGCATGGTCAACCTATCATTTTCCACAAATACCCACTTCATGCTCTCCTTGGTCCTATTGCTGTGATCTCAGCTGGAGCTACCAGAACCCAACACCCTCTTCATTTATTGCACTGCATCGTTATTGCTAGCTTGCAGCCTTCTTTGATTGCCAGAATATGTTTTATTGTTAATCTTTCATTGTCTCCATCATGGCCGACCTTTGGAGACTCACGGAAACCGTGAGGGAAAACAGAACACTGTAAGAGTCCTCAGATTTGAGTTCACCGGTGGTCTGGCACTTCGTGGAGGTGTGTGCAGAAAATACACTGCTCAACTCTTGGATCAAAGCGTTCGACCACCAGGGAATTTGGTAGACTGGCATCTCCGGACCAAGGCCACCTTCTTCCTGGGGCTCCTGCAAGGACTTATATCTTATCGATTGTAGATCTAAACGGGCTGACATATTCCAGATTATTTTTTCACAAAGCATCCCTTTTCTCCTTGCACTCTTTAAATTAAGTCCTTTAAAAGTCCTCTTTTTAGTCAGCAGAAGCTACTCTACTCCATAAAAGCTCAGATTCCTCATCATTACAGATTTTCCTCCTCTTGAAAATATATCATACACACCTAATATCCGTATTTTGGCACTAGGTTACACTTCCTTCTTCCTAAATAGATCAAAAACATCAGATGTGGACTCTCTGTGAAACGTGGCAATGGCTCAATTACCAATGATTACACAATTCTTGAGTTGAAAAGCCTAAACACAACAAACCCTTTTTGATTTAGTAAGGAAAGACATGATGGAGAAGGGGTTGACTTGTCTACTGCAGTTTTTACTAGAAAGGGTTCAAATCCACTCGCATGAATAAAATTGAAGAATCAGAAGGATAGATCCACCAAGTTGGAAGATGAACTTAGTGAACTCACACCTTGCAAACTCAACCGTGCTCAAACCAAGGTGGTATCCACTAAAATGACCACTCTTACGGGTGGCCACATTTCTCACTAGAAAGAGTTCAAATCCACTTGCATGAAGAGTAAAATTAAAAAATCGGAAGGACAGATCCACCAGGATGGAAGATGACACTTGTCAACTTGAGCCTTGCAAACTCAACTGTGCTAAAACTATGGTGGTATCCTTCCTGACGCTACTTTCCACTTGCAACCATACATTTTCTGACTATATTACCACTCTTATTCATGGCCACAGCAAGGGTTCAAATCCAATTACATGAACAGTAAGATGAAAAAACGGAAAACCAGGTTGGAAGATGACGCTGATGAACTCCTGTCTAGCAAATACAACCATGCTGAAACCGGGGTGGTATCTTGATTCTTCTTTCTATCTGTGACCATACCTTGTCTGAGTAAATTGACCACTCTTTCTGATGGCCACAGTTTTTACTAGCAAGGGTTCAAATCCACTTGCGCAAAGAATAAGATGGACATATCGGTAGGATATCCACCATTGTTCCACCAGCTTGTGAACTCGCACCCTGCAAACTCAACATTGCTGAAACCAGGGAGGTATTTTGATTCTTCTTTCCATCTGTGACCATACCTTGTCTGAGTAAATTGACCACTCTTTCTGATGGCCACAGTTTTTACTAGCAAGGGTTCAGATCTACTTGCGCAAAGAATAAGATGGAGATATCGGTAGGATATCCACCAATGTTCCACCAGCTTGTGAACGCGCACCCTGCAAACTCAACATTGCTGAAACCAGGGTGGTATTTTGATTCTTCTTTCCATCTGTGACCATACCTTGTCTGAGTAAATTGACCACTGTTTCTGATGGCCACAGTTTTTACTAGCAAGGGTTCAAATCTACTTGCGCAAAGAACAAGATGGAGATATCGGTAGGATATCCACCAATGTTCCACCGGCTTGTGAACGCGCACCCTGCAAACTCAACATTGCTGAAACCAGGGTGGTATTTTGATTCTTCTTTCCATCTGTGACCATACCTTGTCTGAGTAAATCGACCACTGTTTCTGATGGCCACAGTTTTTGCCAACAAGGGTTCGAAACCACTTGCGCGAAGAATAAGATGGAGCTATCGGTAGGATAATTTTCCACCTATGTTCCACCAGCTTGTGAACTCACGCCCTGCAAACTCAACATTGCTGAAACCAGGGTGGTATTTTGATTCTTCTTTCCATCTGTGACCATACCTTGTCTGAGTAAATCGACCACTGTTTCTCATGGCCACAGTTTTTGCCAGCAAGGGTTCAAATCTACTTGCGCAAAGAATAAGATGGAGATATCGGTAGGATATCCACCAATGTTCCACCGGCTTGTGAACACGCACCCTGCAAACTCAACATTGCTGAAACCAGGGTGGTATTTTGATTCTTCTTTCCATCTGTGACCATACCTTGTCTGAGTAAATCGACCACTGTTTCTGATGGCCACAGTTTTTGCAAGCAAGGGTTCGAAACCACTTGCGCGAAGAATAAGATGGAGCTATCGGTAGGATAATTTTCCACCTATATTCCACCAGCTTGTGAACTCACGCCCTGCAAACTCAACATTGCTGAAACCAGGGTGGTATTTTGATTCTTCTTTCCATCTGTGACCATACCTTGTCTGAGTAAATCGACCACTCTTTCTCATGGCCACAGTTTTTGCCAGCAAGGATTCGAATCCACTTGAGCAAAGAATAAGATGGAGCTATCGGTAGGATAATTTTCCACCTATGTTCCACCAGCTTGTGAACTCGCACCCTCCAAACTCAACATTGCTGAAACCAGGGTGGTATTTTGATTCTTCTTTCCATCTGTGACCATACCTTGTCTGAGTAAATCGACCACTGTTTCTCATGGCCACAGTTTTTACTAGCAAGGGTTCAAATCTACTTGCGCAAAGAATAAGATGGAGATATCGGTAGGATATCCACCATTGTTCCACCAGCTTGTGAACTCGCACCCTGCAAACTCAACATTGCTGAAACCAGGGAGGTATTTGTTTCTTCTTTCCATCTGTGACCATACCTTGTCTGAGTAAATCGACCACTCTTTCTCATGGCCACAGTTTTTGCCAGCAAGGATTCGAATCCACTTGCGCAAAGAATAAGATGGAGCTATCGGTAGGATAATTTTCCACCTATGTTCCACCAGCTTGTGAACTCGCACCCTCCAAACTCAACATTGCTGAAACCAGGGTGGTATTTTGATTCTTCTTTCCATCTGTGACCATACCTTGTCTGAATAAATCGACCACTGTTTCTGATGGTCACAGTTTTTGCCAGCAAGGGTTCAGATCTACTTGTGCGAAGAATAAGATGGAGCTATCGGTAGGATAATTTTCCACCAATGTTCCACCAGCTTGTGAACTCGCGCCCTGCAAACTCAACATTGCTGAAACCAGGGTGGTATCCTGATCTATGTGGCTTGTTATTAAAACATCTGTATCCACTTGTGTGATTAACCAAGAGTGTTGAGTTCTGTAATGTAACAAAAGATTCCCTTCACTGGTAAATTTCTTGGATTCGAACAAATATGCCAATAAGGGAATACTTTTTATTTTTTTGTTCCCCTTACAAATTGTAAATCCCCTTATAATTTCACAGTTCGTATTTCAATCTGATTATATGCTGACAAATGCAATAAAGCAGACGTCCAGTTTTCACAGTGACGGGCCGATGCCGTAGTATGATGAGCAGGTTCGCAGACGAGTTCCCGTTTTCAACCATTGTTTTCAAGGGCGCCATTATCGTTCTTCACGTCCGTATTTTAGTACAAGCCATAAACAAAGTTCACAGGGTTGGTTCGTGAACTGGCTACCAAGAATCGTGATATCTCCTTGTGCTCTAATCAGGGTGATAATACAAAATTACCCTTGCTCCTTACATCCCTACTGTTCTACCGCGTGTTCTCCAGTGCCAGGAACTCTCTGCCAACATTCCAACCCAGAGGTGGTTGTCTCCAATGCCGCTGCTGTATAATTCGAAATGGTTTTGGAATTAGAAAGGCATCGTAGAATTACAAGCTGCTATTATGTGGCCCAGGCAACTATTTCCTAACAATTTGGAACATTTTTTTGTTCTCCCCTTCTAGGAAATCAATTCATTTTCTGCCATAAATTAAAAAAAGAGAGAAAGAGAAAAGAGAGAGAGAGGGGGAAAAAAATCGTAATAAAACGAGAAAGAGAAAAACACTCAAACGCAAACAGGAACATTATTATTAGGAGGCTCGGTATAATAAATTTTAAGTGCATCGTTTAAAGCAACCCTTCATTTTATATCTAAGTATTTCTTTAAATACAGTCCTCAGTCTATCAGATAATCCTCGGTTAAAGCGTATTCCAGTTCTCCTTACCAAAGAACATATTTTTTGGTGAGGACTTCTGCTATGCTTTTTCATTATTTTCCAGCAACCTACGTTTTTATTAAACAGAATATTTATATATAGCAACGAGTGGGTTAGAGGGTAAGTATAACCAGGATATTTTACCCTGTCTTTATGGTTTGTGGTTTTTTTGGGGGGTTTGGAATTATTAGGGATTTGAGTCGAGTTCCACTATCTGGTTGCCTTCTTAAAATGTCTATATTAGCTCACTGGAAACTTTGTTTCTGCCAGGATTCTTTTTAAATTATAGCTTTTTATCAGGAGTCTGGAAAGTACTTATTTTTTTCACCTCTGGTCCGTTTTATTCCTGTTTTTTCTTGTTGAAAACGAAGAAGCCGTTAGACGATCACGATCCGGTCGTGCGCACCAAGACTCGCCTGGCCTTCCGTACGATGCCAGGGAGCACTTAGCTAAATAAACTAAATCCATACTGCTCAAAATAAATAAAATTTTGAGAAAAAGTCGGTGTTGATTTTTTTTTTTCGTTTTGCAACGCTTGCGGTAAGAAATCTAATCTTTCATATAGCGGCTGAAACAATGAAGAAATCTTTATGTACTTTGGAGAATAGACAACGGATTAATACTGGAACCTAGACGGGCTATACTTTCACCCGTCTGCGCATTAGCGCCGTAAATAAAACCTCAAATGGGCCCGTAACGTATTACTTGGGGTTTTAAATCTTGCCATACAACATTACAAAGCGCTTAGGACCAGTAGTAGTGTAAGATCTTGTTTGTTTATGATACATTTTTATTTGAATACAACGTTTTTATAGTTTTGTGGAAATTCTACTCAATTCTCTACGATTTTCTACAGAGTAGAACCTAAAGTGTAGACACACACACACAAACAAGGCAAGGTGTGCAAGAGAATGAAGACATTTCACATCTGTGTCGATCAATTCTTCCTTTCAGAGTCAAGAGAGGACACTGTGTTGACTATTGACCCATTACTTGTCCTTCTTCATTGATCGTATGAACGTCATGCTGTCATTTCTGCTGTGTTGTGCTCATCACACATAGCAAGTTGGTTTTCCTCTTAAAATTCCAGGCCAATGGCTTTACGACTCCAGTCTCCAAACAGACATATATAGAAAACGGAGCCGTAGTCGAAAAGTTACGGGTCAGCCATGATCCTTCTATAGACATTGGCTCTTGTGATTTGTTGGGCAACCAGTAAAATGACATCTGGGAGATTGTACTGATATATACCTTGATGGTCCAGACTTTTTGGCCACAGAAAATACTGTAGTTGCTTAATTATCCTCTGGAATTTTATCGTAAAGTCGAAGATGTCGTCATCTTCATAATATACCATATATGTCATTTTTGTACATAATACCCTAGAGATCTTTAGAGGGGCATGTGAGGATGTCAAATACAGCAGCAACCAAGGATCCTACAGCCCAGTGTCCCCAACCCTAAAGTGGACAACTGAAGAGCAAGAAGGACAAGTCATATGCAGCTTTGCAACTTAAGTAGCAATGCTACATTTCCCATAAGGCTCAGCCTACCTAATAAGTGGTTGAGCAACATCGGAGATGTAATTCCAAAACATCTGGAGGGCCAAGGTTGCAGACCTCTGTTGCAACCTCTAGCCTTCCTCCACCCTCATCAAAAAGCCAACTACGAAACCCTATGGACCTCTTGTGCCAGATATCTCTCCCACAGATCGTCCCCAACCACAAAAAAGATTTCCCATACATTTATAATAAGACTCAGCCAACCTAATAAGTGGTTGAGCAACATCGGAGATGTAATTCCAAAACATCTGGAGGGCCAAGGTTGCTGACCCCTGTTGCAACCTCTAGCCTTTCTCCACCCTCATCAAAAAGCCGGCTCTGAAACCCTATGGACCTCTTGCGCCAGATATCTCTCCCACAGAACGTCCCCAACCACAAAAGAAATTACACTCGAATAAGATCCAGTGTTATAAATGTACTTACTCAGAGCAACATATTTAATTTAATTATTATGCAAATCGATGCATGTTATTCGTTTAACCTTCTATTTATTTGAAGATATAAGGATCGCCACCTTTTGTGTGTATACAGGCGGAATATCATCTTCAATAACCCGAGTGAGAGGCGATGACATTAATTCTGGTCTAATCTCATTAAACACAGCTCTCGGCGCTGCTGAATCGTTTTGCTCTCTTTGATCACGTTCTCTTGTTCGAATGTACAGGCTCATTTCCACAAGTAGAATTGACCCACTCATTTATTATTATTTATTTATTTATTTATTTTTAAGGAATATCTCGAATTCTACTCTGAAATTGACAGGTGTCCACATTATTTTCTTGTACTTTTTATGGAATCGATTTGTGATTTTATTTGATGCATTTTTTAGTATTTTTGAGCTTTTTATGGCAATAAATCTTTTATTTATCACTTGATACGTCTGAGAAGAGGCTTTTTCAGGAGTTGTGCCATTGATTAAACAACCCCCGGGCGATACAAAGAGAGCCTGTTAGGCTCAGGAAAGTGTAAGTGTGCTGATTTAATCCCTGATTACCCTGTCTGGTGGATCTTGCACCTTGATGTTTTCCTTTATTCTTTGAGGTGCATCTGTAGAAGTGTGCCTGGTGAAAGAAGAGGTCCAGTGGAGGGGCCCGTATGAAAACCACCCACGGCCAAACCTTATCAGAGCCGGATTATAGGCTCTATAAAGTGTAAGTGAATTTTCACCACTTTAGGGCAATTCAATATTGTTTATGCAGTATCACACTATGTTCTGTAATTTTCTATTTTGAAGTATAATCCTGTTGAAATACGCAAGAGTCAATGAAGTGGTTATTCAGAGAGAGCTGATCTGGCCCTGAAATTGCACTGAACAGTGAATTTCCCCATACAGTGACATTTCGTGGCCATTCGGATATATTCAAAAAGCAGGCAGTTTGCCAAATTTTGAAGAGGCGATCATGCTGTTGTTTTTGTAAACCACATTCACAAAGTATTGCGCCTTTTGCCCGTCATTTACTTTTGAATTAATTTGCTTGTATTATTACTGTAGCTCTACTCCCGCAAGAGTCGCTGTAGTATATGGGCCTTCTGTCCCACACCAGTAGTCGCTCACCTCCACTTCCGGGACCAAGTGACACATAAAGACATTGCTTAACTCTTATAAAAGGGAGTTTATTAGGGCTAGCAAACCGCCCTACTGAGGAATAAAGCGATTAACAGTATAACAACATCAAATTGGAATGATATGCAACCACCACTCAGCGAAGGGATGGATGAACGAAATGGTTAGCTATACAATACTTCAACACTGCTCAATTATTAACTAGAAATGACATGACCGACATCAAGAACCCATCTCGGTTTTATAGATTCTACCTAACCACTGGCCAGTGGGAAATACACAAACTCTTGAGTCTGCTAGTGTTGGGGCCCTTTTGGTTTCTGTCGTTGGGTACCTTTACTGTGAAACCATATTTGTAATCCACAATATGGGAAAGGAAAATCTTCGCAAAGTGTCACAGGGCAACAAGATTAGCAACTGCAGCGATCCTTTTAGATGGAGTTGCGTGGGTGGCAAAATCGGATCAGATAACAAAGTTAGCATTATCAACTCATGCGGGCAGTCAAAGACCTCTCTCCGTCCAATGCACTCACTCCTTCCCCCACAGCCGGTAGCTCGATCGCTATCTCTGGCCATGGAAGCACATATGGACAGCCGACTGCACGATCCGCCAAACAGGACCATCCACACCGTCTGTCTCCCCATCGAACTCTTCCCGCTCGTCTCTGACACATGCTCTCTTCTCCCTCTCCACACGCGGGCTTCCTTGCGCTTGGTCCCAGCCACACCCCCCTCCACTGCTGGGAGGCATAGTTTCTCCTTTGTCAAATTGTATTGGGCCATCTGTACTGAGAACTACATGTTCCAGAATTCTTCGCGATACTCTTAGAACTCCCAGTATTAACAACTTCCTTCACCATTGAAGAAACAGAGAAAAAAGGCGGAATTCCCCCACAGCTGCAACAGGCTGCACGTGTCCCCGTTCAAGTCTGAGCTGCAGTGGGAAGCACCAGTCCTCAGACAGTCTGAGAAGTCCCCACTACATTACAATGAAATGTTCCTTTCAATTTGAAATGTAGTTACTGGTTGGTAATGACCTCCTATTTATTTTCTTTAAAAATAAAAAATAAAAGGAAATTGTGTACTAAAAATTTAAAAATAAGTAAAAATTAAATAATAATACATAAAAAATAACAAATGGAAGAACCCCCCAAAAACCCATCCCAAAACAAAGAGGGTGCCATCTTTTATTGTAGACGGTGCACCGAGCTTTGGCTAGACCAGGCAGTGGCTCAGCCAATGGAGAACCACCCATTATGGTCTACGGACCTGCTTCATAGAGGTTGAGGTTGAGAGGTTGTGTATTTCGGCCACAGTAGATAATTTGTTAATCGAGTCGAACTGCAGCTAGTAAACGTTTACTCCCTGATCTGACAGGAGGTATGAGATCAGGGCAATAAAACGCGAGAGCCTCATCTGACTATGCATACCAGCATTGCCTCTTTGCCTCTCTGTGCCAAGACGGCCATAGGTGGTGGAGAGATGAACAAACTGAGCTCTCCGACAGAAATTTGAACTGCCTACAGAGGAAGTGCAAACATCCTCCTTTGATGCCACAGGCAAACAGGCTTGGTAATAGTTATGGAGATTTCTACAAATATGCTGTAACTGTAACGATCTGTGAGAAGAGAGACAAGGACAGGAGGACTACTTTGTCATGGTTATTTGGAAAGTTCCTCAATCGATTCTCTGTGTTTTTCATTTTGCGAATAGAACAAGTTGAGCATCACGGGAAACGTGGCTCAGAATCGATATGTGCTACATGTGAGTTAGTGGCAGCGGCTTCTTCCATTTGAACCATACAGATGGCAACCAAGGCTGGTGTTGACTTCAATTTGGGCTGATTTACAAAACCTGATCCAGAATTACCCTAGAATGCATTTTTCAAAGCTGAACTTAGACATCATAGAATGACTTTTTACCACACAATTATTTAATTAATTTAGTTAATTGAGATTAGGTTGTCTCCGTGAACCCCATGACCCACAAAAATAGGTGAATTCCTGTGCTCCCGATCCCCCATGGCCAGCAATTGAGTGGCTAAATCAGTGGAGGTCAAACAGGCCATATGATTTAACACCTTATCCGTTAGCCATGAATGGGGGCTATGGGCAGCCCACCCCAATTTGTACTTGTGGGTGTACTGACATAAACCAGTATGAATCAAAGAAATAAATATCAGCTTTGTGTGATTTGTTTTTCGGTTCTTTCATTGAGATGTCCTTTTGCTGATTCATGTACCAGACATATCGCCCCAAAATTCGTCCAAATCTCAATTCGTCCGAAAACGAATGCACATGTCTACGGAATTTATCAATATTAAACCAGATATTCCTACATTCAGGCAATGGCCGACGTATTTGGCGTTCAATGTGAAACGCTCAGCTTGCAGCTTCCTATTTGTTTAAGATAAATCTGCTGCGGACCAGTCAGGCTGAGCAGGGAAGCCTCTCCAGCCTGCTGTGATTGTAATGATTTGAAGCTACAGCTATTGAGCTGATTATTTTAAAAATGAGGCCTATCAAGAAGGTCACTTTATCTCTTTGAAGTAGATTTTTTTTTCTGTCCTGTTATGACTTTATAAAGGAAACATCAAAGAGGAGAACTCTGGGAGAAAACAGCTGAAGTCTTTCAGTTACGTAAAAATTCCTGTGCTGAGCAGATACACAGACAAATATACAGTGGCAAGAAAAAGTATGTGAACCCTTTGGGATTACGTGGAGTTTTGCATGAATTGGTCATAAAATGTGCTCTGATTTTCATCTAAGTCACAACAGTTTGAAAAACACAGTCTGCTTAAAATAATACAACACAAACATTATATGTTTTCATGTGTTTATTGAACATAACATGTAAACATTCACAGTGCAGGATGGAAAAAGTATGTGAACCCCTAGCCTAATGACTTCTCCAAGAGCTAATTGGAGCCAGGAGTGAGCCAACCTTGAGTCCAATCAGTGTGATATTATTGGATGTGTTGCTGAAAGCTGTCCTGCCCTTTTAAAAACACAAACCAGTTTTGGGTTTACTGGTTTCAAGAAGCACTGCCTGATGTGAATCATGCCTCGCAGAAAAGAGCTCCCAGGAGACCTACGATCAAGAATTGCTGACTTTTGAATGAAGCTGGAAATGGTTACAAAAGTATCTCCAAAAGTCTTGATGTTCATGTGTCCACGGTAAGAGAGACTGTCTACAAATGGAGAAAGTTCAGCACTGTTGCTACTCTCCCTAAGCGTGGTCGTCCTGTAAAGATGACTGCAAAAGCACAGCGCAGAATGCTTAATGAGGTAAAGAAAAATCCTAGAGTGTCAGCTAAAGACTTACAGAAATCTCTGACACATGCTAACATTTTTGTTGACACATCTACAATAATGAAAACATTTAACAAGAATGGAGTACATGGGAGGACACCACGGAGGAAGCCATTGCTGTCCAAAAAGAATATTGCAGCTTGTTTGAAGTTTTCAAAAGAGCACCTGGATGTTCTAAAGCAATACTGGCAAAATATTCTGTGGACAGATGAAACCAAAATTGAGTTGTTTGGAAAAAACACACAACACTATCAAGGTTATCCAAAGAGATCCGAATTGCTTGAGAAAGGTAACTTTGGTAATCCTGGCGAATTGCCTGCACATACGGTGCCTGTTCGGTGCCTGTTCGAGGGCAGTGAAATCCCCATGAAAATGCACTGCTTCGACTATTCAGAGAACGAAAACCAGCAGTGAAAGGTTCCCGAAATGCCCTGCCATTCGGTGGTTTAATTCGGCAAGTTAATTCAGGAGAATCCCATAGGCTTCAATGTTAAAAATATTCCCGTTTTAATTCAATATCTAATAAACCGTTCATTATAAAATTCTGCAGTAAAGAGTCTCTTTATTTATAGATTTTTTAGGATACTTTAAAGCATTTTTCTGATTTTTTTTTTTAACCACTTGGCTGCTATGGACGCGCTCAGCGCGTCCAGCCAAGTGGTTCTCCTGTGCTATGGACGCGCTGAGCGTGTCCATGCACAGGAGGCAGCAATCCGCCGGATTCCGCAGGATTGCTGCGCCCCTCCGGTGCGGGCTGACATCTTGGATGTCAGCCCAGCACTCGGGACCCCGGCGGAGCAATTAGATGTCATCGCGGCGGCGCGATGACATCTAATTCAGGCCCCCCCCGCATGTGCGGAGGAGGCGCCTGAAAGGGAGGGGGGGCCTTCGGACCTCTCTCCCTCCCGATCGCCGGGGGGCAGGGGGTTAATACAGGCACCGTTTGGAAGGGCACAGCCTGCCCTTCCAAACGGTGGCTGTGATTAACCCCTGGGGAGCCGGATCACGAATCGGCGCTGAAAAGCGCCGGATCGTGATCCTCTCCTGGAGCTGGCCGACATCTTGGATGTCGGCCAAGCCTCCAGGAACTCCCCCTGAGGACTGGCGTCATCGTGCATAGCACGATGACGCCAGTCCTGGAGTTAACACCTAGCTGCCACCAATGGTGGAGATAGGGGGTTCCAATGAACCCCCTATCTCCCGATCCGTGGCAGCTAGGGGTTAATATTTGATATCGTTGGATCAGCCAGAGCATGGCCGTTTCAACGATACCAAACATGAAAATGAAAAATGTTTTTAAAAAAAATTTAAAATATTTTAAAAAAATTCCAAAAAAAAATAAACAAGTTTTTTTTTTTTTCTGTTTTGTTAATGCAGCAATATTGTTCCCATTTCAATTATAATGTGCACAATAATGCTGCACTAACGATTTTTGTATGCGGTGCGTTTGTTAAAAAAAGCAAAATTTTCCCCAAAAAAAAATGTAACGAGACCCCATTTCTAATTTTTTTAACAAGCGCACTACATACAAAATATAACCGCAAACGATCGCATGTTAAAATGTGAAAAAAAAACACTTTACACATAATAAATTATTGAAAATTCAAATTTTATTGCATTTTTTGTTATAATATACAGACATGACATAACGTATACATATAATAATGACATATTATGAATCTGCCGAGTCTGCCGGAAAGAACGATATATAATATGTCTGTGTCATATATCAAAATATGGCTACAAAACGCGGTTAAACATGATGAGCGAAAGCAGTTGTCACGGTTTGCAGCGGGGGGTCTGGAGCCCAGGTGCAGAGGCGGGAGAACAATCTCAGGATCGCGGTACAAAAGGATTTTCCAAATATCGTTGTCGTGGTCAGAAGGGTGGTCAGGGACAGGCGGCGAAACAGGGAAGGTCGAAGGATAAGCCAAGAACTGATACACAGGTAGAACATGAATAAGCTTCTCAATTAGTAACCACTGGGAGTGATACAACGGACCGCCAGAGCGAAACGGACCGCCAGAGCCAGCCCCTGTGAGAGGTGAGCCCCCTGGTCGGTGCCGCATCGCTGGGCGGCGTGACAGAACCCCCCTCGAAGGAGCGGCCTCCGGACGCAAAAAGGACCCGGTCTATCCGGATGAGCACTGGGAAAGGCCCGAAGGCACGAGGGGGCATGTACATATGAGGCAGGCTCCCAAGATCGTTACTCAGGACCATACCCTTTCCATTGGACAAGGTACTGAAGAGCCCCGCGAAGGAGCCTGGAGTCGAGGATGCGGTCAACCTCGTACTCGAGGTCGTCACCAACGAGCACGGGCGGGCCAGGGGGTACATCCCTGCCAGTCAGTGATTCAGGGGGAACAGATTTGAGGAGGGAGTCATGGAAAACAGGGTGAATACGATACGTGGGAGGGAGTGTAAGGCGGAAAGCGACAGGTTAACCTGATGGGAGATAGGAAAAGGCCCAATAAAGCAGGGTCATAGTTTTTTTGAGGGACAGTGCAGGCGAAGGTTTTTGGTAGACAGCATGATCGTGAGAATTGTAGGCAAATTCAGCAAGGGGTAACAACTCGGCCCAGTAATCTTGTCTATAAGTGGAAAAACAACGCAAATACTGTTCAAGAGTCTGATTAACCCGTTCAGTTTGACCATTAGACTGGGGATGGAAAGCAGTGGAAAGCGAGACCTGGATTCGGAGAAGAGAGCAGAAAGCTTTCCAAAACCGGGAGGTAAACTGGGTTCCCCTGTCGGAGACGATGGAATCGGGAATGCCATGGATCTTGAACACATTATGGAGGAATAGGGAAGCCGTTTCAGCAGCTGTGGGTAACTTCGGGTAGGGAATAAAGTGTGCCATTTTAGTCAACCGGTCGACTACCACCATTATGACAGTGTTTTTATGAGAAGGAGGTAAGTCTACAATGAAGTCTCTGGAGATCTGCGACCAGGGACAGGCTGGGATTGGCAATGGATGTAACAACCCTGCCACTTTGGTAGTGGCGTGCTTGGATCGTAGGCACCTAGGAAAACCAGCAACATACTTATTGACGTCGGAGAACATGGAGGGCCACCAGAAGTGTCGTTTGAGTAAGTCCATGGTTTTCCTACGTCCTGGATGTCCAGCTACCAACGAATCGTGACACATTTGCAGAACCTCCTTTCTGGCCCCCTGCTGGTGAAGAAACCAGCAAGGAAGTGCTTGCAGTCAGTTGCCTAATTTTATCATGAAGGCATGACGTCATGCCCAAGAAGCATTGTGTTGGTAACACTGTAGGGGAAGGGGTGGGTGGTAGAAGTGGGAATTCTTGCACTCTCGAGAGCGCATCTGCTTTACCATTCTTTGAACCCGGCCGGTATGTGACGTGAAAGTTGAATCTAACAAAGAAAAGGGCCCAGCGAGCTTGTCGGGGTTTTAGACGTTTGGCTGATTTCAAATACTCCAAATTTTTGTGGTCGGTATACACAGTAATGGGGTTGAGCGTGCCCTCAAGTAGGTGGCGCCACTCTTCAAAGGCTCGCTTGATGGCTAAGAGCTCCCGATCTCCTATATCGTAATTGCGTTCTGCGGGGCAAAGCCTTTTGGAATAGTAGGCTACTGGGTGTAGTTGTCCCAAGGGGGATCTCTGGGAGAGGATGGCCCCAACGACTGACTCTGAAGCATCTACCTCGAGAATGAAGGGCAATTGTGGGTTAGGGACGTTTAGGACAGGAGCGGAAATGAAGAGATTACGAAGTTTGTCGAATGCCCTTTGGGTTTCTTCAGTCCACCGAAACTTCGTATTAGGGCTAGTAAGTGTAGTCAATGGTTGCGTAACCTTGGAAAAGTCTCGAATAAAACGCCTATAAAAATTTGCGAAACCGATGAATCTCTGTACCTCTTTAGGATTGTTGGGGACTGGCCAAGCAGTAATGGCCTCCACTTTGCGGGGGTCCATCTCTATGCTTCCAGGGGAGATGATGAAACCCAGGAATTCCACTTTAGTTGTCTCGAAGCTGCATTTCTCCAACTTAGCATATAAGTCATTTTCCCGGAGCCGTTGAAGCACAGTGGTAACGTGTCGCCTGTGTTCCTGGAGGGAAGAGGAGAATATTAAGATGTCGTCAAGATAAATCACGACGAATTGATCCAGAAGGTCCCGAAAAATGTCATTAACAAAATGTTGGAAAGTAGCGGGGGCATTACAGAGCCCGTACGGCATTACAGTATATTCAAAATGACCGTACCGAGTTCGGAAGGCGGTCTTCCACTCATCTCCTTCCCGGACACGTACAAGGTTATATGCTCCTCGCAAGTCCAATTTGGAATAGATACATGCTTTTTGAAAACGTTCGAGGAGTTCAGTGATGAGTGGTAGAGGGTATCTATTTTTGATTGTAACTCTATTTAATTCGCGGTAGTCCACACATGGTCTTAGGCCACCATCCTTTTTGTCAACAAAAAAATATTCCTGCACCAGCAGGGGAGGTAGATGGTTGAATAAAAGTTTTTTGTAAGTTTTCCTGGATATATTCTTTGAGGACTTTCAGCTCCGGTTCAGACAGGGGAAAAATACGCCCATAAGGGATGGGAGCCCCAGGTAGGAGGTCGATGGGGCAATCATAATGTCTTCTAGGTGGTAGGGATTCGGCTTTCTTTTTGTCAAATACATCTAAGAAATCATGGTATTGTTTAGGTAATGAAGTGGTTGAAATTGGGGTTTCATCTTTTTTCATAATACCCATGGTCGGTATGTGATTACAATTACTTTGGCAGTATGGGGAAGAGAAAGACACCACACCAGTCGACCATTGGATAACAGGGTCGTGGAGACGTAACCAGGGTATACCAAGGATGACTGGGAAGATGGGTGAATCAACCACATCAAAAAAATTTTTTCGGAATGTCCCACACCTATGGTCATTTGGATAAGTATACTCTCTTTTGTTATGGGAACGGAACTTAATGAGGAACCATCCACCAATCTGATTTTGACAGGATAATCTTTATTGATTAAAGGTAACTTGATACGTTTTACTAGGGCTGAATCCACGAAACATCCACTAGCCCCTGAATCCACCATCGCTTGGGTCGGGTAGGTCTTCTGTTGCCACTGTAGGGAAACGGGTAGAAGCAGGTGAAGCGTGTGGGTGAAGCGAGAGGGACTAGAGAGTATGGAGATGAATCCAGTCTTACCTCCTACAACCGAAGGTTTCACAGGGCAGAAACGAGCCAGGTGATTGGCTGCCCCACAGTAGAGACACAATTGGAGGCGTCTGCGTCTTTCTTGTTCGGCTGGAGACAGGCGTCGATCCACCAGCCCTATCTGCATGGGTTCTTCTCTCCTCCTAGGGATAGAAGCTGGGACCAGAGCATTAGAGGGGGAGGAGGTATGGGAAAGCTCTGGAATTTGTCGAGGGACGAGGGGTAGTCTTTCATCTCTGCATTCCCTCCATCTCCGGTCAAACTGTATACAGAAGTCGGTCAAGGTATCAAGAGACCGGGGTAACCCAACTTGTGCAAGTTCGTCTTTTAGGTGGTCCGCTAAGCCACGACGAAATTGGTCAAGGAGGGCGACTTCATTCCAAGCCGTTTCATGGGCGTAATGACGAAACTGGGTGGCGTATTCCTCCACAGGACGACGGCCCTGTCTGAGTGCTCTGAGAACATTCTGGGCGGATTCCCTCTTGTGAGGGTCTTGGTACATTGACTCCAAGGCAGCTGCGAAGGAGGGCCAGGTCTCCAGAACAGGGTCCTGTTCTCTGAGGAGGGCGTGTGCCCATTTCTTGGGTTCACCACTGAGTAGTGACATCACCATGCGTACTTTTATAAAGTCACTGTTATACGTGCGTAGTTTAAGGGAAAAGAGGATGCAGCAATCAAGCATAAATGCTTCAAACTGGGTACGATCTCCGTTGAAAGACTCTGGCAATTTGGCTTGGGGTTCTGGTGTAGCATTCTCTGGGATAGGCTGTACTGAAGTAGGTGCCGAAGGAGGGGTGTACGGAGGCGGCAACGTTGCGGCTTGTATTTGAATCTGGAGTTGGCGGTGTTCAGTCTGTAGGTCTTGGACTGACCGGGCCAAATTTGAAACCTGGTGTGATAGAGCCGTGAGGGCGTCCGTGACCTCTGCGGGTTCCATGGAGGCTTCAGCGTATGTCACGGTTTGCAGCGGGGGTCTGGAGCCCAGGTGCAGAGGCGGGAGAACAATCTCAGGATCGCGGTACAAAAGGATTTTCCAAATATCGTTGTCGTGGTCAGAAGGGTGGTCAGGGACAGGCGGCGAAACAGGGAAGGTCGAAGGATAAGCCAAGAACTGGTACACAGGTAGAACATGAATAAACTTCTCAATTAGTAACCACTGGGAGTGATACAACGCTGAAGCGAGGACTGAGTGTGACAGGAGGGCTTATATACGTGGTAGGGTTTTGCCTAGCCCCTCCTAGAGATATCTGTTCACCAATTAGCTCATCCTGATGGGAGAGCCAATCAGAGCCCGAGTGTGTCTTGGTGCTGTTCCCCATCAGGTCCACCCAGGTTTGAGGTACCTCCCCTTGGGCCTGTTCCACCAATCCGGGCCTCTGTATCCGCCCCTGTGACGTCAGACGCCGGGAGCTGCCATGCCCCACGTGGAGACAGCGGGACCATGGCGCTGACTCCGTCAGTGCAGGCATGGAGAGGGCCGCTATGGACCGGGCAGGGCCCTGGAGTGTCCCCAGCCCCAAAGCTACCCGCCGGGGACGCCGGCGAGATGAACCGCCAGAGCCAGCCCCCGCGAGGGGCGAGCCCCCCGGCTGTTGCCGCATCGCCGGGCGACGTGACAACCGGCGAAACGGACCGCCAGAGCCAGCCCCTGCGAGAGGTGAGCCCCCTGGTCGGTGCCGCATCGCTGGGCGGCGTGACAGCAGTAAAAATGACCTCAGCACAGAGGTGTGAAAAGCCTCAGCAGCGAAAGGGTTAAAAGTCCGATTTTTTTTTTCTTTTTTACGTTTACTTCTTTTTTCTGTAAGAGCCCTTTTTATTATCATTCCCTGGACCTCATATGCAAATTTCAGACATTTTCGCTCAGCAGTTTCTTTGCAAACAGCTTTTCACTTTCATACATTCATACAAACTGTTTTGCTAATTTATTCACCTCCCTCTGCGGTGTCGGCTTTTTCTCGGCTTTTTCCGGCGGCTTCGCTGCTTGTGATCGGCTCCTTCGACGGGTTAATCCAGATGTTTTTGCGGGTTTTCGGCGTGCATTCGGCAGGTTTTGCGGTTAGTTTTCGTCAGGTTTGCGGTAGCTTTTCCCTGCAATTCGGGGACCCTGTGGTGTTTGCTGAATACACCGCAGGGTCACCGAAATGGGATCGGCAACACGAACCGAATTGAAGAGAACGAAAAGTCACCGAACGTGCGGTGACTTTTCGAATCTCTTTGGATAACCCTGTACGTGTGGAGAAAAAAAAGGCACAGCACACCAACATCAAAACCTCATCCCCACTGTAAAACATGGCGGAGGGAGCATCATGGTTTGGGGCTGCTTTGCTGCCTCAGGGCCTGGACGGATTGTTGTCTTTGATGAAAAAATGAATTCCAGAGTTTATCAAGACATTTTGCAGGAAAACGTAAGACCATCTGTCCGCCAACTGAAGCTCTGCAGAGGATGGGTGATGCAACAGGACAATGACCCAAAGCATACAAGTAATTCAACAAAAGAATGGCTTCAACAAAACAAAATACGCCTTCTGGAGTGGCCCAGTCAGAGTCCTGACCTCAACCCGATTAAAAAGCTGTGGCATGACCTTAAGAGAGCGATTCACACCAGACATCCCAAGAATATTGCTACACTGAAACAGTTTTGTGAAGAGGAGTGGTCCAAAATTACTCCAGATCGTTGTGCAGGTCTGATCTGCAACTACAGGAAACGTTTGGTTGAGGTTATTGCTGCCAAAGGAGGGTCAACCAGTTATTAAGTCCAAAGGTTCACATACTTTTTCCACCCTGCACTGTGAATGTTTACATGTTCTGTTCAATAAACACATGAAAACATATAATGTTTGTGTTGTACTATATTAAGCAGACTGTGTTTTTCAAATTGTTGTGACTTAGATGAAGATCAGAGCACATTTTATGATCAATTCATGCAAAATCCACGTAATCCCAAAGGGTTCACATACTTTTTCTTGCCACTGTATGTATAGTGCCTGGCCAAACAAAAGTCACACACTCTAATATTTGGCCGGCGGGCCCTTTGCTGTGATTCCAACACGCATTGGCCGCTGCATCATCTCGATAAGCTCATGCAATGTCACAGCATTTATTTGCATCCAGAGTGGCATTAATTTGTGACCAAGATCTTGTATTGATGATGGGTGAGTCGCAGCGCTGTGTAAAGTCTTCTCCAGCACATTATCCAAAGATTCTCTATGGGGTTAAGGTCAGGACTATGCGGTGGCCAATCCATGTGTGAAAATTATGTCTCATGCTCCCTGAACCACTCTTGCACAATTTGAGCCCGATGAATCCTGGCATTGCCATCTTGGAATACGCCCGCTGTGCCATCAG
This sequence comes from Leptobrachium leishanense, assembly GCA_009667805.1. Taxonomy (NCBI): domain Eukaryota; kingdom Metazoa; phylum Chordata; class Amphibia; order Anura; family Megophryidae; genus Leptobrachium; species Leptobrachium leishanense. Next base: position 22,746,864 of record CM019072.1, read on the forward strand.
GGAAGGAAAAACCCATTGATGGAAAAACCTGCTCGTTCAGTATATTGAGAACCTGCTTGAAATGAGTTTGAATCAGAATTATAGTCATTGACAAGGTTAGAAATAATACATTTTAAGTAAAATAATAATTGCGTCCTTCAGGCGTTGCTTTCGCCAGTGACTCCTCCATGGGCAGTGATTCCAGCCTTGCAGACCCTTGGCTTTCTAGTTGACACATTGTTGTGTTAATCTGGAGAGATTTCACCCCATGCTTCCTGAAGCTCCTCCCAGTGTTTGGTTTGGCTCCATGGATGCTTCTTACAAACCATACGATCAAGTTGCTCCTACAACTGCTCAATCTGTGCCAGCCAGTCCATTAAAGAAATAACTTCAGTGGACGGCTTCTTCTCTGAATATTTCTTGTGTAGTTTGGAGCTGTGCTTTGAATTATTGTCCTTTTGTTGGAGGAAATCAGCTCCAATCAAGGTTTTGCTTGGTGTTGTGAAACACAGTGATAGCTTTCCTTCCTCAAGGCCACTTTTTTACCACCACCAAATCACCTCCAGACCATCAAGTTGCCTCCTCCATGCTTGACAGATGGCCCCATTTAGTCCTCTGGCATCTTATCATTTTGATATGAGAAGTTTTTGCAGTGTGTCAGGGAGCACTATCCTGATGAAAGAGACCACTGCCATCAGAGAGCACCACTGCCATGATGGGTCTATGTCAGTGTTTCCCAAACCTGTCCTCGAGACCCTCAACCAGGCCAATCTTTAAGGATTCCCTTGGGGAAATACAGACTGAATTCTGCAATCACTGAGCAGCAAATCACATCACCTGTGCTGTGCTTCATATATCTGCAAACCTGACAAGGCGGAGGGCCCTGAGGACAGGTTTGGGAAACACTGGTCTATGTGGTCTGCAACAATCTCCAAGTAGGTGGTATGTGTCAAATGTGTTCTGACACCTTTCTATCATGACCAGCATTACATGTTTCAGCAATTTGAGCTACAGTGGCTCTTCTGTGTGATTGAACCAGACAGGCTAGTATTTGCTCCCCACGGGCATCAATGAGCCTTGAGCGCCCATGACCCTGACGCTGGTTCACTGGTTGTCCTTCCTTGCACCACTTTTGGTAGATACCAACCACTGCATACTGGGAACACCACTCAAGACTCGTCGTTTCTGGAGGTGCATTTTTCTGGCTTCCAACACATGAAATCCAAGAACTGACTGTTCACTTGCTCCTAATATATCCCACCATGTGACAGCGCCATTGTAACCATATAATCATTGTGATTTACTTCACCTGTCAGGGGTTTTATCGTTGTGACTGATCAGCGTATACTGTATATAAATACTGTATTCCCCGTGTCTTGTATATACTCCTCGAATTTCGGCTAGCAAGCATGTTGTGCAAGCTCAATAATTTTCTTCTCTATCAGGCAGAAATATTCCTCCTGATTAAAAATGATTTTAAAACATGCATAACAAATTCATTTATGGCCGGTGAGGTTATCACTCCTTTCTTTATACTTCCACTAAAGGCCTCCGAAAATCCCCCAAAAAATCAAAGGCCACGCTTTACATATAGCTACTTTTATTCCTCCTCCTAGTGCCGTAAGGGAATCGACCCAGAAGATCTCTTACCTTGCCAGAAGAATGGATAGAGGTAACATGAATTATCTGAAAGGAACGGTGTATCTAAATGTTATTCAAGAATCCTGCCGTGCACGGATGGGCAGATACAATCCGGGGCCTCCAGGCAGAGCATAGGGAAGGGCCACATTGCCTACTTCCACCGTTCCTCATGCCCCAAGCCTCTCCCAGCCCTTAGGAAGGAAGATAGATACAGACACATACTATAAGAGAGGGAAAGAGAGAGACGCACATACACAGAAATACAGAGAACGACATAGACACACAGAGAGGGTAGACCTCCACTATAGAAGGCTGTCACAGCCCTCAGTGACAGCTGTGATGAGGACAACACTCAATTTACCTTGACCAGTTACTGTGTTCATGGTGGCATGAGCTTCCTTTTAACTTGTTTTTAACTTGTATTATGTTCTTTGCTTGTATACAATTAAATATATTCATTTGTAACAAATACATGATGGCCAATGGAGGCCACCTTCGAAAGTTGCTGCTTTAGTAGAACCATTAGTACAACTCATTAAAATCCTTTCACAATATGCCAGAATTCCTGAAGGATTACAAAGCATGGGTTTTAAGACATGTTTTTAGAACCGTGTGAAATCTCACCACGTTTCTCATTGGTGCAAAGTCTGTTCTCGCAAATGTATAACTTCAATATCTATCAAAGGCTATTCATCCAGGTGATGGATGGCACCAATGACCCATGCAAACCAGGTTAGTTTTGAGCAAGCAACTAAAACAACATGGCTGGGACTTCTGAAGACAAGATTATGCTTGTTAATTTGTAATGACAGTAGAAGGAGGTCTTCGTTATACCCATCAGTGTATGCTTGAACAAAGAACTAGGGGAGCCGTGTCAAGTGGAGAAGCTTATTAAGTGCTTGCTTTGTGCGTTGTCAGTCATCAACAATTCTGCCATCTCATAGATACGTTCTTCAATTCCTTCTTGAAGCCAAACACCATTGGTGATGTTCAATCTTCTGACACGTCCAGGAGCATTCCAATCTTATTTCAGGTATAAATAAAGCCTTTGTGATGTGTCATGTTCACATCAACCACACAGCAGATTAACTACTTAAAGCAGGCACTGGGCTAAATATAAAGGTGACATTTTCCACTTGGCCTTGATGTCCAGGAGAAGTTCTAGCCATAGAACACCACTATAACCAGTCACCAAATGTGAAGGATCTCCAGCTTGCGACATTACAGATTGAAAATGCAAACGGGAGATATACAGTATATGTTCTTCTGTGTGACAACAGGCCCAGACTGGCCATTTGGCAAATGTTCGGCTGCTATGGGCAGGATCCAACAAAGGATCTACCCAACTGGCCCAATGTTGGCTTTCTGCTGCAGTTCAGTCAATCGTGACAGGTCTCACTGATGACATGCCCATATCCCACCTTCATCCATAACACTTGTGTGTCCACCCAAATGCCCAGACCAGCTGAAGGTTCATGGAGGGAACGGATCTTCTACCCATATCCGATTCGATCAGAAGGAACCTTATTCATGAATATATTGCATATGATGTGTGATGGGACAGCAATAACTTTACGTCAAGACTATTTCACCTGCAGCTTGGAATGGCCAGTGGTACTCTTTGCCAACTGGTTAATTTCTTACAAATTAAATTAATCTGATTTATTGGTCGTATGGATTCGTCTGCTTTGGTAAATATTTTCTGCTTCATTAATCAACCCGACGATGATCAATGATCCCAAAGGTCACTGCAACTGCTTAAGGCTACGTGTGAAGTTCTCTTGTCCGAACGGGGTAATTTTCCAAAAAAAAAGGTCCTTATTTAAGCTGTGTTCACTGCGCTTTATAGTTAAATGTTTCATTTATTTATTTATTTGTTATTTCTTGGCTTCCTTTATGTCGTAAATTCGATCCTCCTTCCTTTGAATACTGAACGTATTGGTATTTTGCATACTTATCATGCAATATGCTTGGGTTACTGTCCCTCGGCTAGTCTGCACGACAAGCCGCCTTACATATCATCCTGACCCTGAACAATCAATGCCCTGATGGATTTGCATTAACACTCACTGAACATCTCATTGAGATACTATGTAGGGGAAAGAAAGAAAAAAAAAAGCCCGTTCTCGCTACATACATATCTATTTCTTTTTCTATCTCTCCGGGGCCTGTAACTATTGGCATGTCAGAAACGACTTGTTGTTTTTCAAGGGCAAAAGCAACGGAACAGTTTTTTTTTTTCTCGCAGTGCCACGGCGCAAAATGCACTATTGATCATATTTTTTTTCTTAAAGTCATTGCCGTCATCTATAAAAAAATGTTTAACGATAAAGCTGACATTATTATTTATAGAATAAAAAAATAAAAGAAAAATTGAAAGCAAGAAAAGTCTTAAAGATATATATATAAACTCTTAATGGAAAAGCAAGTGATATCACAAAACACAACATACTATAAATGTGTCTATAATATACAGTTGTGTTCAAAATTATTCAACCCCCACTGAAATTGAGTGTTTTGGCCAGTTTGACATTGATTTTGATCATTCAGTCATCTTGCTTACAATTAAATCAAAGAGGCACGTGTAGGTCAGACAAATATAACATAACATTTATAATGAAATAACCACAAATGTCTTTTCTGTGCTCACATCATTATCAGTTTTATTCAACCCCCAAGTGACATTCAATCTTAGTACTTAGTACAACATCCTTTTACAGTTATAACAGCTTTTAAACGTGAAGCATAGCTTGACACAAGTGTCTTGCAGCGATCTACGGGTATCTTCGCCCATTCGTCATGGGCAAAAGCCTCCAGTTCAGTCACATTCTTAGGCTTGCGCACTGCAACCGCTTTCTTTAAGTCCCACCAGAGGTTCTCAATCGGATTTAAGTCAGGTGACTGCGATGGCCACTCCAAAATGTTCCAGCCTTTAATCTGCAACCATGCTCTAGTGGACTTGGAGGTATGCTTGGGATCATTGTCCTGTTGAAAGGTCCAACGTCTCCCAAGCCTCAGGTTTGTGACGGACTGCATCACATTGTCATCCAATATCTCCTGGTACTGAAGAGAATTCATGGTACCCTGCACACGCTGAAGCTTCCCTGTACCTGCAGAAGCAAAACAGCCCCAAAGCATGATTGACCCCGCCATGCTTCACAGTAGGCAAGGTGTTCTTTTCTTCATAGGCCTTGTTCTTCCTCCTCCAAACATAGCATTGATCCATGGGCCCAAACAGTTCTAATTTTGTTTCATCAGTCCACAGAACACTATCCAAAACCTCTGTGGTTTGTCCACATGACTTTTGGCATACTGCAGTCGACTCTTCTTATTCTTTGGAGACAGCAAGGGGGTGCACCTGGGAGTTCTGGCATGGAGGCCTTCATTACGCAGTGTGCGCCGTATTGTCTGAGCTGAAACTTCAGTACCCACATCTGACAAATCTTTTCTCAGTTCCTCAGCAGTCACACGGGGACTTTTCTCCACTCTACGCTTCAGGTAGCGCACAGCAGTCGAAGTCAGCATCTTCTTTCTGCCACGACCAGGTAGCGTTTCAACAGTGCCCTTTGCCTTGAATTTGCGAATGATGCTTCCTATGGTCTCTCTTGGTATGTTTAACATCTTTGCAATCTTCTTATAGCCATTGCCCTTCCTGTGAAGAGTAATCACCTCTTTTCTTGTCTTCCTGGACCATTCTCTTGACTTCACCATGTTTGTAACCACACCAGTAAATGTCTAGAAGGAGCTGAGTATCAGTCATTTTAAAGCTGCCTAATTGGTGCTTATTATGCTTTATTGCTGCTCCGTGACATCCACAGGTGTTTTCAATACCTGATTGAAAACACTTGAATGAACCTCTGTTCTTCAGAGTGGTAGTCTTTAAGGGGTTGAATAATTGTGTCAATGAAGAATTCACAAAAGAAACATTTACTACTGTATTACAAAACCAATTGATGTCATTTTAGTTGCATATGGTTCTTTAAAAAGTCCTTGTAGGATTGCATTCTGAATACAATTACAAATGTACACTAAATTCCCTAAAACCCTTTACAGCATTGGGGTTGAATAATTTTGAACACAACTGTATATGCACATATACAAACTGTATGCCCATATGCCCAGCCATGCAGTGAGGTTAGCATTCCAGGGACTTGAGAGTAATTAAACATTACTTTTTATTATAAAATAAATTTAATAGATTCATATTTATTAATAAAATATATATATATATATTAATAATATATTTATAGTTTAAATAATATATATATGTAAATAGTAAAAAGATACCCTTGCCATAAATATATTAATAATATATTTAAAAAAAATAATATATTATATATATCTTTAAAATATACCCTTACCATAAATATATATTAATAATATATTTATATATTTTTTAAAAATAATATAGATATACTGTATATATATAGTTAAAAGATACCCTCAGCATTAATATATTAATAATATATTTATATATTTTTAAAAATAAAACATAAAATAAAAAATATATATAAGACAAAAGATACACTCACCCTTTTAACAAATAATCAGACATGTAATCCCAGGTGCTGACGTCCAAAAGTACATTATCCACTTAACCTGCCGTTATAGGATGTCCACGGGTCTTTATTATAAAAAGTACAAACTTTATTGTATTTCTATATAAAAATATATACAATTTTTATTAGAAAAGCAAGTTGCCTCAGATAAACCAATACTTCACTAAGGTGGTTAAATATATATATATATATTTAATTTTTTGTGCTGAAATAAAGGAGTTTAAATAAAAATTCACACTACACGAACACTGAAGTTTTGACCAGGAAGTGACTCTTTATCAAGGACGTTCACTGACATGGACTCTATTACATTCTTCACGCAAACGTTAACGCGTGCGCAAAAGCGCATTAACGCGAGGGGCAAAACCCTTTGTGCTGAACGTCGCATTACAATGTCAGCGCAACAAACGCACGTAATAGTCTACCGCGGGTGAACCTGCGCGAGCGTACTGTACTGAGCGCGTCTTATACTTAACATTGTGAGCGCAAATGCATTTGTGCGCTGGTACGCGGATGGTATTACAATCTATGCGCAAAATTTAACGCACAGCGTTTGCGCGCATAATTTTAACGTCTTTTAAAAGCTGGTGGTAACGGCAAATCTGAACGTTCTGGCCGAAACCAAATACACCAGCACGAAAAAAAAAATACAGCAACGTATAGTTACACATTCTACACATACCCAAACAATAAAATGGAGAAGTTGTGCGCGTTTTTTTTATTGATGCAGCATATATGCGCAGATTGACTTTGACAGGCGCAAAAACCTAACGCGAGATAATTGTGGTGCTTAATTCTGATTGGCTGAATCGCGTGAAAAAAAAGTCCGCACACCGATTTCTGCGCGCAACGTTAATGCTCGCGCGTTTTTGCGCGTCTTTTTTACGCGAGTTATTTTTTGACGGATGAAATAACGCGAGGATTGTAATACCGGCGCTAATTTACACGCGTTAAGGTTTAACGCTTCGCCCGAAAATTCACGCGTTTACCGTGCATTTTTGCGTGAAGAATGTAATAGGGCCCGAAGATTTTTAAGGTGAGTGCTAGACCTTGTTTTTATATATATATATATATATAATTTTATTTTCTTTACATTTTTCAGATGTTTTGCTTAAAACTTAGGTTTTTTTCAACTGACCAATAGCGTGTAGGTATGTCCTAATTCTATTTATTTTGCTCCTCAAAGCCTTAAAGGCGCTTAACCTCACCCCCAAAAATACTTGAACTTAATAATAATACGTTTTCTGTCTGTATATTTGCTTTAATTGGGGCGACGATTAATATGCGTTTTTATTTTTAGGTTCACAGTGTCCTTTCTCACTTTTTTGTCGCATATCTCAAGAATAAATATTGATATCAGGCATGATATGGCATTCCAAGGGATGGGAGGGGTGGATTAATCAAGCGCGGAGCGGGTTTAGACATTCTAATTAGTGACCCGCGTACTATTCTTGTGTGCAACATTGTCATGCAACATTGATGAGAAGAGCCATGGGCTTTAATGCATATTTGTGCCAACCACCCTGCGAGCGCGCGTCTTGTTTTGGGGCGCCGCTAAAAAAAATGTCGGTAAAGCATATTAAAGGTAGCGTAGATTATATGTATTAAAATAAATTTAAAAATCGATACAAATGATCTAAGTTATTAAACTTTATTCACCCATTTAAAGAATTTAATTATAGCAGCAATAATGCGATCACTGCGTAGTGTTCTTATCGATCGTTAAATGGACGCTGATCATTATTAATGTTAACCTCGTTTATTCCCCTCGAAGGACGATAAATATATATATATATATATATTTTTTTTTTACGCTCCCGGAAATTTATCAATGACTGACAGCCCCCATTTATTATACGAATATCCCGTATCAATAGATGAAGTAATAGGCAATCACAGGGAGATTTTCATCTGTGAATGATTTCCTCCCGCTATTAATATCCTCGCGACCTATGGCTGGTGAGTTAATCTCTCACACGTATCCTCCTTCGGTTTCATATGGCATTTCTATTAATTTTTAATTACTATTGTCTGACGTCAGTAATGTAGACAGTAGGAAGATTGGGGGGGGGGTTTGAGGGGAGAGGGTTGTTCTTAGGACTGTATAGGTATTTTTTTTAATAACTTGACCTATTTTAACGTCAGACGGGATAATTTCAAATGTTAAAATACGGCGTTAAATGAAAAAAAAAGAAAAGAAAAATAATAAAAAAAAATTATAGAATTTATTTAAATATCCAGTGATTAAAGACACAATAAACCAAGACCGCTTGTCATTAAACGAGTAACGATTTAATACAGTTCTTCAACATCCTAGACATTTATATAATATAAAAATTTATATACATATATATACCTTGATAAAGGCCCACCGGGGCCGAAATGTCGGTCAATGGACAGGTATTTTACTTGATAGCAATAAAGTTTTTTTATTTTATTAAATCCTGATGTGCTGCCCAATCTGTTTTTGGTATATATATATATATAATATATATATATATATTCCACGAATGGAGCCGCACACGTGTAAATAAAATAACAAAGTCATTCTCAAGGTTACATATATATATATATATATTATATATATATATATATATAAATATATGACCTTTTTACGCGGATTTAATTTGTGTTTTAAAAATAAGCTGTCGTATCCCTTCAGACATTACACACATCAGAAGGGATAATGTCGAATGTTAAAATACAGCTCCTAAATAGAACATAAATAAATGTATAAAAAAATAGAAAAATAATAATAATAATAAAAAAAATATATATATGTATATAATTTATTTAAATATCCAGTGATTAAAGAAACAATAAACCAAGACAGCTCGTCATTAAATGAGTAACGGTTTAATACAGTTCTTCAACATATTATACATTTTTATAATATATATATATATTTTTTGGTTGTTATATATATATATATATTTTTTTTGGTTGTTATATATATATATATTTTGGTTGTTATACAGTATATATATATAAATAGGACCTTTTTACGCAGATTTAAATTGTATTTCAAAAATAAGTTGTCGTATCCCTTCTGACGCTACACACATTAGGAGGGATAATTTCAAATGTTAAAATACAGCGATTAAATAGAACATAAATAAATGTAAAAAAAAAATAGAAAAATATATATATATAATTTATTTAAATATCCAGTGATTAAAGAAACAATAAACCAAGACAGCTCGTCATTAAACAAGTAACGATTTAATACAGTTCTTCAACATAATAGAAATTTATATACTATAAAAAATAATATATATATATATATATATAGGACCTTTTTACACGGATTTAAATTGTATTTCAAAATAAGCTTTCATTCTTGGCAGAAAGAATATTTATGTTTGTATTTATTTCCTGGATGTGATTTTGTTGCTCTGAAAACTGACAGAGCCCCCCCATAAAAAAATGAAATATTCATTATCTCTTTGTGTTCTCGCGGCACTTAAAGAGTCAATTACAGAGCCGTCTGTTGAGCTTCCCGGGCAAAAGTGGGACTGTTAGGACGGCTGACTAATTAGAGGGCATTTAACCCCAATGACGCTCTCCAGTGCACCCTTTCCTCTGGGTAACGGAGGGGTTAAACGAACGTGACCTAAATTCCAGGACCATTATGCGAGAGGCCTGGGATTCGTGCATTGGCTTGGGAATAACCCAAGTTTAATGAATGCTACAATTAGAATTTGACTGAATTACTCACAAGTAGCTCTGCACACAGTTTAGACCTGCCCCTGGGGAGCTATGGGCAACTCAAGTTTACCCTCAGGCATTCCCGGGTTATTTTATTTTATTTTCTCCATTTTGGATTCTGCAAAACTATTCTGTAATTTTAATTTCAGAATCGGAAATTTTATGTCGACCTCGGTATTATAATAATTATAATAACAATAATAAAAAAACGTCTCTGAGTCCTTTGTGCTCCTCGAGCAGACATCACGTTGCTGGTGTATCTGTACGTCTCGGCTCATGTAGGGAGCGGAAACATCTTGGAGAAGATATAGACAGTTTTCAAAGTTCTTATGTGATTTTTTTTAAAGGACAAGCCTAAGATCCATTTCAACAAAAAGAATCATGGCTGTCAACGTACAGACATTAAAATGCTTATTTTTAGACAGAAAATGCTGATAAACTAAAGGTACAAGTTGAGATCAACCACTGGAGGAGATGCCGGCTTAAAACAAGTCCGTGGTTGGGAGGGCTGGCGGGTCATCATGGCCGTTCTTCCTTGAGATGTTGCATGAGCGGTACGAATGAAGTTACAACCAACACAAATACTTAGAATTACACCGAAAAGTACCAAGCCCACTTTACTCAAGTTTGAAACGATTTGAATGCCGGGAAATGGTCTGGTTCTTCGTTGACCTTGATGAAGCCATCCTTTGTCAATTCAATGGTGTGATTTTTTTAAAAAACATGTTTTACCAGGTAGGAATAAAATTTAGAAATCAACCCAATAAATTTGAATTAAGAAGTTTAATTCCGTTCTCTTGGTAGAAAAGGGTATGTGACTGTAGGAGTGTATTTGTGCCCAATGTCTGTATAACGGCATTTTACATGAGCTTCATCATTTGAGGCCCCAGTGGGTGTGACGGCTTAGACAGCCATCTATTTTGCCTAATTAGAGAGCCACCTCTGCATTTCGGGGGTTGTCTTTCACTGACTGGTGTGGCATTCTGACAGGACTTTGAAACTACTTTCCATAGTTGTACTCCTGAGGTCCATAGGTGTCAGGCAAGCTTCATGGGTGCAGAACAGAGATGCTCTAGTGAGGTGTTCCGACCAGGATTCAAACCAACTTCTCTATAGTTGTAGAGCAGAGATGTTACCACCATATAATCCAATACAGTTTATATTGTGAGGTAGGTAGGTAAATATGTATTTTGGGTGTCTTGCTCAAGGGCACTTATGCGATTTGAAATTGTGTCTCCTCAGTTGTAGGCTGCCACATTACCATACTCTACTTGGCCAAACCCCATTGATACTTGGATTTCTGTCCTTCCATTTAGCTACACCAGCCATGGCCGGTGGGTGAGAAGTTAAATTGGAGAAGGCCAAACAGAACACTTGCTCTGAGATAATCCCTCACCTGGTAGCCATAGGTGAGGTGGTATGGAGGTTGGAACTGGGTGGGCTGTCAAGAACTCTTCCCCCCGCTCTGACAGCAATTCATTGTAGTGCTCTCACAAATTGTACACAAGGGTGCACTGACACGAACTGAAATCATAAGACAAATGAAAGTCTCACCAATATATTGGTCCCATGCAATTCGTTTTTTGGTTCATTCGTTGAGGTGTTTTTCCTTTGATGACTCGTCCGGAATCTTGATGTCTGTCTGTTCATCCCAAAACTAATGCATATGTCTAGTGGGTGTTAAAGACTGGTGGACTCATAGATCGGGTGCTAAAAACATTTACACAATAAAATCTTGTGTTGCCCACCTTAGTCCACTGTACAATTTATATGTCTTTTCCCTATTTATGGCGCCGACCATAAATCCAGACCTATTCGTCTCTCCCTGTTTTACCACCTTTAGATAAAACTCCACGCAAGCCGATATCCTAACAAGCTTAATGACCTGCACTTTATTTACTGAGTCCTTATTTTAATTGGTGCACAGGGTGAGGCTTTCAACATCTGCATAATAGAGCATTTGCATACCATTAGCATATATCTGTAGTAAGCAGCTGTACAGGGAAGCCACTAGGAATGTTAAAAAATGTTAAACACGCCACCCGATTTTTCCTCCCAGAATAATCTCTTTATGTTTATTATGCTGGCATTTTATTCTTTGTAACTGAAATCGATCTTTGCCCTTAAATAAAAAAGCGTTATGCAACCATAAATCAGTGAATCTCACACCACAGCGGCGCGATATGAATAGAATGCTAATATTGCGCAACACGCTCATAAATACTGATAGAACACGTTTAAAGGAGTACTGTAGGGTTAAAACCGATCGTGGACAGAAACAGAGGGGGTTAAACATTAGTTCCTCCTGACCGCCTCCGAATTCTCCCCTCCAGTTTTACCTTTTTAATTTATTTAAAAAAAACTCACCATAATCCAGCTCTGTAACTGCTCGACATGAAAAGCTGCCAGCAGCAGCAGGTCACGTGACCACAGGGAGCTGGACGCTCCAGCCAATCCAGTGATTTTCAAAGCCAGAAGGCATTGAGAGCCGTTGGATGGGAATGGTTCCTAAAGGTCCCGGTCATTGACCAATCTGAGGTCAATTCTAGCTGAGCCAGGTTCTGAGCAGGGCTAAGCCCCTGTACTCAGAGGACTGAATCAGCCCTCCAAATCCCCCCTCATAGGGAAAGAGGGAACAAGGAGCTGACTGTAGTGTGATCACTTGGATAACATGGAGTGGTCGCACTGTGTAGAGTGTCCCATTAAAGAGATATTCTCCAATAGTGGTCTTCAACTGCACCTTAAATTTGTTCTATCTACCATCGACTGCATCATGATTCTCTTCAATAAATCTGAAAATTCCTGTCAAATAATTTCATTTTTCACCTTTTAATTAACAAATTGAGATTTGAAGGAATATTTTGTGTCTTACAGTTGGGTCTTCTGTTTTCCTGTCTCTTAACCCTGTAGTCCGATATCGACTATTTTCCCCAAGCCCAGAACAGGGGAACCCGCACACCCTACTGTCTCTTCCCTTTGGTAGTTTTGCTGGCTGATCGAAATGCATTGGGTCACGGTGGACCTCCAACACCAGAGCTTCGGTAATCGGACAAGGCAAAGATATGATTCGATATTCGGTGGTAGCCTAGGGTGGGAATAGACTTCATGGTCATGGTGGACATCAGGTTATAGATCACTGGTGAAAACAAGCTTTGTGTAACAACAAGTTGAGGAATAGGACCCGTGGGCCAAGTGTAGCATGGAATGATATACTGTATGTAGTCACAGCCTGCATTTACCCCCTTCCATTTCTTTTGGGAGGTGACAACCTTCCTTTAAAATCTGACCCCCCAAAAAAATAACAAACATAACCAATGCTACCACCCACACCCTGTTTAATGTTAAAAATATATATTTCAGACCCCCATTGTTATCTCCTTTTCACTCTTCCAGTGCCAGATAAGCAGTTACATCGAGTAGCTAAATGTCCAGTCATCCAATGATATACTTCTTGTAGAGAGATGTACTGAGAATGATTGGTGCATTCGTGGCCGGCCAATCAGTAGAAAGCAGAGTGTATGATGGTTTGGCTGCTCATTAAAGCTGCCGATTCCTACTCAAACCAAGTTGAACCAAATAGAAGGAAGCCCTCTCCCTGACCAGCGATTGACAAGGTGGAGATGAAGGCTCGGCTTTGAAGAGCTGTCACTTCGGTCACGGATTGGGGAGGTGGAAGTGGAGACAAATTATTGCCACCGTGGTCACTTCAATAAGTTTACATGGATGTGATGGCTACAGTTCCCTTTAACATCACAAGTAGGTGGCTCCTGCCTGTCCACTAGTAAAGAATATAGCTGTCAAAAGCCTCCATCCATTGTTCGCAGTAGCTTCTTAACCACCAAGACAAGGAAGGAGACAAAGCTATATTTGTCCGAGCCGACACAGGTCAAACGGTAGACACGTCTGCGTGGCTCAGACTCCTGCTTGGGAACTTTATTTTAAAATGTAAGCTGTGTATCGTTCCTTCCTCCTTTGTTTTGCAGCCGGATTTGCCAAGAGCGTCTGATATTGAGTTGCCTGCATATAGACAGCCCCTTTTATTTCTTTTGACAGTTTCTGTAAAGCTTGATGTGAAATTTACATAATCGATGAGGTAACCCTGTCACCTTATACATAGAGTCTTTAAAGAGAATAGTTTTATGCAAATGCTATATTGACGGTGTAATGATTAATTGGACCCCGGGCTTTGTTAAAATGCGGTTGTTGTAGTGCAGTGCGCATTTATAATCATTCTGCCTTAGTTCTTTAAACTAGTGGTAGGTCGGAAGTTGCAGACGGATGCTAGAGAATTTAAGGAGGCTAAGTGTTGGGCCTTTGATATTTTATGGATTTGGCCAAGTGTAGTTTAGCGTGGGGTGCCTCTTAAAGAGATTTTAAAAGTTACCAATTATTTTAGAAATGTAATCTGGACAATTAGTTAAAGGGACACATGAAATCCTATGGATGCTCACTGTAGGGAGATACGGTGCATGTAGTCCCCTCTTTAACTGTCTACATACATATAAAGGCATTTAACTGGAGCATTGAGCTGGAACCTTGTGAGACCTGAGCGGGGACCCACCGTACAGCAGGCTGCTTCTGCCGGTGCCCGTTCTCAGGACCCTCACAAAAAACATTTTTTGGCACACTGTTAGTGCACAGGGCAATCCAGACCCTTTGCTCCAGGTGCCCAGAGAGGTATCGCTATGCTTGCCTGATGAGGCCTAATAAGACAGAAATGATGGCCGGGGACTGTGGTCCCTCTCGTGCAGAGGAGGTTTCCTTGGCATTTCATCTCTGGCCGCCCATTCTAGTGACAGCAGTCTGATTTGCATATGGTTCAGACTTCTCTGTAATGGCACCATCAAGCTAAAACTTGTGAGCGGGGACCCATGGTACAGCAGGCCCCTTATGCTGTTGCCCGTCCTCAGGGCCCACATAAATCTTGTGATGTTGCCCATCCTCAGGACCAACATAAACCTTGTGATGCTGCCCGTCCTCAGGGTCCACATAAACCTTGTGATGTTGCCCGTCCTCAGCGACCACATAAACCTTGTGATGTTGCCCCTCCTCAGGGCCTACATAAACCTTGTGATGTTGCCCGTCCTCAGGGCCCACATAAACCTTGTGATGTTGTTTGTCCTCAGGGCCCACATAAACCTTGTGATGTTGCCCGTTCTCAGGACCCACATAAACTTTGTGATGTTGCCCGTTCTCAGGGCCCACATAAACTTTGTGATGTTGCCCGTTCTCAGGGCCCACATAAACCTTGTGATGTTGCCCGTTCTCAGGGCCCACATAAACCTTTTGATGTTGCCCATCCTCAGGGCCCACATAAACCTTGTGATGTTGTTCGTCCTCAGGGCCCACATAAACCTTGTGATGTTGCCCGTTCTCAGGACCCACATAAACCTTGTGATGTTGCCCGTTCTCAGGGCCCACATAAACCTTGTGATGTTGCCCGTTCTCAGGGCCCACATAAACCTTTTGATGTTGCCCGATTCTCAGGGCCCACATAAACCTTGTGATGTTGCCCGTCCTCAGGGCCCACACATATTTTGTTTAACTGGAGCATATTGCAAAAAATACTACTAGATGCAAAATAGGCAACGCAAGCTCAAACTGGTGTCTCTCATGATAAAATGGCAAACAGGACACTTGCAGGGATTTCCAAAAACATTGCAGAGTTTTACCTTTGCATTTACATAAACATGCAATGCCTCACTCCATTTCCACACTCCATATAAACGCACTCCTGCATTCACTTACATCTGTTCACAGAGAGAGCTGAGTGAGTCTTGCTGTGTATCTATTTTTTTTACTTAATAGTTTTTCCTATTCATTATATTCTTACACTTGAAAGTACAGACACAAAAACCAGGGGGGTATTCACTAACAAATGTGGGGGGGGGGAAAGAAATTCACCCCTAGCCCCACCCAAGTACCTTAAAGTGGGGGGTTGTTAAACTCCATCCCCCCGGTACTGATGGCCCGAAATTCCCAGAATTCTTGAATGCAAAATATGACCAGAGAATCATGGGAAATGTAGTTCAGAAACATCTGGGGGGTAGAGTTTGACATCCCTGCCTTAAAGTGTTGGGGCAATAGCTCCATGGTGGATCTGGTTTTCACGATAGGATGGTGGGGCACTGAGAAGACCCCAGAGAAATGATCGGGAAGTCGATTACAGCGGCCGTTTCCCAGCTCTCACAGCAACTACAAGAAAGTTTAAATTTTAAATTAAGCGTGCGGAAGAGTTGAGGCAAACGGAGGCCGTTAATCACCATCTTGCAGCCTCCTCCACCAATCAGATGGCTCAGATGCATCTTTAAAATGATATAGCGCTTACTCAATAAAGTCTCTAAATATTACTAGGATTGATTGTATGAAATTAAAATGCCACCTATATCTTCACCACTCAGTTGTAACTCACAAAATACCGATTATTTCAGGAGCGATCACACGGTTTAACCCTTCGAGCCGATGGTGCGTGTCTAAGACTCCCTTGGTCTTGCTTGTCTCATTCGAAGCAAATTAATATTCTAATGATCTTGGCTGATATATTACAGGCCACTGGGAAGCTGTTTTCCCAATAAAATGAGCAGCGTTTTTTTTTTCTTCCTCTCGTTCTATAAAATCAATATTTGGTTTGGAATAACATTAACTTTAATCATAGCCGAGAATTTTTTACTTTTAATTTAAATTTTAAAAAAAAACAACGCAATAGTGGAATGGAGACGATGCTACATTTAACATGAAATGGTCCTCCCGGAGATATATCATTTCGCTTTCGAAGTTTCTATACCTTGAATTCATGACGGTGTTTGGGTGTGCTGATGGATGGCTCCTGTCATTCCATATGTTTGGCCACGAAGCTTCTTGGATCAGTAGGGAAGTATAAGGACATTACGATTAACAGTGGTGCTCACCAGTCAAACTGTAACTGGGTGAGGTCCTCACTCCATGGCCCCAATAACCATCAGAAAGAAATAAAAGAAATTCCCGGCACTCCATCAAGTTACGATATATTGGATTTATCCATCAGACAAGGCAGACATAGTTTCGACCCTAAATGAGACTTTCTCAAGTCTTGACAAAGATCCATAGAAGGTCAAAAAGTTGTCTGCAAAAACGGAGAGATAAACCCATGATGCATAATTTGATGATGTGCTGGAGATGTCCTTTATTTTCCTGCCCATCAGTCGGTAAGCTGCACTCTGCCATGCTTGTTCCAGCACTGATATATCATGTAGTCTGGAGACCCCTATCATGCCTCTTCTCTATTCTCTTCACCCTCCATTCTGCTTTAGTCCCATCTCTCATACCCTCCATTCTAATGCCCATCTCTCTTTTTCTGCTTCTGCCCACCCCTCTCACCCCCCTATTGTGTCTCTTCTCGATTCAATACTCTTCGTTCTGCTTTTGTCCCATCTCTATTACCCTCCATTCTTTCGCCCATCTCTCTTTTTCTGCTTCTGCCCACCCCTCTCGACTCCCTATTGTGTCTCTTCTCGATTCCTCACTCTTCATTCTGTCCCATCTCTCTTACCCTCCACTCAGTCTTCTGCCCTAGCCATCTCACCCCCGTTGTATCTCTTCTCTATTGCTCTCACCCTCTATTCACCCTCCATATCCGGAGACCCCTATCGTGCCTCTTCTCTATTATTTTCAACCTCCATTCGGTTTCCGTCCCATCTCTTTTACCCTTTATTCAGTCTTCTGGTCCACCCTTTTCACTCTTTACTGCATTGCTTCTCTTTTCTTCTCACCCTCTACTCTCAATCTCCATTTTATCTTCTGCCCCATCTCTCTTACCCCACTGTGCCTCTTCATAACTTCATAACCTTCACAGAAGAGTTGATATATAAATCAAATAGCACATAACGTTTAAAGTTATTCTTACTTTTCAAAATGTCTTTGATTATTGTTTTTTTCCCTAAACACAACCTGAAGGACCTGTAGAGCACCATTTATGGAGTTTTGTAGAACCTTTGCTGATTTTCTTTCTCTTTTCCACCAGACAAAATCAGTTTCTAGAAAAGACAACACAAATCTTATTTTTTCTATACTCTTCTTCATAATGATTGGACAAAACCCAAAATATCCTCTGATTTGTACTTCAGAAATGCTCTACATCAGTGTTTCTCAAACCTGTCCTCGGGACCCTCAACCAGGCCAGATTTTGCAGATCACCTTGGGGAAATGTAGACTGAACCCTACAATCACTGAGCAGCAAATCCTATCACCTGTGCTGTGCTTCACATATCTGGCAAACCTGGCATGTTTCCTGAGGACAGGTTTGAGAAACACTGCTCTACATGAAGCACCGTGGAAACGTATGTGCGTTATCGGATTTTGGCCAACGCGTTTTCACTTCCTTTGTGGATCGCTCACCTCAATCTCCCCCATCGTTTCTTTCTGTTTCGATAGTAAGATAACAAACCATGGAAAAAGAAGAGGAAGCTGTTGAGTACTTTGACGGAATTCCATTTTTGCCACCGGCTATGTGGAAAGGTTGAGGATGGTTTTGGAAATAAAAAAGTTTAAAAAAGAAAGCTGGCAGCGTCTGGACCGAAAGTACAATTTATTTATGTTTAAATTCTGCAATTAAGATGGAAAATGTATCAAAAGCCAAGAAACAAAAAAAAAGAATACGTCTTTCTTTTCCATTTCCCACGTGATCGTCGAAAATGTACAGATGGACAGTTCACACATAGTAGTTTAGGTGTTATCGACAGTGCAGTCATCAGAATTCGTGGGGCCCCTTCCTGAACCACTGGTGGGGCTCCTTTTGCTCAGTTGACAATTTCAGTAAACAATCCAAAAATAAAACGTTCTGCCTCCTCCCCTGCTCACCTTACATCACATGGAGAAGGTTAAATCCATGGTGGTCCAACAAGGGGATGAAAATGTTCTCTGTGAGGGAGAGTGTTCGCTCTGAACCTCTACCTGGTGCACACCATACTAATCGCTCCCTCAGAGAGGAGTCAGGATGCTCTTCTCCACCCCAGATGCCACAGCCCACCTGAAGATTTGTTGGCATCTTGGTGGCATGGTTGGACCCTTACATTACTTTGGCACTTAGACAAGCTGCTTAGAGTTTGGCACAGGCCCCCTGGGGCACTGGGCCCCTGAACACAGCATGAGCTGTCACCCCCCTGATGGCAGCCCTAGGTATCTGCTCAGCTTCGGCTCCTGGAAATCCGTTTATATGGTACAATGCGGGTAATCTAGTGAAATTCTTGTAAAGCTGTCAGGTTCTGAAACGGAAAAGCTAAGTGACGAGAAGAGGTATTAAAATAAGCCGGAACTGTTTCCAGGGAAGCTTTATTAAACTGACCAGAAACAATACCGTCAAATCGTCCTTTTTTTTTCTCATGTTAAGATCAGCGGAGATCGGCGGGTACGGTAACAAGAGTTGATGTGGCAGGTCTTGTCAGATGGCATACAGGGTTTGAGCACATCTGAGCGCTAAGATTTCATGGAAACACTGAGACAAGAATGAAGAGAAAATGAGAGAAAAAAAAGCGCATTGTACGGAGCGCTTTGTGTAATGAAGTGTTAGTGACAGGGATGATGACTGTCACTGATCGGGAAGCCAGTCACCTGTGCGCAGTCTGGGAAACATCTTTTAAGCCAGGTAAACAGGAGGATGTTGCACGCAATTAACCAGACCTACTGGTGGATATTTTCAAAGGTCTCTGAGCGTGGTGTGGAGGCATGACATGCTGCGATCATTCAAAGCCAGGGTCCATCATCCCGATGTCAACATTAAATATTTAAAGAGGAATTACACTGTGCTGGGCATTGATACTATAACATAGAGAATAGAAGATTCATCACGATTTATTTAAGCATATAGATTGTCTAGTATTGAATAAAATGTTCTATTTATCTATCTATATATCCACATCTATCCATATATACCTATTATTTATCTATCCATATCTATCTATCTATCTATCTATCTATTTATCTATCTATCTATCTACTGTATCTATCTATCTATCTATCTATCTATCTATCTATCTATCTATCCATATCTATCTATCTATCTATCTATCTATCTATCTATCTATCTATCTATCTATCTATCTATCTATCTATCTTATATCTATCTATCTATCTATCTATCTATCTATCTATCTATCTATCTATCTATCTATCTATATCTATCTATTTATCTATCTATTTATCTATCTATATCTATCTATTTATCTATCTATCTATCTATCTATCTATCTATCTATCTATCTATCTATCCATATCTATCTATCTATCTATCTATCTATCTATCTATTTATCTATCTATCCATATACTGTATCTATCTATCTATCTATCTATCTATCCATATCTATCTATCTATCTATCTATCTATCTATCTATCTATATCTATCTATTTATCTATCTATCTATCTATCTATCCATATCTATCTATCTATCTATCTATCTATCTATCCGTATCTATCTATCTATCTATCTATCTATCCGCATCTATCCCTATCTATCTATTTATCTATCTATCTATCCGTATCTATCCGTATCTATCTATCTATCTATCTATCTATCTATCTATCTATCTATCTATCCATATCTATCTATCAATCATCTATCTATCTATCCATATCTATCTATCTATCTATCTATCTATCTATCTATCTATCTATCTATCTATCCATATCTATCTATCTATCTATCTATCTATCTATCTATCCATATCTATCTATCTATCCGTATCTATCTATCTATCCGTATCTATCTATCTATCCGTATCTATCCATCTATCTATCTATCTATCTATCTATCTATCTATCTATCTATCTATCTATCTATCTATCCGTATCTATCTATCTATCTATCTATCTATCTATCTATTCTATCTATCCGTATCTATCTATCTATCTATCTATCTATCTATCTATCTATCTATCTATCTATCTATCCATATCTATCTATCTATCTATCTATCTATCTATCTATCCATATCTATCTATCTATCCATCCATTTATATCTATCTATCAAATCAAATCAAAATAAGCTTTATTGGCAGGACCAAATACATTTTAGCATTGTCAAAGCATATGTGGAGGAGGGGGGGGTAGTGGGACATATATATGGGGGGGAATGGACAAGTCCATGGACATTATCAGGGGTAAGGGATAATGTGAACTGGGATGGGGGCGAGTCCGTGTTGGGGATTTATAAGTCCGGGATCTCTCATGTTCCTCTCAGTCTGTGACATTCTGTGACGTATTGGGCAGATATTTTCACCTCTGGCTCCTCTTCTCCCAGTATGATGTGGCGTTTCCTCCTCTTTTCTATAGAGGTGAAGTCCAGGATGAGAGCAGAGAGTCTCTGGAAGTGAGTTTCCCTCAGGGCTGAGTACTTGGGGCACTGTAGGAGGAAGTGGACCTCATTCTCCAGGGCCCCCTGGTCACAATGCTGGCACAGTCTATTCTCCCTGGGCTTGTAGGTCTGTCTATGCCGCCCTGATTCGATCTCCAGGCTGTGGGCGCTCAGTCTGTACCGGCTCAGGATCTGTCTGTCCTTGGGGTCTTGTAGTACCTCCAGGTATGGGGCCAGTTTGTATTCCCTCTGTAAGGGTTGGTAAATGGTGAGTTTCTGTGAGTTTGCTATATCATGTCTCCATTCTCTGATATAGTTTTCCCTGGAATCGTTAATTAGGGCCTTTATTTGATATTTTGTCAGGTTGCATTAATGGGGGCTTTGGATGATCAGGGTGGATATGAGTTGTTGCAGCCCACATGGTTTGTGGTGGTCCTTGTTGGCCAGTAGGCTTTATGGTGGTATGAGTTGAGGCTGCTGATGTTTAGATGGTCCCAGTATGATAGCGCCCTCTTCTGTACTGCAAGAAGTAAGGGGAGTTTGCCCAGCTCGGCCCGGCAAGCATTGTTAGAGGTGCTCCGATGGACTTGGAGGAGGTGCTTGCAGAATTCCAGATGGAATATTTCTGTTGGGCTGGTGTCCCATTTGGGTTGGTCAGGGTAGGTGATGGGGCCCCATACTTCACTGCCATAAAGGAGGATTGGAGTGATGACGCTATCAAAGATTTTAAGCCAGACTCTTACAGGCGGTTTTAATTTGTAGAGGTTTCTCCTGATGGCATAGAAGGTTCTACACGCCTTGTCTCTTAGGGCCTCTATGGCTGGTATGAAACTTCCCGATCAGTTTGTTTCTAGGCCGAGGTATGTGTAGCTGTTGGCTTCATCAAGAGTGCAGTCATTAAGTGTGAAAGAGGAACTCTTGGTTTTTGCGTTCTTCCTTTGGAAAACCTTTTGGTTGATGGGTAGTGCCCATGCCGCACTGTATTTTTCCAGCACTTCCAGGCTGTCTTGTAGACCTCTCTCTGTTGGTGACAGTAATAGGTGGTCATCTGCATACAACAGGAACTTCTATCTATCTATCTACTGTATCTATCCATTTCTATCTATCCATATCTATCTATCTATCTATCTATCTATCTATCCATATCTATCTCTCTCTATCTATCCATCTATCTATCTCTATCTATCTATCCATTTCTATCTATTTATCCATATCTATCTATTCATATCTGTCTATATCTATCTATTAATATCTATCTATCCATATCTATCTATCTATCCATATCTATCTATCTATCTATCTATCTATCTATATCTATCTATCTATCTATTCATATCTACCTATCTATCCATATCTATCTATCTATCCATATCTATCTATCCATATCTATCTGCCTCCTATAATATCTATCCATCTATTCATATCTATATATCTATCTATCTATCCATAATGACTATCCATATCTGTCCATCTATCGCATAGCATATCTATCTATCTATCCATATCTATCTATCATATCTATCCATCTATCTATCTATCCATATCTACCTATCTCTCCATATCTATCCATATCTATCTATCCATATCCATGGATAGTGGTCGGGGAGTTTGAAAGTTTGAAAGTCTTTTGACATAAATACCCATGTGTCTTTGGCCAATAAATCAGATCTCCTGTTTGAAGCTACATACAGCCTGCCTGGTGTTTGTTCTTGTGCTACAACCAGCTAGATTCAAGCGGCATCTAGCGGCCCTTGAGATCTGTCCAGAACATCGGAGGAGCAGCAGATCGAAAGATCGAGTCGCCCGGAAGTATCGAATTGCAACAGCGGATCGAAAAGAGCGGATTGGTCGCTCGAGGCATCAAATCACGGAGCGATTTGGAGGCCAGGCTGATCTTGGTGAGTGGGTGACTGGAGAGCCGGACAGGTGGACAACATGGTTTGTTACAGTGATCGTCAGTGAATTAATGGCGCTTAGTGAATAGTAATGTAGGGGTGGTTTTTCATTAAGCTGCGCAGCTTTGAAGGACAGATATTATATCTAATTATCTTACCTTTTTATTCCTTGATAGAATTTTCCAAGGCGCTCTCTGTGTATTAAAGTTCAATCTGTACATGACCTTTTAACCACTAAGCAAATCAACAAGCCCTTCCGTCCTGCTCTCAGTGTAGAGTTGAAGCCATCATGCTTTAGGCTCGATGAGCGCAATCTGTCAGCATCTTTCTCTCTTGGCCAATTTTCCAGTCATTGGCCACCATGTAATTCAAGCAGCAACAAATGATGAGTAAATTGTCTCAAGGTTGGTTTTGGTGGTTGGATCGAAGAAACGACCAAGGAAACACACCAAGAAGAATGTATGTAAAATACACTGTCTTAACCAAGATTACTTATTTGCAAATTCTTGTAAAATACTAATTTGCCACAAATCAGCACATGTAAAATTTAAAGTTTAAATGGAGTCAGGCACCGAATCTCAGCCAGGAGTGCCTGCATTACAGAACTCAAAGCCTTGAAATAACATTTTTTTTTACTTATTTGAATCCATGAATTCGATACATTGTTGTCATGTTTTGATGCATGTATAACTTACGCACAATGGATAATACAGTGGGGCAAAAACGTATTTAGTCAGCCACCAATTATGCAGGTTCTCCCACTTAAAAAGATGAGAGAGACCTGTAATTGTCATCATAAGTACACTTCAACTATGAGAGCCAAAATGAGAAAACAAAATCCAGAAAATCACATTGTCTGATTTTTAAAGAATTTATTTGCAAATTATGGTGGAAAATAAGTATTTGGTCACCTACAGTACCAGTACAAACAAGCAAGATTTCTGGCTCTCACAGACCTGTAACGTCTTCTTTAAGAGGCTCCTCTGTCCTCCACTTGTTACCTGTATGAATGGGACCTGTTTGAACTTGTTATCAGTATAAAAGACACCTGTCCACAACCTCAAACAGACACACTCCAAACTCCACTATGGTCAAGACCAAAGAGCTGTCGAAGGACACCAGAAACAAAATTGTAGACCTGCACCAGGCTGGGAAGACTGAATCTGCAATAGGCAAGCTGCTTGGTGTGAAGAAATCAACTGTGGGAGCAATCATTAGAAAATGGAAGACATACAAGACCACTGATAATCTCCATCGATCTGGGGCTCCACGCAAGATCTCACCCCGTGGGGTCAAAATGATCACAAGAACGGTGAGCAAAAATCCCAGAACCACACGGGGGGACCTAGTGAATGACCTGCAGAGAGCTGGGACCAAAGTAACAAAGGCTACCATCAGTAACACACTACGCTGCCAGGGACTCAAATCCTGCAGTGCCAGACGTGTCCCCCTGCTTAAGCCAGTACATGTCCGGGCCCATCTGAAGTTTGCTAGAGAGCATTTGGATGATCCAGAAGAGGATTGGGAGAATGTCATATGGTCAGATGAAACCAAAGTAGAACTTTTTGGTAAAAACTCAACTCGTCGTGTTTGGAGGAGAGAGAATGCTGAGTTGCATCCAAAGAACACCATACCTACTGTGAAGCATGGTGACGGAAACATCATGCTTTGGGGCTGTTTTTCTGCAAAAGGGACCAGGACGACTGATCCATTTAAAGGGAAGAATAAATGGGGCCATGTATCGTGAGATTTTGAGTGAAAACCTCCTTCCATCAGCAAGGGCATTGAAGATGAAAAGTGGCTGGGTCTTTCAGCAGGACAATGATCCCAAACACACCGCCTGGGCAACGAAGGAGTGGCTTCGTAAGAAGCATAGCAAGGTCCTGGAGTGGCCTAGCCAGTCTCCAGATCTCAACCCCATAGAAAACCTTTGGAGGGAGTTGAAGGTCCGTGTTGCCCAGCGACAGCCCCAAAACATCACTGCTCTAGAGGAGATTTGCATGGAGGAATGGGCAAAAATACCAGCAACAGTGTGTGAAAACCTTGTGAAGACTTAGGCTAGGGTCAGACTAGCGCAGTTTTAACGTGCGTTTAGCCGCACGAAATCACGGCCGTACTAGCAGCAAATGACGTCCAATGCCGGGGAACATACGACGAACGGCCGCACGAAAGTTCGTCCGCGCAACGCAAGTGGCCAACGAACGCATTTTTTCGAGAACGTCAAACCGCTACTACTGACGCAGAGTGCGCTGCGGCCGCATAGCGGTGTGTGTGTGTGATTAGGAGACGTCAGACGCTGCTAATGTCCGGCTAACATAACGTCCAGACACAAAAAGTGTATTATTGACGATCCGTACAAAATCACGGACGAAAAGACGCATCGTATGACCGCTATCACGTATTCCGGGAAAAAATACGTACGTTCGTTCGACCGCACTTTTTCACGGACAACGTGAAAAATGCGTTCGTCTGACCCTAGCCTTACAGAAAACGTTTGACCTCTGTCATTGCCAACAAAGGATATATAACAAAGTGTTGAGATGGACTTTTGATATTGACCAAATACTTATTTTCCACCATAATTTGCAAATAAATTCTTTAAAAATCAGACAATGTGATTTTCTGGATTTTATTTCTCATTTTGTCTCTCATAGTTGAAGTGTACCTATGATGACAATTACAGGCCTCTCTCATCTTTTTAAGTGGGAGAACCTGCACAATTGGTGGCTGACTAAATACTAATTTGGCCCACTGTAAGGCTGGGGTCAGACGAGCGTAGTGTTCACGTCCGTGATTGCGCCTAAAAGTACATCCGTGATAGCATGACAGAAAGCCCATTGGAGCCTGACACATGAAGTACGTCCGCACTGAACTGCGGACACACAACGGCCGCGGCCCACGGACGCAAGGCAGGCAAGAACGTACATCCCCTAGAACGGCCGCACAAAGTGCGCTGCGTCCCCAACGTCTGCATAGCTTTGTGTGTGAGTGATGGAATGTGGTCAGACGGACTGCATTTATACGTCCAGCATTTTTCACGGACAAAATGGTTTTGCTTTTTAATTTATTTTCTCTCCTACATCCGTCAAAATATACGTCAGTGAAAAAAACGGACTGTGTGGCCACTACTGTGTCTTCCGTACTGACGTACATCCGTTTGCACGGACGTACAGTCCGTAGAAATCACGCTCGTCTGACCCTAGCCTAAATCGCTTTATCAATGCTAAATTGTTGCTATTTATGGGTCATTGGAATGTTAATGGTGGGCTCCACGTAGCCTTTTTGAATATGTATGATGTTCAGTGGTGTCAGTGTAATCCTATCATAGCCTACCTCCTCAAAGGGGAGCGCCACTCTTGGGGCGATCAGGGTGCAGCATTTCCACCGGCATGGGAGCTGACTCACGGTAGTGAGTCAGTGAAGGGGTGCAGTGTACAGGCCTCAGCATTCCTGGGTGCCGCGTGGAGCCTGGCTGCTGGCTCAGCCCCTTGTGACAGGGTGTATCCTCCTGCTGAGGAGTTATGAGGCTGTGGCCATGCATTACCTTAGGGGACCTGCCCCCCAGCTGGAAGGCTGGAAGGCCAGGCCTGGAAGGAGCTGCAGGCTCTCTCAGCTAGCGGAGGTGGCCTCCGAGAGTGAGGTGCCACCCCAGGGGGGGATGTCAGTGGGGGAGCTCCCTATAAAGACATACTTGAACCTCAGTGCATTGCTCAGTTGTTGGTTTAGCCACAGTAGTGTGCACTTGAATATTATATTGTTGTTTCCCGGCTTTCTGACTCTTGATAGTATCAATAACCATCCCTGAATGCTGCTTGCTCTGACCCATTGGCTTGTGACCTCCACCTTGATATTCAGATACCCCCCTTTGGACACTGCGATTTTGGACCGTACACTAGGTACTACATTTTTGGGCTCCAGACCTTCCAACTTAACCATGGCCATGACAAATCCATGGTTAATGGCAAGACATAAAATCATGTGAATATGAAAACATTGGAGTATCCAAGGAGGTGGCACAGGGGGCATGTGCCCTTCCACAGCTGCAATTCCATTAAAGGAGACACAGGGGCCATTTGGACCTCTGTATTTCTGGCTCCATACATCCTATAAGACTAAATGAGGTGTCATTGGAGAAGTCGGAGTCTGGCCTTTCCAGTGGTATCAAGCACAACCATGTAACATTTACAGGGAAAATTGAAAAAACAGAATAATAATTTCCTATTTTTCTTTTGATCTAAAACAGCAGCTTTATCTGCTTTTTAGGTGTAAGCAATGCCACTGCAATAATCAACTTTCTCATTTACCAAGTGAAACCATGTAAAAGTAAATTAACGAAAGAACAATCAATTGAAAAAAAATCTTTTTTATGTTCCAAGTCAGTCGCATTATCATCTTTTCATAAAGCGAACAATGCCGTGGCCATCATGAACCGAACACCAGCTCTTAGACAAAATTGGTAGAGTATCCCTCTCAAAACCTTTGTCTGGATCCGCCCCTGTGTGAGTGACATGCAGGTAATCCAATTAATGCATATACTATTGGCCTATAGGCTTGCAAATCACCACTAACTAACCTCTTCTTTATTCTTCTTCTTTATTATACTTTAAGGCTAATTTTGTATAGACATTTCCTTATCAACAATAGACCTTCCCGTGCACGACGTCTGTATAGCTGATTCACTGTTGGGTTTTGATACAGCATGGAGAAGTTTCTGCAATTCGTTTTAAGCTCCTGGCTCTTTGCTTTATTATTATTATGACTTTTCTTCTTCTTTTCTTCCATTTCTTTTAAACCTTGTGCTGCTATTCACACTCCGTCACCATGAACTGCTTTATTACATTTAGCCTAAACAATGCCACATTTTATCCATTGTTGTTGGTTTATTATCCCAGGCGCCAATGGATATTCCTTAAGTAAAAATCAACAATGGGTTCGATTCACAGTTACACCAGCGCGTCGTTTGCATGGCTGAAAGACACAGACACATTTTGTGCAACATTGCCAAGATATCCCACTTGTACTGACATTGAAGGGATATGTGCCCCCCTACATTTGACCCCCTTACTATTTCTGTGACCTGTTTTGTCTTTCATTGAATTGTTTTTTAACTCATGAGACTGGACAATAAGGTTGGTTCTCCATATCATTTTTTTGAGGACCACCTGTTTCTGGAACAGAAGTACTGTCGTCTTCAAGCCCAACCAACGCTCCTGTCATTAATGTATATTGTTTTATAATACTTATTAGTTTGCTGCAAAGCTCATTATACAGTAAACGTTGTAACTAGGGATGTTCTGGTTTGATCCTTGGGATCATGATCGGGAGCCGATCATGCAATTTTTTGGGCGATTGGGCATCGGCTTTTTCAAGCCAATCTGATCTCTGAGTCCAAGGCATGCTGGGCTTTGAGACTCCCAGCTGGAGTCCACAGTCTCAGAATTAACTGTGGGGTCTTCCCTGTTATGTGCCCCCTGTGTAAAGTTTCTGGAGACACCACCAGACACAAGAGAAAAGAGACATTGAGGGTGAGGAGTGAAAAGAGGACAAGGCACTAAAACTGCTTGGAAAAACTGATATCTGTTCCATTGATTATTATTAATATTTATATTTCTTTATGTCACACTCTTCTGCTCTTTATTTTAAATACCTTCACTTTCAAAAATGTGAAGAACACGGTAAAAGATTGATAGCTTTCTTGCCCTCCATCGCAACCCAAATAAGTACTGATTTACCCTACGGGTCCAAGTATCGAACTGCAACTGATCATGCCTAGCTCCTGCTGAAGAGGGTCCAATAAACTCGAAACAGCGCTGTCCTAGGAGTGGCTTTGACCATTTGCATAAACCTGATCTCTGCTAAAACAAAAGCCATCTAGTATGGCGTGGCATTGATTGGAGGGTTCTGTGTGAAAGCAGACCCAGGATGCAAAAAAGTGAGACAGACATCATTTGCATGTCTTACCCAGAGTTCTATGCTGCATATGGGGTATGTAACACAGGAGCTCTGGGATGCAGTTCTTTGAATTGCTGTGATGTGTAAATTGCCTCTGCAATAATAAACTTTATTAATTACAGCGTGGAGGCCTTTCATCTAATTTTTTGCCCTCCACCACAACTCTAATAAGTACTATATATATATATATATATATAAATTTAACATCCAATATTCAGTGCACTCCACGTAAATATAATATTTTAGTGTAAGATAATAAAATTCAGTATAAAGAAACAGAAAGTGTTCAATACCAGGAGGTGGCTACAAAACAGAAAGAGGTAAATTCCAGGAGGTGACTACAAAACAGAAAGTGGGCAGGACCAGAAATGTGGCAAAAACAGAAAGTGGGCAGGACCAGAAATGTGGCAAAAACAGAAAGTGGGCAGGACCAGAAATGTGGCAAAAACAGAAAGTGGGCAGGACCAGAAATGTGGCAAAAACAGAAAGTGGGCAGGACCAGAAATGTGGCAAAAACAGAAAGTGGGCAGGACCAGAAATGTGGCGAAAACAGAAAGTGGGCAGGACCAGAAATGTGGCAAAAACAGAAAGCCTGGCAAGATCATGAAGTGGCCTCTTGTAGACAATGAGTGGTCTGCTCTATGTTAGGGATAATGAAATGCCTATTGGGTGACCACATCATATTTTGTCTCTGTTATAGTTTGGCTGTCACCATGCCTGATGAAGTAGGCCAAAGATGAAGTCAGATTGATGGAGCAGAGTCTGTCGACACAGGGATGTCAAACTCTGGTCCAACCAGATGTTGATGGCCTACAATTCCCAGAAATCTTTGAATGCAACAGATGGCTAGAGAATCATGGGAGTTGTAGTTTAGCAAAATCTGAGGGGGGCTGGAGTTTGACATCATAACGTCACTGTGCTAAAGCATTACCAAAGCATGTCCCACTGTGATACGTTATGAGATACTTCCATCGAATAATAGATTTTGCATCATGTGTGTGGTAAACAGACACTCATATTAGTGTTCCAACCCCTTTGTGATAAGATTAGTGTATAAGAGTAACTAGTCGATTATTTTGGTGATATAAACCAAAACCATATAGTTTGATTGCCACGAGCCTGGTTTAACTTGACCGAGGGAGGCATTCATAGGGTTAACTTCTTACAAAATCAAGAAGTCTATAAACACAGGACATCAGAGTATTATTTGCTGTTTCCATATGTCTATAAATATAATAAATCACACGTATCCCCAGAAGGGAGGATATTGATGTCAGGACAGCTGCGAGTAATCAGAAAATTGACATGCGAGCATTAATACCCATTAACATGTACACCGTAACACTGTGTGCGCTGGAATGCTGCTTCTTCTCCCACAAAGAAAAACATGATTTATTCACTTTCGAATATGTTTTATTATCCTGGAATCAAAGAGTAAATGCTGGTTATCCATCAATTTACTGATGACATTGGCCTCACGCAGAACAAAAATTGAATTTAGGCAAAAACGTTCACACTTTTCTACGTTTCTGGGTCAACAGGACAATCTTCGAAGTTGGTTTCTGTTCTCCTAAAATCTCCCAGTGAGCGTCACTTATGAATAATCAGTGTATTGTTGCAAGAAACACTGATTCAGGCATTCCATGGCCATTCACAGGGAGCTTCAAGTAGGCGCTGAGTCTATAAAGCTATGAGTTGGGATGGGGCATACCCATTTCTTAACGGAGCTGTGTCCCTTCCATGTCACTGATGGTGGAAGGGAGGTGGGACACAAACCTTTATTCAGATGCCTCTATACACTCTGCCCCACATCCATACCCAACTATGGGCTCAATTTAATTCGTCCTCATGGTCAAAATCATTACCTCTTTTGGCTTTTCGGCCATTTTTCAGTTCGGGAGATTCAAATTGGGTCTTACCAGCAAGTCGATTCCTGATAAAAATTTGGCTCAAACTTAAGGGATTATTCAGAGAGCACTGAAATGTCGTGATCATTTCGGTGCTCTCTCGTTCCCCATAATTCCCTGCACTTCGAGGAATTAAAGTTCCCCACCCTGCGGTAAATTCAGCATTCACCGCAGGGTCCCCAGAGTGCAGGGAAAACCCGCCGCAAACCCACCGGATAAAAACACGCCAGAAAAAGCCAGTGAGCCACCAATCACAGCGCAGACCAGTTGCTGGAAAAAGTCGACAAGCTGACGAACGGGGTAAAAAAACAAAACAGTACGCTTGAAAGTTTCAAAACTGAAACGCTGTTTGCAAAGAAACTACTGAATGAAAATGCCTGGAATATACATATAAATATACATATCCTATGAATGATAATAAAAAGGGCTGTTACAGAAAAATGATTAAAAAATAAATGGAAAAAAATCCCCAAAAATGTCTAAAAGATCCTAAAAAATCAACAAATACTGTTGCTTAAGATATTAAACAGTTTATCAGATATTGTATAAAAACGGGAATATTTTTAACATTGAAACCCATGGGATTCCCCTGAATAAACCTGCCGAATAAAACCCCCGAACAGCAGGGCACTTCAGCAACTTTTCACTGCTGTTCGGTGTCTCTGAATAGATTAACCGTTGCTTCTCTATGGGGAGATTTCACTGCCTTCGATCAGGCACCGCACTGGCTGGCAGTTCGCCAAAATTTGGTGACCTGCCTGCTCTCTGAATAGCCGAATGGCCCCAAATT
The DNA here is from genome assembly GCA_009667805.1 of Leptobrachium leishanense. Lineage (NCBI taxonomy): Eukaryota > Metazoa > Chordata > Amphibia > Anura > Megophryidae > Leptobrachium > Leptobrachium leishanense. The sequence continues at coordinate 22,778,622 of CM019072.1, forward strand.
GTCACCATACAGGGGAATTCCTTGTTTGGTGATATTTTGGGGCCAGATCGTCTCTCTCTCTGAATAACCCCTATAGTCTTCTGTGACTAAACTTTTTTATGAAAATGTCGGCTTTAATGATTCGATTCTGCTTTATCGGTAAGTGCAGAATTTGCTGATGAATTGATTTTCAGGCAAAGAAATTGAGGAAATAAGACTGAAATCTTTTTTTTTTAAGCATCACATTTTTCTAACAGCTGCATCTAAAAGCAAAAATTGGTATGGTCCTGTCCAAAAATAAGATAAGTCAGGCTCTCTGCCAACTCACGTTGCTTCGGGCAAGAATATCTTCGACTGGGGACAATTTCTTTTCAATTGAATAAGCCAATATTTCGAAAAATCTATTGTCCGACAGCAGCTGATAACTATTCAGAAAAATCGGCCAATAAAATCATATCGAGGCATACATTATAATTATCGAAGTATATTCCTTTCTGTTACCTCGATTTGGGATTATGAAAGGCCAATCACACTGGTTCTCCATGTCATTACGACGAATATAGGGGTGTAGACTCGGATGGCGAGTAAGGCTTTTGCCTAGGGCAAGGGGGGGTGTTTGTGAGGGTCCTGAGAACGAGCAACAGCACAATGGCCTGCTCTACGGTGGGTGCCCGCTCAGGTCTCACAAACAAGGTTTTAGCTTGATTGTGCCATTACAGGGATGAATTTTCCATATGCAAATCAGCCTGCTCTCACCCAGAAAGGGTGGCCAGTGCTGACTGCCAAGGACGTCATCCCTGCACGAGAGGTGCAGCAACCCCCGACGATCGTTTCGGCCTTCTTCCGACAGCAGCTGATAACTATTCAGAAAAATCGGCCAATAGAATCATATCGAGGCATACATTATAATTATCGAAGTATATTCCTTTCTGTTACCTCGATTTGGGATTATGAAAGGCCAATCACACTGGTTCTCCATGTCATTACGACAAATATAGGGGTGTAGACTCGGATGGCGAATAAGGCTTTTGCCTAGGGCAGCAGATTGGAGGGGTGCAACATTTTTTTCTTAAGGTTTTTATTAGAGGTCCAATATAGTTGAGGGGGGCGGGTATATACTGTATTAGTGTATATCATATATAGACATGAGTCTATAGTAGGGGTCAACTGGACCTCCAGATGAATTGAAATCACTTCTCCCATGATGCCCAGTCAACCTAAAGAGTAGCTGGGCATCAAAAGGAGATGTAGTTCCAAAAAAGGGCCAAGGTTGCCGACCCCTTGTCTATACTATCGTACATGACGTTCGAAACTCATAGGTGTAATAATATATATTGCATTTGTTCAAAAATTAAATTTTTATTGACATAATTTGCCCCAGTAGGTTGTGATTCTCTGCTTTTATTTCATGTCTAGGTATATGTTCTCATTTATTTGATATAGTGTGTTGGAAAAGGAGGGGTGTACCTTGGACAGCGCCATGCCAAAATAGACCCGTAGGGGAATATCACCATCATTTGCTTTTTACTACTCTGTTTCTCTTTGCTGTCCTTCCCTTATTGTTTACAGCTAGGTAGCCGATCGGACAAATCCGAACATAATATCGTTGAATATGGATGCACTAAATGTGGCCTTCAATAGTTTTCAAGTATGCACTGGGAGCCATATGTATTTTCCTTTACTCCACACTAGTACTATGGGCCCTTCCATATCACAATGCTATGGAGAAAAAAGTCATTTTTGGCAAAAACAACTACACTTTTACGGAACTCAAACAATCCAAACACACAGCTATACCTGTAGAGGTACAGCTGTTCTTGGCTTCCCGTCCCATGAAAAGATGGAGTGCCAAAGGCTAGGCCTCAACGTTCTAAACCATCGGGCTACATAAAAGATTCCATTGTGAATGTAAAATAACAAGCCGCTCTTGGTCATAAGCCAAAGATAAGATATCAGGCGTTACCATGTACTGAAGTGGTCATATTCGATTCGGGTTATCTCCGCGGGTCGACATTTTACTCGCCGACTTCCAATATAAAGATATGCGTCTTAAGATACACGTTTTATTTTAATGACAGGGGGATTATATTAATAGAGACAGAAGTAATCTTCTCAAGGCTACTTCTCGCTGCCGTTCGTGTAACAGAGCTTCCTTTGTAGCAATCTATATATACAGCTGTGTCTACTGGATGGTGCCCAAGGGGTTGTACATCATAGTTTGCTAAATTTTAATCATGCTAATGTTTGCATTTGTGTGGAGTTCATATGTGCCACAAAGCCCTTAATCCTTCGCCTTGCAATGCTAGGCAGAATGCCCAGACTCCAACGGGCCCTCCCTTGCAAATGGCACTTGTTCCACTCGCCGCCGCAGCGGGTAATACGTTGATGTATCAGATAACAGCTCAGCCAGAGATCTGCCCCTTAAGACTATACGCGACCATATCAGCAATTTAATTAATCAACCATAATGAGCTTTATGTGCTTTTTCTGTAGAGTAAAACCATTTCAGGTTTGAGAACCACAGGTGCCGTGTAGCATTTTGTAACATACAGCAGGCCTCAAAATTTCCACTCGCCTGTTCGCATTTGGCGAGTGGAAATTACATGACGGCGAGTGGGAATGCAGAGGCAGGGCAAGATAAGGGGTTAAGTGGGCAACTAGTGGCGAGTAAGTCTTAAGGCCTGGCTAGTAGCTTGGGACTTGAAAATTTGAGCCCTGACATACAGTATAGTCATATGTGACTGTCACCGCAAACTGTTGTGTCAGCTTGAGGGACCAGGTCTTGTGTATAGAAGAAGTAGATCACAGTCCCGTAAATGTTGATGTGTATACGTATCTGGTAGCGCCATGTTAGTCGCTCTCAGGATCTAGGTGGTTCCCAAACATTTCATTGTCCACATGGATTTTATATAAAGAAAGCAAAATACATATAATGGTGCAGAGTGTAACAATTATTATACCTAATATATATTGTATATGATACTCTAACTCACAAACATAAGCCCCTATTACACGCTTCACGCAAATGTGCTCGCGCAGCGCATTTCTTTTGCGCACGGAAAAAACGTTATCGCGCGAAAATTAACGAGGCATTCCGATCCGAGCGCATTTTTTCAGCCTTCATGTTTTTTCGTGCGCAAATCTGACGTGCGCAAATGAACGTTGCGTGCAGTAATCGGTGGGCAGACTGTTTTTTCACGGGATTCAGCCAATCCCAATTAATCGGAATTAAGAACCACCATTTTCTAAAGTTAAGTTGTTGCGCCTGTCAAAGTCAATCTGCGTATATGTGCTGCAGCAAAATAATTTTTTGGCAAATTATAAATTTTTGATGTCTGGGTATGTGTAGAATGTGTAACTGTACTGTGCTGTATTTTTTTTTTTTATTTCTGAGTTATTTCGTTTCGGCCACAACGATCATATTTGCAGTTAACACCAAGTTTTCAAAGACGTTATGAAAATTTGCGCAAACGTCGCTCGTACGACTTTGCGCGAAGATTGTAATACCATCCGCACTAACGCATTTGCGCTCACAATGTTAAGTATAGGATGCGCGCAGGAACTTGCGCTCGCGCTGGGTTCGTGCAGGGTCAATTGCGGTAGACGATAACGCGCATCGTTAGCGCGAACGTCATACTACGACGTTCCGTGCAAATGGTTTTGTCCTCGTGCAAAAGCGCATTTGCGCGCACGCAAATGCGCTGCGCGAAGCGTGTAATAGGGGCCATAGGGTCCTATCACTGGCTCTGAGTGGGTAAACGCATTCGGGTATTTTCTGGATATTTTGAAGGCAACCCACACCTCTTAAATTCCGTTTCTCATCTCGTTATTAGGGCATGGAAGAGAGCATAAAAACAGAAAAACTTTTCGTGTAGATCATCCACTGTACATATGTATAATGTAACACAAATCGGTGTCAAATCACATTTGGTGGAGCCTAGGTTGGAGCATCTGTGGATTTGTTTACCAGTTCAAATCCACGAACACCCTTGCGGTTCCAGAGAAGGATTTCAAGGACATCTGGGACTGAACAGCTAAATTATTTATTAAAACATTAAAATAAAATGAAAACATGGTACTACGCTGGGCCAGGTGACCAGGACGCGTTTCGCCGCGTTTCGCAGCTGGTGGAAGCCGTAATACGCGGCGAAATGCATCCTGGTCACCTGGCCCAGCTTAATACCATGTTTTCATTTTATTTTAATGTTTTAATGAATAATTTAGCTGAAAGAAAAGAAATCAGTGATACATAGGGGATTATTCAGAGAGCACCGAAATGTCGCCGACATTTACTCTCTTGTTCCCTGCACTTTGGGGAATCAAGTTTCCCGACCCTACGGTTCCCAGAGTGCAGGGAACGGACCTGAAAATCCACGGCAAAATGGCCAAAAGCCCACCGAGCAACTGTCGAAAATCTGCCGAATAAACAAATCCGATACGATCCGAAGAAACTGGATCACTCGGACTTTTGCAAAAAACACGCCGAACATGTCAGGAAAAAGCCGAACATCAGCGTCGACCAGCCTCCGTAAAAAGCCGACAAACTGACGAACAGGGTAAAAAGAAAAAAAAGGAAAATGTTTGAAAGTGTCAAAATTTAAACGCTGTTTGTAAAAAAAACTACTGGATGAAAATGCCCGGAATTTACACATGAGATCCAATCAATGATAATAAAAAGGTCTGTTACAGAAAAAGAAATCCCAAAAAAATGTTGCCAAAAAAATCCCAAAAAGTGCTGAAAAGATCCTAAAAAAAATCAATCAATAAATAAACTTTTTACTGCAGAATAAAATAATAAACGGTTTATTAGATATTGAATTAAAACGGGAATATTTTTAACATTGAAGCCTATGGGATTCGCCTGAATAAACCTGCCGAATGAAACCACCGAACAGCAGGGCACTTCGACAACTTTTCACTGCTGTTCGGTGTCTCTGAATAGATTAACCATTACTTCTCTATGGGGGATTTCACTGCCTTCGAACAGGCACCGTACTTGTTGCCAGTTCGCCAAACTTTGGCAAACTGCCAGCTCTCTGAATAGCCGAATGGCCCCGAAATGTCACCGTACTGGGAAAGTCCCTGTTCGGTGCCATTTCGGGGCCAGATCGACTGTCTCTGAATAACCTCTACAGCCCTGTTTTTTTGGACAATCGATGACTACACATCCTTAAAATAAAGTGCATAAGAAACAATCACCAAATATAGCCAACCGTCATCTAAAATGACATAAAGTGCCTGAATAAGATGTGCGACTCCAATTGGGTTCACTGAAAGACCTGGGCTTGGCTCAGATTGGCCAACTTCCTGGCTGTCGTAGATGTGTCTGGGGTCAAATCAAAACCAGGAGATAGTGCAAACATGTCACCTTCTTCAGGTTTTATTTTTTGGAAATCTGCACATTTTAAATATTTTTATTAAAAATTTTAATATGATTTTTTAAATAATCTGCATCCGAATTTATAAAAAGTGAACGACAAAAATCCAAAAGGATGCGTCTATTTCAGGAAAAAGCATGCGTCTCCTTGTGTAAATCATTCGTGACTGCGGACCTCGGCCCCTCGCGTAATGGCCGCGTGACTGACAGTAATGTAAAGGCAAAGTACATACAAGGATTGTATATTGAACAAAGCTCCACCGACCCTCATCCTGAAATTGACAATATCGAAGTAAAATGGTTTGAAGTATTGAAGGATGAGAAACCTGATGCAAAGTAGTTCGGAGACAATAGCTTTTAATTGCATGCAATCCATACGGTCCCATTTCCTTTGCATTATAATGTTAGCTGCCATTTGCACCCAATATCTTCATCTCCTGGATTTGGCAGGAGAAATCTATCGATTCGGCAAAGCAGCTTGAACATTGCAGGAACTTGTGGTAAAACACTGTAACGTAGAAATACTTATTTAAAAAAATAATCATAGTTTCTGTTCCCGGTTAGTGGTTTTAACCAATAGTGACAACCATAGGAAGTCCCTTCAGCCGATAGAAAGGATATTTATATCAGGGGTCAGCAATGTTGGCCCTCCAGATGCTTTGGAACTACATCGCCCATGGTTCTCATCCAATTCAGATAGGCTGAGCATCATCGGAAATGTAGGTCCAAAAGATCTGAAGGGCCAAGGTCGCAGACCACTATGGATGTGAAAACTGTTAGAACGCAATTCGAAACATAGATGACGAACCACCAGTAGGGTTCAATTTATTTGTCCCATCCTCCCATCTCATTTTGTAGGATTTCATTGCAGATTCCACGTTAAGCATTCATTTTCAGATCTGTAACCAGGTAACGTGTAGTTCAACTTTAAATAGCAGAACTCCTGCAGCAAAACATGTGTTACAATACAGCATCTACTAGTTTCTTCCTATCACCACTCAATGATCTCACACCTCGTGCCATATGTATGGAAGTCTCGTGTAAGCCAGGGATCTGCCACTGATGACACGTGTCTCTGAGAAGTGCATGGTCACTCGGTGTTTCGATGAATGTAACAAGAAGTTACATTTCCTTTGGCAAGACAGAAAGGCAGACGTGGGCAACAGAGACACACATGGAGAAGAAGACTGAGAAAGTGGGGGTCTGCATACAACCTAGTAGACTTGAGAGACTTGAAAGTAATGATGTGCCCTGAGAGCACGGCTTAAGAGGATAAATGGCTGAATTTTGAGAGAAAGAGAGAAATAGTAGACAGGATCGGATCGTAGTGTTTGCTCCGGCCGAAAATGACGATACATTCTGTACGCCCAAATTCCGATGGACCGTTGACTTGGTTTGTCTGAAGTTCAGATTGATTATTTTCCGTTCATCAAAAAAATTTGGTTGTTGGTAAAATGAGTCTGTTCACATGTACGGAGGTTTGTTACCACAGATTTAATGAATTATCTAATTAATGACCTCCAACTCGTTGGCAGCGAGTGAAGACTGAAGCAGCGGGTGGGTCTCCAATCCACTCCTGAACACCATGGCCAGCCAGGAGGCTCCAGTCCCCACCTATCCTGTGGCCAACAGTTGAGGGTCAAATGTCAAAACGCTTAACATACTCTGATGAGTAGAGGTAATATCACTGCTCTGCATGGAGAGAGCCTGTGGAGTCATGGGTTCGATCCCAGCGAGCACCTCTCCAGTAAGTGTCCTTGAGCAAGACACCTAACGGTACATACTCGCCACCCAGGACATACAGTCAGGTCCAGAAATATTGGGACATCGACACAATTCTAACATCTTTGGCTCTATACACCACCACAATGGAGTTGGAATGAAACAAACACAATGTGCTTTAACTGCAGACTGTCTGCTTTAATTTGAGGGTATGTACATCCAACTCAGGTGAATGGTGTAGGACTTACAGCAGTTTGCAGATGTGCCTCCCACTTGTTAAGGGACCAAAAGTAATGGGACAATTGGCTTCTCAGCTGTTCCATGGCCAGGTGTTTGATATTCCCTCATTACCCCAATTACAATGTGCAGATAAAAGGCCCAGAGTTCATTTCAAGTGTGCTATTTGCATTTGGAATCTGTTGCTGTCAACTCTCAAGATGAGATCCAAAGAGCTGTCACTATCAGTGAAGCAAGCCATCATTAGGCTGAAGAAACAAAACAAACCCATCAGAGAGATAGCAAGAACATTAGGCATGGCCAAAACAACTGTTTGGAACATTCTCAAAAAGAAGGAACACACCGGTGAGCTCAGCAACACCAAAAGACCCGGGAGACCACGGAAAACAACTGTGGTGGATGAATGAAGAATTCTTTCCCTAGTGAAGAAAACACCCTTCACAACAGATGGCCAGATCAAGAACACTCTCCAGGAGGTAGGTGTATATGTGTCAAAGTCAACAATCAAGAGAAAACTTCACCAGAGTGAATACAGAGGGTTCACCACAAGATGTAAACCATTGGTGAGCCTCAAAACAGGAAGGCCAGATTAGAGTTTGCCAAACAACACCTAACAAAGCCTTCACAGTTCTGGACAAGATCCTATGGACAGATGAGACCAAGATCAACTTGTACCAGAGTGATGGGAAGAGAAGAGTATGGAGAAGGAAAGGAACTGCTCATGATCCGAAGCATACCACCTCATCAGTGAAGCATGGTGGTGGTAGTGTCATGGCGTGGGCATGTATGGCTGCCAATGGAACTGGTTCTCTTGTATTTATCGATGATGTGACTGCTACCAAAAGCAGCAGGATGAATTCTGAAGTGTTTCGGGCAATATTATCTGCTCACATTCAGCCAAATGCTGCAGAACTCATTGGACGGCGCTTCACAGTGCAGATGGACAATGACCCAAAGCATACTGCAAAAGCAACCAAAGAGTTTTTGAAGGGACAGAAGTGGAATGTTATGCAATGGCCAAGTCAATCACCTGACCTGAATCCCATTGAGCATGCATTTCACTTACTGAAGACAAAACTGAAGGGAAAATGCCCCAAGAACAAGCAGGAACTGAAGACAGTTGTAGTAGAGGCCTGGCAGAGCATCACCAGGGATGAAACCCAGCGTCGGATGATGTCTATGCGTTCCAGACTTCAGGCTGTGATTGACTGCAAAGGATTTGCAACCAAGTATTAAGAAGGGAAAGTTTGATTTATGATTATTATTCTGTCCCATTAACTTTGGTCCCTTAACAAGTGGGAGGCACATCTGCAAACTGCTGTAAGTCCTACACCGTTCACCTGAGTTGGATGTACATACCCTCAAATTAAAGCAGACAGTCTGCAGTTAAAGCACATTGTGTTTGTTTCATTCCAACTCCATTGTGGTGGTGTATAGAGCCAAAGATGTTAGAATTGTGTCCATGTCCCAATATTTCTGGACCTGACTGTACTTGAAACTGAGAGAAATCTCAATGTATCCTTCTTGGTAAAATCCTTTCTCCAAAAAAAAATGTAACTTATCCGCTAAACACGGATGGGGGTGTATGGGGGTCAGGAATGGGGAGCTGCCAAGAAGACCACCTGATCTTATTTCGATTTATTGCAATGTGCCTTCAAATTTTACCAAAGCGAAAGAAATGCCACAAATAAAATTCATTCTCATTCCCGTTCTTAATAAAACATTGGACACCAGTTGAATCTTGATTTAGCTCCAGTTGGAAGTTGGGTTTTGTAGGGATCAAGAAACGTTCCTTTTATGTGTTGATTATTGAATTTCCATAAGTTTAATTATACTGAGTCACTACCTGATCGCTTTAATTTTCCTAAATAGATGACTTTATCCTTTATTTCTTAATATTTTTTGTTTTGCACCTGACATTCCACACTTTGATAACCAATATTCTATTCTTTTGACAGCTTCTTTCTAAGACTTTCATGCTGGGCTAATTCCATTCCATTGATTTATCTTTCTATTATTTTTTTTTAAGGCATTACAGCTTTTCTCACGTTATCCTTAGAATACAGCTTGTGTTAAAGTACTGCTATTTTAATCATTTAACAGGTTATTTGTTAATGGAGAGCAGCAATATGTAAACCCCGTCTCTTCTGCAATCATTAACAGAGAGGCCGCAGGTTATTGTCTGTTTTTGTTCTTGTCATAATGTCATATAGTCAGGGACAGATAGTTATCTTCTACGTGTACATCCCGGTCTCTGAATTCATGTAGTAAATATTCATGCTCTTTTTTTTATAGTCATGGATGCATTTAGTAAAACTACTTAAAATTACAATAAAATACATAAAATTCTAGATTGTATCACTGAGTATGTTTTTTTATAGAAGTTTAATGGTGTGCATGAGTTTGTTATTGAGTTCTGAAATCTGTGTTTTGGGCATTTAGTTTCTTAAACGGACTTGAGGGTGGAAAGTGGAGAATGTAAGAAAGTGCTTCCCTGGCCCTATGACATTAACTATGGTGCAATGTGACCTGTCCTAAACCAGTAATGTGTCACATCGCACACCGTCCTGGGGTCCCAGCGGCTGGCAGCACCTTCCTCGTTGCTCGCTGGCCAGCCATTGAGTGAAATGCTGGTTGATCGCGTTCACAAGTCGAGGACGTGGGCGGGGCGTGATGACGCGGCACCCGCCGAGTTTAAATTCAGACACTTAAACCTGGTTTCTTGCCCTGACGAGGTCATCACGCCTCTCATTGCTCGCTTGCGTTATTACTTGATTTGATTATCTGTGTATGACTTCTGGCTTGACTGACTATATCTCTCCTGACTGTGAAACCCTTGGCTCCTGATTTTTGACCCACTCTGGTAACCGACCCTTGACAATTTGTGAAAGGATTTTACCAGGAAAGATACATTGAGATTTATCTTGTTTTCAAGTATGTCCTGGGTGGCGAGTATGTACCCTTAGGTGTCTTGCCCAAGAACACTTACTGGAGAGGTTGCTCACTGGGATCGAACCCATGACTCCACAGGCTCTCTCCAATTCTCTGACTACACACTCTGGCATACGACTCCTGGCAATCCTCTGACTTCCCATTCTGTCATAATGAACCCTGGCATATCTCTGATGACCTCTTGTACCTGGGTCATGAGCAACTGTGCCTTTAACCTCTGGTGTATGTTATTCTGTTTTTTGTGTGTATACTTTTGGTGCTGTCTGTGTGTGGTAAAAGGTAGACATTCCGGCCACTTCAAGGACCGGCAGTGTTGGATAACCCATCTGCGTACAGGGATCAGACATTATATACCTAGGAGGTACGTGACATATTGTTAGTCTGTATGTATGGCCCATATGACACATAGCAGGCCAGCACAATTCACCGTGCCTTGGTGTCACTATCTGTTTACAGGTTTAGAGTTCCGATGCTGTAGAATTCCATGATAGCAAAGAAATATGGTTCTGTTATGTGTAGGGCTAGTTTGGGTTCCTTTATTCACCTTTCATATCCTTCTCAATGCACTAGTTTTTCCAGAGTTTAAGCTCTCATTGTTGTTAGCCCACCACCTTCATGTCCATACCATCAGCCATCCATATTCTTGTCTAGATCATCATCCCACCATTTTTATGTCATCAGTCATCCATATTTTTGTCTAGATCATCAACCCACCATTTCCAAGTCCATGTCATCAGTTATCCATTTGTTGTATAGATCATCAGTCCACCATCTTCATGTCTATATCATCAGCCATCCATTTATTGCTCAGATCATGCTCCCACCATAGTGTTGAGTAGATCATCAGTCTCTTCCCCTAAGTTCTTGTCCAGATCATCAGCCCTTCAGATTCTGGTAAGGATCAACAGCCCTCCAGGTTCTTCCCTAGGTCATATCCATCCTGTGTTTGCTTGCCCTCCTTTTCCTTTCCCTACAGGCTACTGCCTTTATTCCCCATTCGTCTCCAGTTCAATAACCTCTTCTTCCATTTGGACATTAGTCCATGTTGTTCATTTAGGCCACTATACCCTGCTCTTCCTAAGGTCTCTACTCCTTTGTGTTCACCCCAGGTATCCACCTCCCTATACTTTTTTTAGTTAAAAAGACTATTTTAAAGAAAAATAGATTTTCTCTATTCAGAACCTAAAAAGGGAATAGAGAAGACCTTTTCATATTTATCGGATTAGGTGGGCCGAAAGGTTCTTATCTGCCGACATTTTCTATGTTTCTATGTTTCTATGTAAGATAATTTGGCATTAACATGACATCGGCCTTTCCAACACTTATGTTCAACGTTGGGTGGCACCAATCTGTCCCCGATCTGGGCAGTGATATGGTTCTACCTAAACATATTACAGAACCCTAAGCTTAGACATCTGGTTAGCGGAAAGATAACCAAAGCCAGGACTTGGTATTAATGGATTTCGCTTCTGCAGAATCCGTTAACACAAGCCTAAAAAATAAAAATAAATATTCGTTTACTCATCTCCTGTCCCACGGTGAGGACCGCGGCTCCAACCGCCTCCTCCGTCTGGCGGGAGCAGTGAAAGACTGGGGGAAAAAGTACCCCCAGTCTCTCCCTGCGTATCACTACGCTGACCGGCCAGATCTCGCTAGGCGAGATCCGGCAGGTCATGTGACCACCAGCGTCTGGCTCAATGGAGTCCCATGGACTCCATCGTGTGGATGCTCGCGGCTGCGCTTAGCGCTGCCGCGAGCATCCCAGGGCATAGCGCGCGCTACCAATACAGGCAGCTTTTTAAGCGCCTGCATTGAAAATCCACGCTAAACGGGGGCGGTAGGGAGAAAACTCGGGCGCAGTTTTTTCTCCCTACCGCCCCCGTTTTGGCGTGGAGATTGTAATGTGGCCCACAAGGTTTTTCCAATACCTGTATGCCCATTACGGACTCCTTTTTTTTTAATTTATTTTTTTAGTTAAACTTTTTTTGCACGTTCAGTAATTATTTTTTTTTGGGGAAGAACATAAGAGTGTGAAGAAGCATGAAGTTTTCACGGCTCACACGGATCGAGTAAGAGGTAGATTTTTTTTCTCTAGACCTTAAATTGGTCATAGTCTTTCCTTTCCTCTCATTTCTTTGTTCATTAGCATGTCGGGAAACCTATTAAAAGAAGAAAGCAAAATTAATTTAATTTGTAGACCGGCGTCTGATGTTGGCCTGCTTGAAATTGAGAGGCATACGCTCCACGTATAAGTTAAAGGCAGTTGTCCCCCCGCATTTCAGACATTAAAAGCGAAATCATTTTGTTTTAGATCAAATAACAAAAAAAAAAACCTTTACTACATCAGCGATCTATTTAATAAAATGGCAACTTGAAAGAGGAGAAAGGGGGTAATTATGCTGTTACATTAAAAGAATGAAAATTGCTTTATGGAATAAAATAGCAGCATAGAAGTTCTTTGACTTCAATGAATCCAAATGAGTGCCCTGCCGAGTGGAAGGCTTTGTGAGACGCACGATATTCTCTTCCTGCAATTTTATGGTCAAAACAGTGTTAAATTGTTTCTCAGCCCCGTTGTCCAATTTTAATATGATTTTACTGCTGTAAAGCTCCCGTCATTGCGCCCAGTGTCATATGAAAGATGTTTTCTCTACGTGCTGTGTTTGAAACTTGTTTTATTTAAAAAAAACATTGATTTATTGGAAGGAGATTCTGAGCTTTCGTGCTGGTCTGAGCCACACGGATTTGGTCAACGGCTTTTTTCTCATTAGGAAAATACATTTTGCATTGTAAGCCAATCGTGTTGACCGTTTGGTCTAGACCACAGTTACCGTAAGGCAAATATGGCATTTGCCTGGGGAGTCTTCCTGAAGGGGTGTACAGGAAGTCAACTGGATGAACCGCTCATAGGAACAACTGAATATATACAGACACGAACGGGCAACTCAGTCCAGGCAGGCGGGTCGAGCTTAATCAGGTGTTTTGCTTCAGCTCATCCGAAAAAAATGTGCTTGATGCCTGTTTGCGCTAACACCACTTTGGGGAATAGTGATGTCCTGACCATTGGTGGAAATTAGTGGAGGAATGGTGGAATTAGTGCAGCACTCTGTGTATGCTAACTCCTGCCCATTGGAACAGACCACAGTTGCCACCTGCCCTGGTTTTCCAGGGACTATCTTGGGTTTGTGCTTGCTATCCCAGAAGTTAAACGTCCCAGGACACTGTCCAAAAAATTGAGTCTTGAAGGGGATGAGTTAAGTATAGAGTTCTGGGACCATTACCCCCCCAGGACACCAAGCATTAACCCAGGAACATACCAGGAACACTCTGAATGTTGGCAACTAAGACAGACCAAGAAGTGGTCCATGCCCACCGGAGGCCGGCTCATCGTTCCATTTGTAAATTTGTTGTTGTTTGAGATTATAGGGAGATTAGGTTTCATGAATTAGGAGAACACCTCTTAAATCTTGGTGGACTTCTTAGCTGTGGAGTACTGCCTTCATGGTCATGACAACTGTAACTCCATCATAGTCAACCATGCTTTGACTGCCTGGTGTCGCACTATTATAACTAGGGGTCGGCTGCCGGTTAGAAACAGTTTGAAGTTTGATTCGAACATCGGCTGTTCGAAAGTTCGCGAACTTCGAGCTTTTCAGGACGGTCGCGGAAAGTTCGAGAAAAAATAAAGTTTTCAAAAAATTTCAAAAAAATGCTTAAAAGATCCTAAAAAATCTAAAAATAAAGAGACTCTTTACTGCAGAATATAATAATAAATGGTTTATTAGATGTTGAATTAAAACGGGAATATTTTTAACTTTGAAGCCTATGGGATTCATAAACATTTCCCACTCCGTGTTGGTCAAACATTTCCCACTCAATGAAAAAATTGGGTATAATACCCAGTGTGAGCGCACTTAACTTTCAAAAGTAGATCTTTCAGCAGTAATCCTAGAAGATTTTGATGCCAGAATCAGAGTGAGATAGACCTAATATTGAGAAATAGAGACAACTCCATGGTGCAAAATAACGTTTGAACATGTACAGGTAGTGGAAATGAAAACTATGATGTGATGACAAACTCACAAGGGTGGAGCCCTAATCGGCTCAGATGATATACGCCTCTTGACCACTCTGGGGGGTCACACCCCTTGTGAAGAAATCTTCTGATATTCAAGTATATAGATATCTTCAGTATTCAAGCACCATCACGCTCTATGTTGATGGCTTCTTTAGTGCTTAGAAACAAGAAGAAATCTCCATTGCGCAGTAATAATGTATCTTGGAGATATAATAACAGATGGGTACTCACGGTCACCAGAGCCTCTGTTGGTAGTGGCTCAGTAGATAAGCATATATAGAGATCAAGTCTCAGGCTGGAAAATGAATGAACGTTAATAGAACGTGGATAAAACCAAAAAAGGTTTATTTAAAACTCAATTTAAAATAAAGTATAAAGAGACGCGTTTCGTCTGCACACACTGCAGACTTCCTCAGTCTTAGACTGAGGAAGTCTGCAGTGTGTGCAGACGAAACGCGTCTCTTTATACTTTATTTTAAATTGAGTTTTAAATAAACCTTTTTTGGTTTTATCCACGTTCTATTAACGTTCATTCATTTTCCAGCCTGAGACTTGATCTCTATATATGCTTATCTACTGAGCCACTACCAACAGAGGCTCTGGTGACCGTGAGTACCCATCTGTTATTATATCTCCAAGATACATTATTACTGCGCAATGGAGATTTCTTCTTGTTTCTAAGCACTAAAGAAGCCATCAACATAGAGCGTGATGGTGCTTGAATACTGAAGATATCTATATACTTGAATATCAGAAGATTTCTTCACAAGGGGTGTGACCCCCCAGAGTGGTCAAGAGGCGTATATCATCTGAGCCGATTAGGGCTCCACCCTTGTGAGTTTGTCATCACATCATAGTTTTCATTTCCACTACCTGTACATGTTCAAACGTTATTTTGCACCATGGAGTTGTCTCTATTTCTCAATATTAGGTCTATCTCACTCTGATTCTGGCATCAAAATCTTCTAGGATTACTGCTGAAAGATCTACTTTTGAAAGTTAAGTGCGCTCACACTGGGTATTATACCCAATTTTTTCATTGATTATTGTAAGGGGTTTACAAAGTGTTATTGAGCAGCACCGGTTTAATATCTAATTCATGACCATATTTTAGCGCCGATTGTCTCCTTTATTGCTTTCATTTCCCACTCAATGTTGGTCAAACATTTCCCACTCCTTGCTGGTTAAACATTTTCCACTCATTGTTGGTCAAACATTTCCCACTCATTGTTGGTCAAACATTTCCCACTCCTTGATGGTTAAACATTTTCCACTCATTGTTGGTCAAACATTTCACACTCATTGTTGGTCAAACATTTCCCATGGCTTCAAATCGCGTTTAAACATGACCAAAAGCGGTAAAAATTAGCACAGTGGTGAAATGGGTCAGCACTCAGCAGTAAAAGGGTTTAAAAACATTTTACTTTATTTTTTTTTTATTGTTTCTTCTCCCCCCAGGGCGGTACCCGGACCCCCATACACCATTCATGGCCAATATCTTGCATATATGCCCTCTTGGAGGGGACCGTAATTTTCGAACGTTCGAGCCCCATTGACTTGCATGGTGTTCGAATTGTGTTCGAGTTTGCGTTCGAACTTTTTCGGGTGTTCGAGTTCGAATGCGAACCGAACACGGGGGTGTTCGGCCCATCACTAATTATAACTCATCTAATGATAGCTCGTTGGGAATGATATCTGTTGGGAATACACACAGGGAACGTGCAAAGACTTTTGGCTACCCAGACGAAGATGCATTTTACTGCCTTGAAGATGTTGAGAACGTCTGGAAAGAGACAGAAAACTGCCACTTCTTGACTCCATCTCCACCCTTCATTTACCTTCTTGTTCAACCCTCCTGTTCTGGCACACAAGGGGGCCCTCCGTCTGACTTCCATATGTAGGAGTTGATTGCCAGCTTGCAGACGCAGGCTTTCCCTCGCTAGCGTCCCCACTTTAGCGTTAACATTTTAATTTGGCCCCAGATATTTAGGAGCTAAATGTCCAACAATGCCCAGACAGCTTTGGCTGCTCTTTGTTAATCCGACTACAGAGCTGCAAAGTCTTGAAACGTGGAAAAGAATGAAAAATTCAATACGATCGGCTGGATTAAGCAAAGAACTGTTATAAAATGTTTGCGCGAGACAGCGCGACCTAACCCGTCTAAATCCCAACGTTCTTTAATCTCCAGCCCATGCCAAGACCTGAGTCCTTAGGACATTATTACGTTATCACTTGTTTACCTCTTAGAAGAAAACCAGTTATCAGAGTTACACCCTGGGTGTTGTCGAAGGAATCAAAGGGCATTACGGAACACGTACACATTAACAAATCCATCCCTACCTTATTAACAATCTGGTTTTCTATTACACTGATTATGTCCAATGTGAACCACAAAGGGCTTCATGGGGGGTATTGGGAAAGTGTTCCCACCACAAAAAAAAAAATGAGCCATGAAAACTACTTCCTAAGTGTCTTTATTAAAATTTAAGGTGATTTTATTGAAACACTGAGGGCTCTATTACATTCTCCGCGCAAATTAATCGGCGCAGCGCAATTTCTTTTGCGCTGGTATTACAATCCGAGAGCAATTTTTCATCCGTCTGAAAATATCGCGCGTAAAAAAAATACGTGCAAAAACAAGCGCAAATTAACGCTGTGCGCACGAATCGGAGTGCAGACTGTTTTTTAACGCGATTCAGCCAATCAGAATTAAGAACCACAATTGTCTCCCGTTCAGGTTTTGCACCTGTCAAAATCAATCTGAGTATATATGCTGCAGCAATAATAAAAACACGCACAACCTCTCAATTTTATTGTTTGGGTATGTGTAGAATGTGTAACTATACTGTGCTGTATTTTTTTTTTCGTTCTGGTGTATTTGGTTTCGGCGAGGACGTTCAGATTTGCAGTTACCGCCAGCTTTTAAAAGACGTTAAAATTATGCGCGCAAACGTCGTTCGTAAAAAGTTGCGCATCGATTGTAATACCATTCGCGTACCAGCGCACGAACGCATTTGCGCTCACAATGTTAAGTATGGAATGCGCGCACGAACTTGCACTCGTGCAGGGTAACTCGCGTTAGACGTTATCGCTCATTTTGCGCGCGAACGTCGTAATACGACGTTCAGCGCGAAGGGTTTTTCCCCTCACGTTAATGCTTTTTTGCGCACGCGCAAAATTGTGCAAGAAGAGTGTAATAGGGCCCTGAGAGTTTTTAGGAAAAAAATTGATCTTATGTGTAAATTCCAGGCATTTTTGTTCAAAGGTTTTTTTGCAAACAGTGTTTAATTTTGACACTTTCAATCGTATTGTTTTTTTTACCTGTTCGGCGGCTTGGTGGCTTTCTTCTGCTGCTGGTCGACACTGTGTCCGGCGGCTAGTCGGCTGTGATTGGCGGGCGTCCGGCGGGTTTGTGGCGGTTTACAAGGTCAGATCCGATAGTTGCTGCCTGACTAAAAAAAAATAAAAAATGCCGCGAAACTGCTGAAATGATCATATCCGATGATCTCGGTAGTTTTGCGACTTTTTCTTTTTTCTCTTTCTGCGGCGGCTTTGCAGCGGGGTTTGAAGTAGCGCCTGTCCCGGAATCTCACGCTAACACGGGGACGATACGTGGAAACTTTCAGGCGCAGGTTTTCTCCGTTAGCGTCAAGGATAACGCCCTAAAACTTTATTCACTAATTCTAAATCAACAATGAGTATGTACTGAATCACACATAAAACGAATAGATGTTCAATATCTCCCTTTGCGGAGCAATGCCAAGTGCAACTCAACTGTATTAGGGGATACAATTCACTTCTAGAGATACTGTAGTGTTTGCTATGACACTGTATCAGCTAAAAACACAATATATAACGTACTGCCGGCCCTGGAGAAGAGAAAGATATGAGAATGGCAAAGGAAGAAGTGTGATTTCAGGTCATCCCTTATCTCCAGCACACAACCGGCAATGATGCAGTACAGACTAGCGTGTGTAAGGTTGTGACGGTACAGCAGTCAGCCATTAGGGGGCAGTATTCTTTCAAGGCTGGCGCTGCTGTCACACCAGGATGACTTGAGAATCCTCAAATGATTTCAGAGATCATTTTATTACCTGCTTCCAGGATTCCCCAGGTCTGCCAGTCATTAACCCTGTGTCTGCCATTACACGCCACGATTCTACAGACTGATCTTCTGAAACTCCTACCCCAATGGTTTTATGGTACATTCCACAAACATGATATAAACAGTGAGCCCTATTATATATCCTGCTTAGCTGGACTTGCATATGTACTGTCCGGTACGTGTAACTCAGGGGGAAACCGGTCAAGGGAGCGGGCATACTGCTCAGCGAGTGCGTGTTATAGTAGATGCAGGGAGTGGGTATACTGATCAGGGAGTGTGTGTTATAGGAGGTGCAGGGAGTGGGTATACTGCTCAGGGAGTGTTTGTTATAGGAGGTGCAGGGAGTGGGTATACTGCTCAGGGAGTGTGTGTTATAGGAGGTGCGGGGAGTGAGCATACTGCTCAGGGTCCGGGAGTGCGTGTTATAGGAGGTGCAGGGAGTGAGCATACTGCTCAGGGAGTCGTGTTATAGGAGGTGCAGGGAGTGGGTATACTGCTCAGGGAGTCGTGTTATAGGAGGTGCAGGGAGTGGGTATACTGCTCAGTGAGTCGTGTTATAGGAGGTGCAGGGAGTGGGTATACTGCTCAGCGAGTGCGTGTTATAGGAGATGCAGGGAGTGTGTATACTGCTCAGGGAGTGCGTGTTATAGGAGATGCAGGGAGTGTGTATACTGCTCAGGGAGTGCGTGTTATAGGAGGTGCAGGGTGTGGGTATACCGCTCAGGGAGTGCGTGTTATAGGAGGTGCAGGGAGTGGGTATACTGCTCAGGGAGTGTGTGTTATAGGAGGTGCAGGGAGTGAGCATACTGCTCAGGGAGTGCGTGTTATAGGAGGTGCAGGGTGTGGGTATACCGCTCAGGGAGTGCGTGTTATAGGAGGTGCAGGGAGTGGGTATACTGCTCAGGGAGTGTGTGTTATAGGAGGTGCAGGGAGTGAGCATACTGCTCAGGGAGTGCATGTTATAGGAGGTGCAGGGAGTGGGTATACTGCTCAGGGAGTGTTTGTTATAGGAGGTGCAGGGAGTGAGCATACTGCTCAGGGAGTGCGTGTTATAGGAGGTGTGGGGAGTGAGCATACTGCTCAGGGAGTGCGTGTTATAGGAGGTGTGGGGAGCGAGCATACTGCTCAGCGAGTTTGTGTTATAGGACGTGCAGGGAGTGAGTATACTGCTCAGGGCGTGTGTGTTATAGGAGGTGCAGGGAGTGCTCAGGGAGTGCGTGTTATAGGAGGTGCAGGAAGTGAGCATACTGCACAGGGAGTGCAAGTTATAGGAGGTGCGCGGAGTGAGCATACTGCTCAGGGAGTGCGTGTTATAGGAGGTGCAGGGAGTGAGCATACTGCTCAGGGAGTGCGTGTTATAGGAGGTGCGGGGAGTGAGCATACTGCTCAGGGAGTGCGTGTTATAGGAGGTGTGGGGAGCGAGCATGCTGCTCAGGGAGTGCGTGTTATAGGAGGTGCGCAGAGTGAGCATACTGCTCACGGAGTGCGTGTTATAGGAGGTGCGGGGAGTGATTATACTGCTCAGGGCGTGTGTGTTATAGGAGGTGCAGGGAGTGGGTATACTGCTCAGGGAGTGAGTCTTATAAGAGGTGCAGGGAGTGAGCATACTGCTCAGAGAGGGCGTGTTATAGGAGGTGCAGAGAGTGAGCATACTGCTCAGGGAGTGCGTGTTATAGGAGGTGCGCGGAGTGAGTATACTGCTCAGGGAGTACGTGTTATAGGAGGTGCAGGGAGTGAGCATACTGCTCAGGGAGTGCGTGTTATATGAGGTGCAGGGAGTGAGCATACTGCTCAGGGAGTGCGTGTTATAGGAGGTGCGGGGAGTGAGCATACTGCTCAGGGAGTGCGTGTTATAGGAGGTGCAGGGAGTGAGCATACTGCTCAGGGAGTGCGTGTTATAGGAGATGCAGGGAGTGTGTATACTGCTCAGGAGTGCGTGTTATAGGAGGTGCAGGGAGTGGGTATACTGCTCAGGGAGTGTGTGTTATAGGAGGTGCAGGAGTGAGCATACTGCTCAGGGAGTGCATGTTATAGGAGGTGCAGGGAGTGGCATACTGCTCAGGGAGTGCGTGTTATAGGAGGTGTGGGGAGTGAGCATACTGCTCAGGGAGTGCGTGTTATAGGAGGTGTGGGGAGCGAGCATACTGCTCAGCGAGTTTGTGTTATAGGACGTGCAGGGAGTGAGTATACTGCTCAGGGCGTGTGTGTTATAGGAGGTGCAGGGAGTGCTCAGGGAGTGCGTGTTATAGGAGGTGCAGGAAGTGAGCATACTGTACAGGGAGTGCAAGTTATAGGAGGTGCGCGGAGTGAGCATACTGCTCAGGGAGTGCGTGTTATAGGAGGTGCAGGGAGTGAGCATACTGCTCAGGGAGTGCGTGTTATAGGAGGTGTGGGGAGCGAGCATGCTGCTCAGGGAGTGCGTGTTATAGGAGGTGCGCAGAGTGAGCATACTGCTCAGGGAGTGCGTGTTATAGGAGGTGCAGGGAGTGATTATACTGCTCAGGGCGTGTGTGTTATAGGAGGTGCAGGGAGTGGGTATACTGCTCAGGGAGTGAGTCTTATAAGAGGTGCAGGGAGTGAGCATACTGCTCAGAGAGGGCGTGTTATAGGAGGTGCAGAGAGTGAGCATACTGCTCAGGGAGTGCGTGTTATAGGAGGTGCGCGGAGTGAGTATACTGCTCAGGGAGTACGTGTTATAGGAGGTGCAGGGAGTGAGCATACTGCTCAGGGAGTGCGTGTTATAGGAGGTGCAGGGAGTGAGCATACTGCTCAGGGAGTGCGTGTTATAGGAGGTGCGGGGAGTGAGCATACTGCTCAGGGAGTGCGTGTTATAGGAGGTGCAGGGAGTGAGCATACTGCTCAGGGAGTGCGTGTTATAGGAGGTGCAGGGAGTGAGCATACTGCTCAAGGAGTGCATGTTATAGGAGGTGCAGGGAGTGAGCATACTGCTCAGGGAGTGCGTGTTATAGGAGGTGCAGGGAGTGAGCATACTGCTCAGGGATTGAGTCTTATAGGAGGTGCAGTGAGTGAGCATACTGCTCAGGGAGTGTGTGTTATAGGAGGCGCAGGGAGTGAGTATACTGCTGAGGGAGTGCGTGTTATAGGAGGTGCGCGGAGTGAGTATACTGCTCAGGGAGTGCGTGTTATAGGAGGTCAGGGAGTGAGCATACTGCTCAGGGAGTGCGTGTTATAGGAGGTGCGCGAAGTGAGTATACTGCTCAGGGAGTGCGTGTTATAGAAGGTGCAGGGAGTGAGTATACTGCTCAGGGAGTGCGTGTTATAGGAGGTGCAGGGAGTGAGCATACTGCTCAGCGAGTGAGTCTTATAGGAGGTGCAGGGAGTGAGCATACTGCTCAGGGAGTGCGTGTTATAGGAGGCGCAGGGAGTGAGTATACTGCTGAGGGAGTGCGTGTTATAGGAGGTGCGCGGAGTGAGTATACTGCTCAGGGAGTGCGTGTTATAGGAGGTGCAGGGAGTGAGCATACTGCTCAGGGAGTGCGTGTTATAGGAGGTGCGCGAAGTGAGTATACTGCTCAGGGAGTGCGTGTTATAGAAGGTGCAGGGAGTGAGCATACTGCTCAGGGAGTGCGTGTTATAGGAGGTGCGTACTATTATCGCATGTTACAACAGTGTGCAATTTCCTCCCCGTTGACCTGCTACAACGGACATTGGACGGGTCTACAAAGCGGGATCCTCCATAGGAGGCTCGCGCTTTGTAGGGCTGAGTGTATTAACGTGCAATCAGCGAGGTGGTCACACGGGCGTCCATGCAGAAAGAACATCTGTTCCTTCCACGTTCTTTTGATGCTCTTTTGAAAGGTATCTAAAGGTGGGGGTGGAGCTAACTCTCAACGAAGAAAGAAGCTGAGACATTGTGGAGTTCTCTGGCTGGAGTTTATATTTTTGAGGTTTTGGGCGCTTTTCTGCTGGTTTTGGGGGTTTTTGAAGGTGAGGGAGTGTCTGCTACCTCTGCTCCCCTACTTTTGATCCTCTCTGCTGACTTTTTGGAGCCGATTTGAGGACTTTGCTGGACGCGGCCTGCTGCCACGGGCTATATTGGGTGGCCATTTTGGCGGTATCTTCCGTGTCCTGGGATACCTGCATGCTGATTCCAGTCCCATCTGCCTGTTGGATCATGGGCAAAAAAACAGGAAGAAGTCCTTACTGCCGGAAGGCCCATGGCAGCTGGACATTCGCGAGGCGATGGGTGAAAATCTGCGTCGGCATCACGGAGACCACCAGGAATACCCGGGTACTGTGGTGGGTTCCTCGGTTGTTGAGGATTACTCTTGGTCAGAGAACACCTCAGCACCTTCGAAATCTCTGCGGAAGCTGGGAAAGGTGGCAGGGAAAGCTGACGGCTCTGGTGGCGTGAAAACTGCACGACACGCAGGCTTTCAGTGGCCTTGTGCAACTCGGCGGAGACCGCGGGGACCCTCCTGAACTCACCTGATCCCGGATCCAGCAGAGGCCTCCCGCTCTATATGAAAGATGATCTCCGAAGGGGCGTGGCTAACTGCCGAGGTGAGAGGACGCAGAGTGCTGGGGCTCCTGTCCCGAATTAGACTTTTGGGCATTAATTTGCCCATCCAGCTGTCCTATCGCTCTTACCTCGGTCCTGAGGCTTCCTGGCTGACTTCCCCACCATTCTTGCTGTCCTCTGGGGCCAGGGCCTGATTTTGAGCTGAGGGCGCCCGCCTTTCTCGGCCTGAGATTCTGTCCGGCAGCCATTTTGGGGCCTTCTCCCGGGTGCAAGGCGGATCTGCTCCACACTGCCCACCTTGAGGGGGACACCTGATGCTGGCTGAGGTGATGGAGAGTCCACGGTGTCTGGCTGATATGTATGTCCCTATGCCGGGGACAGGTGGACCAGACGGAGCTCGGCGGTGTGACAGTCTCCCTCCCCCTGATGACAAGAGGGCCAGATATTCGGGCCTAGCGGAGTTTTTGGAGCCCGGGCGGTTTCCTTTCTTGCAGGGAGGAGCCGACGATAACCAGCCGCTGACCAAGGGTGATGTCCGTTGCTTACTGGCGTTGCTGCGGAGCACCCCAGATGCCACTTTGATGATCGAGCAGGATTTCAGTGCTATGGTGAAGCGGGGGGAGAGGTGCCCTGTCCTGATGGTGGATGGAGAGTCGGAGGTTCATCCCGC
Organism: Leptobrachium leishanense; assembly: GCA_009667805.1. Classification (NCBI taxonomy): domain Eukaryota; kingdom Metazoa; phylum Chordata; class Amphibia; order Anura; family Megophryidae; genus Leptobrachium; species Leptobrachium leishanense. The sequence goes on from CM019072.1 coordinate 22,802,225, forward strand.
GTCTGGTGGTGAGGAGTTGCCTGGAGGGGTCTTACGGCTGTCAGTGGCGGTCTTACCTGCGGTCCCGGGGCGGTGGAGGACGGAGGGCTTGCCTTCCCTCGTGGCCAGAGGGAGCCTCCTGACTCTCTGCTCCTCTGCCCGCTGGAGCCCTATGGCGGCTGCTTGTTGGCTGTGGCCGAGGACGGTGCTGGCAGTGCTTTGTGTCCCGCTGCCTTGGCAGCTCCTCTCCGTGATGTCTCTTTCACTGAACGGCCAAACCTCTGGGCAGTACCCGATGCGGCGGATGAAGAGACCTGGTTACCGGAGGCCAGCAGTGTTTGGGGCAACCTACGTAGATCTGTGGAAGACCCTTGCTTCACGTTCCCATTGGACACGGGATGAGGGGACTTATCTCGACGACTTACCGCCTCCCTGCTGTTTTTTGACCCTGGCTTGATCTGACCCACTGAGTTCCCCCCTCCGGTTCACCACATTCTGATGACCCCTTGATGAGACCCCCCCCCGTGCGGAGATGGTCTCCCTTCCTTGGGACCCTGCACCCCTCCCCCCTTGAGATGAACTTCGTACCTTCTTTATAGTTGTTACCCTCATCAAGATGGATACCCCACGCCCCCTCCCCCCGATATTAACCTACTCAGAGACACTCTTTGAGGACTCTCCTTTTCCTTTGGACACTCTTTTATGGACCTCGTTTTACAGAGAGGTGGTTCCCTGCTGACTTATTAATGGCCCCCTTCAATTTTTTATTTTATTTTTCCTATTTTATATATATGTTTTTATTTATTTTTTTTATTTTTATTTATTTATTTATTTATTTTATGGCGGCATTTTGCGGGTGGCTTTGAGGTGCGCCATTTTGGCATTCACCATGGCCCTGTTTGCCATACTTGGCCCTCAGGCTCCCGGGCCCCGTGACACTGTTCTTCCATGGCCTCCCTAGGGAGTGAGCCAGGAACGTCACAGATGTGGCTTCTGCTGCCAGCCCCATCCCCCTCCCCACCCCCCTTTCTCTTTTTTTTTTTTTTTTTTTTTTTGGGGGTTCCCATTGGACTGTATTCTACCACCTCTCTGATTCTGCTGACCTATACATCTGAGTGTCCTTTTGTTCCCTTGCTGAATATTGTTACATACTTTCTATGTCTATTGTATGGATGACTTGTTGCAAAATAAAAACTTTGAAATTTAAAAAAAAAAAGATGATCTCCAACATTCATTTGAAAAGATGCTAGGTGAGATGAGAGCAGACTCGCGAGCTGACTTTGCCGACGGTTCGTTGCCCTTCGCTAACAGAATCGCTGTGCAAGCCTTGGGTTCACAGCTGAGAGAGCCTACCATTTTTGGTGCCGTCACTCGGCTGCGGAAGGCGGCTACGGCACCAGAAGACGTGTTGGGGAAGCTGATAAACGCTGATTGCTGTCGTCCCCTGTGGCCGCGCCCCGTTTGTGTTTGAGGACCTTTCTGTGACTCTGTTTAACGACCTACCATATTTGACCTTAGTGGCTCTGAGACGGTTTCGGGAGGTCTCTTCTTTTCTGTGGAATAATGAGATCCGTTACCTGTGGGGGGGTGGCGGATACCATAATTATCACTTATGAGAACCTGACCCATTTGTGGCCTTTCCCGAAGAGGCATGGCAAGTACTGCATTCACTGGGCCTCTCACTGACTCAAGCCCCGGCCGTTGGGGGCTTATCGCCTGGTGTCTCTGACCCGGGCTAGATTGGTAGCGGCTCTTATATTATCTCATGGAGATCCTCTTCTTCACTGTTCCGTATCCCTTCACCTCCCGCAGTGACTTTGGGGCTTTACTTTTATGACCTTAATTATTGAGAGTTGACCTTTTTCACCTTCTCCCCCTTTTTATATGTTTGGAGCTATCTTTCCCCCTTTTTGATGGACTGTACTTGCTGACTCCAATTGTCATCGTACCCTGGCTGGGGACGATCTTTTGGCCATTTAGAGACGCTTTGATGTTTTTCCTACAAGACCCCCCCCTCAATTTTTATTGTTATATGTGTTTTTTATGTCTATTTGGCCCTGCGAGGCCTACTTTGCTGGTCGATTTATGACCTTTCGTTTGCAAAATAAAAACCTTGAATGAGAAAAAAAAGGTATCTAAAGGTAGGGGTGGACTGACCTTCAGGACAATTGGGCACTGCCTGAGGGCCCTGGCCTAGAGGGAGCCCAATGAGGACCCCCTAAGATTTGGTAGGCCCTGCTCCACACTGGCAATGAGCTCCTGCATGTGGAGTTCGGCAGAGGGCCACCTTGCATGCCGGAACCCCACAATGGGATGCGCCATTATCTCCAATTGCCCAGGGGCCCCAAGTCTTGTCAATCCACCCCTATCTAAAGGGCTAAAACAGGTTGGGGTCAGGAAGGAATAATCCCGTTTTAACCCTACAGCATCTCTATGCCATATAAAATTCCAAAATGGAATTACGTTTCAATTTAGAGGAATTTTAAAAGTCCTTTTCAGCCAAATGAACAAAAAAAAAAGGCACCCGTGTGCCGGGTTTATGACTATTGTACGGTGACATCCGAATGAAAATGCCAGGCAACAGGAAGAAAGGAAAAAAAGCATAAAAAAAACAAATGTTTATCTCTAGTAATTGGTAAATAAAGCAATACACCCAATAAATGAATGACACGGTTAAAGTTCAAGGTAACGAAGTCTCCTGTTTTTGAGTAAATAATCTGCCTGGAAAGGGGACATTTCTGCTCTTTGGCCGGGCTGTTTGATTGATTTTTCAATGAACCTGCATTCCGTTACACAAAGTTGTTTCATTACAATGCCATTTCTGATAAACCTCTGCCAGTCTAATCCAGCTGGACCAGTCATTTCAGCCAAATAAATCCCAGATGACTCGCCCCGTTCATTGAAAGATGTTCGAACTCGTCAGATAAGAACTGCTTTGGGTTTAAAGTCCACCACACCTTGGATAATACAAAGGCAAGTTCATTAAGGGTTCCTGTGGGTTCGTGGACCCAGACGGCACCGTTTGGAGAGGCAGCACATCGGTAACCACAAGAGAAGAACAGGTCCCTCGTGATCCCGAACGGCAGAGTTTCTAGAAAAAGGAAAAACAACAGTGTAGTCATTTAAAAAGAATCCTGTCTGCGGGGAACGGAATTTAGTGTCAGGTCAGGAACCAGACCGCACAATGTCCTTGGTTGACACTGGTCAAGCTGTATCTCCTTCCATTGGACGTAGGACCCTAAACTTTAACATGGACACCTGTATGAGTTCCTGCTTACTCCCTAGACCAGGGACCAGCAACCTCAGCCCTCTAGATGCTTAGGAGCCTTGATACTCAGCCAAGTTGATGAGTGGCAGAACATCATTGGAGACGTACTTTCAAGAGATCTGGAAAGGCAAAGTTGACCACAACCCTAAACTCGAAGGCAGGGGTGCTCAACCAGATGTTTTGGAACTCCATTTCCCACAAGGCTGTGCTGAACTGATGAGTGACTGAGTATCATGGGAGATGTAGTTCTAAAACATTCGGAGGGCCAAGGTGGAGCAGCCTGCTCCACGAGCATCGTTGTTTCCCATCACACTCTTACAAATAAAGCTGCGTGACAATAAAATAATGACTGTCAGTTGTATGTGTTTTTCACTTTTACTTTGAAGTTTCTCAAAGAGGTGGCATATATATACACGGCCTGACCAAAAAGAAAGTCACCATCTACTGTACAAGCCTGTTATGATCCGTGGTGCCTTCAGTTGGCCAGGTCTAAATTCAGCAACGTTAAGTGCCCCAAAAATTAGGTCATGTGACTCCCTGAATATACTGAATGAGCAGGTTTTTCCATCAATGGGTTTCTTCTTCCCTGATGGCACAGCGGGCATATTCCAAGATAGCAATGTCAGGATTCATCTGGCTCAGATTGTGCAAGAGTGGTTCAGGGAGCATGAGACATAATTTTCACAAATGGATTGGCCACCACACAGTCCAGACCTTAACCCCTTTGAGAATCTTTGGGATAATGTGCTGGAGAAGACTTTACGCAGCGCCGCGACTCTCCCATAATCAATACAAGATCTTGGCCACAAATTAATGCAACTCTATGCTGTGACATTGCATGAGCTTATCATAAAGATGCCATGGCAAGTAATAGTGTGTGACTTTTTTGGCCAAGCAGTGTGTGTGTATATATACACTATGTTGCCAAAAGTTTTCACTCACCTGCCTTGACTCGCATATGAGCTTCAACTCTTCTGGGAAGGCTGTCCACAAGGTTTAGGAGTGTATTTATGGGAATTATTGACCATTCTTCCAAAAGCGTATTTGTGAGGTCACACACTGATGTTGGACGAGAAGGCCTGGCTCTCAGTCTCCACTCTAATTCATCCCAAAGGTGTTCTATCGGGTTGAGGTCAGGACTCTGTGGAGGCCAGTCAAGTTCATCCACACCAGACTCTGTCATCCACGTCTTTATGGACCTTGCTTTGTGCACTGGTGCACAGTCATGTTGGAAGAGGAAGGGGCCAGCTCCAAACTGTTCCCACAAAGTTGGGAGCATGGAATTGTCCAAAATGTCTTGGAATGCTGAAGCATTCAGAGTTCCTTTCACTGGCACTAAGGGGCCAAGCCCAGCTCCTGACAAACAACCCCCCACCATAATCCCCCCTCCACCAAACTTTACACTTGGCACAATGCTGACAGACAAGTACCGTTCTCCTGGCAACCGCCAAACCCAGACTCGTCCATCAGATTGCCAGATGGAGAAGCGCAATTCGTCATTCCAGAGAATGCGTCTCCACTGCTCTAGAGTCCAGTGGCGGCGTGCTTTACACCACTGCATCCGATGCTTTGCATTGCACTTGGTGATGTATGGCTTGGATGCAGCTGCTCGGCCATGGAAACCCATTCCATGAAGTTCTCTGCACACTGTTCTTGAGCTAATCTGAAGGCCACATGAAGTTTGGAGGTCTGTAGCGATTGACTCTGCAGAAAGTTGGCGACCTCTTCGCACTATGTGCCTCAGCATCCTCTGACCCCGCTCCGTCAGTCTACGTGGCCTACCACTTCGTGGCTGAGTTGCTGTCGTTCCCAAACACTTCCACGTTCTTATAATACGGCTGACAGTTGACTGTGGAATATTTAGGAGCGAGGAAATTTCACGACTGGATTTGTTGCACAGGTGGCATCCTATCACAGTTCCATGCTGGAATTCACTGAGCTCCTGAGAGCGACCCATTCTTTCACAAATGTTTGTAAAAACAGTCTGCATGCCTAGGTGCTTGATTTTATACACCTGTGGCCATGGAAGTGATTGGAACACCTGATTCTGATTATTTGGATGGGTGAGCGAATACTTATGGCAATATAGGGTATATATATGTATACAGTGGCAAGAAAAAGTATGTGAACCCTTTGGGATTAGGTGGCGTTTTGCATGAATTGGTGATAAAATGTGCTCTGATCTTCATCTAAGTCACAACAATTTGAAAAACACAGACTGCTTAAAATAATACAACACGAACATTATATGTTTTCATGTGTTTATTGAACAGAACATGTAAACATTCACAGTGCAGGGTGGGAAAAGTATGTGAACCTTTGGACTTAATAACTGGTTGACCCTCCTTTGGCAGCAATAACCTCAACCAAACGTTTCCTGTAGTTGCAGATCAGACCTGCACAACGATCTGGAGTAATTTTGGACCACTCCTCTTCACAAAACTGTTTCAGTGTAGCAATATTCTTGGGATGTCTGGTGTGAATCGCTCTCTTAAGGTCATGCCACAGCATTTCAATCGGGTTGAGGTCAGGACTCTGACTGGGCCACTCCAGAAGGCGTATTTTGTTTTGTTGAAGCCATTCTTTTGTTGAATTACTTGTATGCTTTGGGTCATTGTCCTGTTGCATCACCCATCCTCTGCAGAGCTTCAGTTGACGGACAGATGGTCTTACGTTTTCTTGCAAAATGTCTTGATAAACTCTGGAATTAATTTTTCCATCAAAGACAACAATCCGTCCAGACCCTGAGGCAGCAAAGCAGCCCCAACCATGATGTTCCCACCGCCATGTTTTACAGTGGGGATGAGGTTTTGATGTTGGTGTGCTGTGCCTTTTTTTCTCCACACATAGTGTTGTGTGTTTTTCCAAACAACTCAATTTTGGTTTCATCTGTCCACAGAATATTTTGCCAGTAGTGCTGTGGAACATCCAGGTGCTCTTTTGCAAACTTCAAACGTGCTGCAATATTCTTTTTGGACAGCAATGGCTTCCTCCGTGGTGTCCTCCCATGTACTCCATTCTTGTTTAATGTTTTCCTTATTGTAGATGTGTCAACAAAAATGTTAGCATGTGCCAGAGATTTCTGTAAGTCTTTAGCTGACACTCTAGGATTCTTCTTTACCTCATTAAGCATTCTGCGCTGTGCTCTTGCAGTCATCTTTACAGGACGACCACGCCTAGGGAGAGTAGCAACAGTGCTGAACTTTCTCCATTTGTATACAGTCTGTCTTACCGTGGACACATGAACATCAAGGCTTTTGGAGATACTTTTGTAACCCTTTCCAGCTTCATGCAAGTCAACAATTCTTGATTGTAGGTCTTCTGCTCTTTTCTGCAAGGCATGGTTCACATCAGGCAGTGCTTCTTGAAACCAGTAAACCCAAAACTGGTGTGTGTTTTTAAAGGGCAGGACAGCTTTCAGCAACACATCCAATAATATCACACTGATTGGACTCAAGGTTGGCTCACTCCTGGCTCCAATTAGCTCTTGGAGAAGTCATTAGGCAAGGGGTTCACATACTTTTTCCACCATGCACTGTGAATGTTTACATGTTCTGTTCAATAAACACATGAAAACATATACAGGGTTATTCAGAGAGGGTGAAAAGCAGGAGAATGACTGGAGAATCAAAAATTCTAGGTCAAAATAGCCGATTTGGAAAGTGAGATGAAAGGGAGAATTTTTCTGGTTTGGCTCTGGTTTAGAATTTTTCATTCTCCAGACATTCTCCTGCTTTTCACGCTCTCTGAATAACCCTGTTTTATGTTTGTGTTGTATTATTTTAAGCAGACTGTGTTTTTCAAATTGTTGTGACTTAGATGAAGATCAGAGCACATTTTATGACCAATTCATGCAAAACTCCATGTAATCCCAAAGGGTTCACATACTTTTTCTTGCAACTGTATACAGTTGTGTTCAAAATTATTCAACCCCCAATGCTGTAAAGGGTTTTAGGGAATTTAGTGTACATTTGTAATTGTATTCAGAATGAAATCCTACAAGGACTTTTTTAAGAACCATATGCAACTAAAATGACATCAATTGGTTTTGTAATACAGTAGTAAATGTTTCTTTTGTGAATTCTTCATTGACACAATTATTCAACCCCTTAAAGACTACCACTCTGAAGAACAGAGGTTCATTCAAGTGTTTTCAATCAGGTATTGAAAACACCTGTGGATGTCACGGAGCAGCAATAAAGCATAATAAGCACCAATTAGGCAGCTTTAAAATGACTGTGATACTCAGCTCCTTCTAGACATTTACTGGTGTGGTTACAAACATGGTTAAGTCAAGAGAATGGTCCAGGAAGACAAGAGAAGAGGTGATTACTCTTCACAGGAAGGGCAATGGCTGTAAGAAGATTGCAAAGATGTTAAACATACCAAGAGAGACCATAGGAAGCATCATTCGAAAATTCAAGGCAAAGAGCACTGTTGAAACGCTACCTGGTCGTGGCAGAAAGAAGATGCTGACTTCGACTACTGTGCGCTACCTGAAGCGTAGAGTGGAGAAAAGTCCCCGTGTGACTGCTGAGGAACTGATAAAAGATTTGTCAGATGTGGGTACTGAAGTTTCAGCTCAGACAATACGGCGCACACTGCGTAATGAAGGCCTCCATGCCAGAACTCCCAGGCGCACCCCCTTGCTGTCTCCAAAGAATAAGAAGAGTCGACTGCAGTATGCCAAAAGTCATGTGGACAAACCACAGAAGTTTTGGGATAGTGTTCTGTGGACTGATGAAACAAAATTAGAACTGTTTGGGCCCATGGATCAACGCTATGTTTGGAGGAGGAAGAACAAGGCCTATGAAGAAAAGAACACCGGGCCTACTGTGAAGCATGGCGGGGGGTCAATCATGCTTTGGGGCTGTTTTGCTTCTGCAGGTACAGGGAAGCTTCAGCGTGTGCAAGGTACCATGAATTCTCTTCAGTACCAGGAGATATTGGATGACAATGTGATGCAGTCCGTCACAAACCTGAGGCTTGGGAGACGTTGGACCTTTCAACAGGACAATGATCCCAAGCATACCTCCAAGTCCACTAGAGCATGGTTGCAGATTAAAGGCTGGAACATTTTGGAGTGGCCATCGCAGTCACCTGACTTAAATCCGATTGAGAACCTCTGGTGGGACTTAAAGAAAGCAGTTGCAGTGCGCAAGCCTAAGAATGTGACTGAACTGGAGGCTTTTGCCCATGACGAATGGGCGAAGATACCCGTAGATCGCTGCAAGACACTTGTGTCAAGCTATGCTTCACGTTTAAAAGCTGTTATAACTGTAAAAGGATGTTGTACTAAGTACTAAGATTGAATGTCACTTGGGGGTTGAATAAAACTGATAATGATGTGAGCACAGAAAAGACATTTGTGGTTATTTCATTATAAATGTTATGTTATATTTGTCTGACCTACACGTGCCTCTTTGATTTAATTGTAAGCAAGATGACTGAATGATCAAAATCAATGTCAAACTGGCCAAAACACTCAATTTCAGTGGGGGTTGAATAATTTTGAACACAACTGTATATTGCATTTTATTACTTCTTATTTCTGTACCTTACTGTAACAATTTAATGTTCTTGTACCCAGGACATACTTTAAAATGAGAGAAATGTATCCTTCCTGCTAAAATACTTTGGGCCCTATTAAGATGTTCGCGTTAAAATGCGGGCGCAAAGGAGGAAAAACTACACCCGCAGTTTTCCCCCTTGCGCCCGCTTTTTAACGCCACATCACACTGCAGGCGCAAATTATGCTGCCTGCATTGTTTGCGGGCGGTAAAATGCTGGATGCGCGCGGCAGCACTAAGCGCAGCCGCGAGCATCCACTCAATGGCGTCCATAGGACTCCATTGAGTTTCTCCTGGCCGGTCGCATGACAAGCCGGATCTCGCCTTGCGAGATCCGGCCAGTCGGCGTGGGGATACACAGGGAGAGACAGGGGGGACTTTTACCCCCAGTCTTTCCCTGCTCCAGCCAGCCGAAGGAGGCGGACAGAGCCGCGATCCTCGCCATGGGACAGAGGGTATCTCATCACTTTTATTATGTTTTTTAGCCTGGTGTTAACGGATTCTGCAGAAGTGGAATCCGTTAACACCAAGTCCAAGCTGTGGTTAACTTTTCGCTGACCAGAGCCAGATGTTAATCAGCGCTGGGACTTTGTAATACTAATGCTGATTAACACTTCGAGCTCCACATGTTAAGTTTAGGTAACTTCACGCTGAGAAGCGCAATGTACCAAATGCAAACGGGTTAAAAAACCCGTTTGCGTTTGGATTGTAATATGCAGTAAATACCGCAGCTAACGGTAGTGCTCACGCAGGTGAGCGATACCGTTAGAGTTAAGAGTGTAACAGAGCCCTTTATAAATAAATAATAAATAAATATATGACCAGGCAGTGTATATATACAGTATAGTATGTATATATATTTATATGTGTTTATTATTGCAGAAGCCACTTGCACATCATAACAATTCAAAGAATTGCATCCCAGAGCTCCTGTGCCACATTCCCCATATGCAGCAAGGAACTCTGGGTAGGATATGCAAATGACATCTGTCTTACTTTTATGCATCCTGGATCTGTTATTACACAGAACCCTAAAATCAATGCTATGCCACACTGTGGATTTGTAGCAGAGATAAGGTTTATGCAACTGGCCAAAGCCACTCCTAGGACAGCGCTGTTTCGGGTTTGTTGAACCCTTATCAGCTAGGAGGTAGGGAAGAGCTGTTCGGTTCGATCTGTTCGGAGTTCGCATCGAACATCGGCAGTTCGGCTGTTCACGAACAACCGAACATTTCCGTGTGTTCGCCCACAATGCACCGCAATGGACCACAATGCACTTTTCCACTGGCTTGAAGCTTGTAATTGGCTACAACCTTGCACCTGACCACAGGTCAGGTACAAGACAGGTGCAAGACTATGCCAATCACGGCTCAGAGTCCTGATTGGGCAAATTTTGCCCAATCATGGGCTCATAGAGCTAAGTCCCGCAGCACACTATATAAGGCTTCACACAGCCCCCAGCACGTGTTTTTTGAGAGGAGATTGTTCTGTTAGTGTGTGTTCTCACTGCCAGCAGCTATTGTGGGGGTCTCACTTCAACAAAATATCTGGGAATTATTGTAATCTGTGTGTTCTCACTGCCAGCAGCTATTGTGGGGGTCTCACTTCTACAAAATATCTGGGAATTGTTGTAATCTGTGTGTTCTCACGGCCAGCAGCTATTGTGGGGGTCTCACTTCTACAAAATGTCTGGGAATTGTTGTAATCTGTGTGTTCTCACTGCCAGCAGCTATTGTGGGGGTCTCAGTTCTACAAAATTTCTGGGAAATGTTGTAATCTGTGTTTTGTCACTGCCACCCATCAGGGGGTCTCACTGATTTATAGGAGGTTACTGGTAATTGTAATCTGTGTCTTGTCACTGCCACCCATCAGGGGGTCTCACTGATTTATAGGAGGTTCTTGGGAATTGTAATCTGTGTCTTTTCACTGCCACCCATCAGGGGGTCTCACTGATTTATAGGAGGTTCTTGGGAATTGTAATCTGTGTCTTTTCACTGCCACCCATCAGGGGGTCTCACTGATTTATAGGAGGTTCCTGGGAATTGTAATCTGTGTCTTGTCACTGCCACCCATCATGGTGTCTCACTGATTTATAGGAGGTTCCTGGGAATTGTAATTTGTGTCTTGTCACTGCCACCCATCAGGGGGTCTCACAGACTTGTATCAGATATCTGGGAATTATAACCTGTGTCTTGTCACTGCCACCCATCAGGGGGTCTCACTGATTTATAGGTGGTTTCTGGGAATTTTAATCTGTGTCTTTTCACTGGCTGCCAGCTATCAGGGTGTCTCACTGAGTTATACCAGAGTTCTGGAAATCTTTAATCTAGATAACACAGTTGAATCAGAGTTCTGCATATCTCCAATTTTTATAACAGAGTTGAATCAGAGTTCTGTATATCTTTAATCTATATATCACTCACCATGTCAGAAAGACCAAAAAGGACAGGCAGACGCTCCCAGACACAGGTAAGAGGGCAATCAGCCTCTGTGTCGGGCGGCTGTGCCTCTGGTCGTCATGGACGTGGTGCATCCTCTGCAGGGCATGCTTGTCCTTTCTATCTGGTGCTGGCCGTCTTAAGCAGCAGCAACATACAGAGGATTTGCAGGATTGGCTCAATAGGCCTCTGCCAGCCAGGCTTGTAGTGGTTTACAGTCCACCTCAGCTGCCAAAACCTCTAATTCAGCCTCCATGTCCACAGCTACTCCTGCTGTAGCCTCACTATCACACACGGAGGAGTCAGCTGAATTGTTTGACTACAATGACAGTGACATGCTGCTTGAGGATGCGCAGCAACTACAGTGCTCTGATTCAAACTCTGAGGTTGAGGAAGGGAGTATAATCAACCTAGAGGATGGGGGTGCCAGTGACACACAAATAACTGGCACTCCTGTTGCCCCAGCAGCTGCAGCATACTGCCAAGTTGGCTCCAGTGATGAGGAGATAGGGGGTGATGACGATGATGAGGTCACAGACTCCACCTGGGTGCCTGATTGAACAGAGGAGTCAAGTGAGGAGGAGGCACAACAAACACGAGGCACAACGTCCTCTATGACCAACCGTAGCCAGTCCAAGGCATCAGAAGTCAGAGCTGCTCAGGTGCAGAGCGCTGTTGTCTCAAAGCACATGTACAGGAAGTCTGCTGTCTGGGAGTTCTTTAAGAAATGTGCAGCAGACCGCACCGTTGCTATTTGTAATCTATGTCAGATAAGGATCAAGCGTGGGATAGACATCCCACGCTTGGGTACCACGTGCTTGAGGCAACATATGACCACCTGCCACACATTCCATTGGCACAACACTTTGCATAGGACCTCCTCCTCATCTGTCTCTACCCCCACTATATGTCCTGCCATGTCATTGCCTACAACCTCCACTGACAGGGATGATGCTACAGTAATGGGTGTACCAGGTCCTTCCTCACAATGTAACAGCATCCCATCAGCTGAAGATTTACGCAGTCAGATTACGTTGCCCCAGCTGCTGCAGCATAAGAAAAAATATAGTCCCAACCATCCCCAAGCCCAGCGTCTAAATGCCAGCTTAGCAAAATTACTCGCATTTCAGCTGCTGCCTTTCCAGCTGGTGAACTCTTCTTCCTTCCGTGAATTTGCTGAATGTGCTGTACCACAGTGGCAGGTTCCAAAATGACATTTCTTTTCAAGGAAGGCCATTCCAGCACTATACCAGCATGTGGAAGAAAATGCTATGGAGTCATTGGGAAAGGCAGTCAGCAGCAAGGTGCACATGACTTTAGACACGTGGTCCAGCGAGCATGGACAGGGCCGTTACATTTCCTTCACGGCACACTGGGTAACTCTGATTGCAGCTGGGAGGTATCCAAGACGGGGCACTATGCTGGAGCTTGTTCATCCACCACGCCTCCAGAAAGCTGCTTGCATGAGGTCTGTCTGCTCCACCACCTCTTCCTCCTCCTCCTTCTCTGTCTCTGGTGAAGTGGCAGTTAAACCGATGCGTGGCAGGGGCTAAGCAATGGCTCAAGCAAAAAGATGCCATACTGTGCTTGAGCTGGTTTGTTTAGGGGACAGGAGTCACACTGGGCCAGAAATTCTGTCAGCTCTGCAGGGGCAGGTGCAGAGATGGTTAACACCATGCCAGCTTCAGCTGGGAATGGTCGTCTGTGATAATGGCTGCAACCTTCTCTCTGCCCTACGCCTCGGTAAGTTGATGCATGTACCATGCCTAGCACACATCCTAAATCAGGTGGTACAGCGTTTCCTAACCAGGTACCCAGGGCTGGCAGAGCGTCTCAGCCAGGCCAGGAAAGTCTGCAGCCACTTCAGACGGTCATTCCCAGCAAGTGTTCGCCTGGCAGAAATTAAAAGAGAATTCCAACTTCCCACAAACCGTCTGATCTGTGACATGCCCACCAGGTGGAACTCGACATTAGCAATGCTGCAGCGCCTGCACAAGCAGCAGAGGGACATCAAGGAGTACCTGTGTGAGTATGGCACAAGGACAGGTTCAGGTCAACTTGTTTCCCCCCCCCGCAGTGGCTGATGATCAAGGATGCATGCACTGTACTGTCACCATTTGAGGAGGCAACGAGGATGGTGAGTGTGGGGACATCACGATTTACCACAGTGAGCAGGGACAGTGCATGCATCAGTGACACAATTCCTTTAGTGTTCCTGCTGGAGCGCACTCTGTGGGGAATTATATATGTGGCACTAGAGGCAGAGCAGCGGGAGGAAGAGGAGGCGTTCCCTAACTCTCAAGGCCCCAGTCTTTACGCAGACAGCATTCCTGCGGGTCCTCAGATCAGACAGGAGGAGGAGGAGGAATATTTAAGTAGTGGGGGCATTGAAGGTGGGGATTCCTCAAGGGAAGGGTTTGTGTGCCCACAAATCCAAGGACTAGTATGTGGCTGGGAGGAGGAAGTGCACAATGGGGTCACTGATGCCATTTTAAATTTTTTTAGTCCACGACGCCCAGGGACGTCAAATGTAGGCACCCATTGCCAGCGTCTTCACCATATGGTGCAGGACTACCTAGGGGCAAGGGCAGACCTGGATACCTTTACAGCAGATGATCCACTGTCTTACTGGTTGTTGAGATTGGATCACTGGCCAATATGCTATGCAGCTAATAGGTTGCCCTTCATCCAGAGTGCTTTCTGAAAGGACGTTCAGTGCCGCTGGAGGTTTTGTCACAGACAAAAGAGTGCGTCTGTCCACCGACTCTGTAGACCGGCTGCCATTTATAAAAATTAATCAGTCCTGGATCAGCAGCTATCAATCCCCTGATGCTGACGTAACCGAATAGATCGGGGATCTCTTCTGCATTCCCAAAACCTCCACCACTGCACTCTTCCACAATACCACAGAGGGGTTACTTACGGTGTGAAGGCACTTGCTGCCACCAAAGGCACAATATTTGGGTGCACTGAAACTGACGCCTATATTACCAGATTCATATCATTTTAATATTGGACCGCAGGGTTCAACTCTGCACTCTTCCACAATACCACAGAGGGGTTACTTACGGTGTGAAGGCACTTGCTGCCACCAAAGGCACAATATTTGGGTCCACTGCCACTGACGCCTATACCAGATTCATATCATTTTAATATTGGACCGCAGAGTCCAACCCTGCACTCTTCCACAATACCACAGAGGGGTTACGGTGTGACGGCACTAAAGGCCCAATTTCTAAAGCACCTATTGTTACTGTCATCCAAAGCCTGCATAAGTTTGACCATAATTTAGCCAAAAAATCACTAAACTTGTTCTGCGTGTCCTAAAACGTCTCTTCTACAGGCTGCCGCCCCAAGCAGTTGTTTATGAATAGATTAAAGGATATTATTTACCGTCATTTGAAACGTAAATTTTTTGTTTTTAAATGTTTCTATAAATCCTACAAATCTGCCACTTCACAGGCAGGTTATGGGGACCTCCTAGGCATGATATTTGAAGGATTTTTTTGTTTTTATTCTTAACCTTTATTTCATGGAAAACTCACTGTTCCTTTAAAAACGTCTTTTTTAAAACTTTTTGTCCTTGTTTCCTGTCCCCCAGGGCACTACCCGGACCCCCATACACCTTTTATGGCAAATATCTTGCATATATGCCCTCTTGGAGGACACTCTAAAATTTGAACTTTCGAGTCCCATTGACCTGCATTGAGTTTGGTTCGTGTTCGAGCTCGAACTCGAACTTTTGAAATTGTTCGAGTTCGAATGCGAACCGAACACAGGGGTGTTCGGCTCATCACTACTAGGAGGTAGGCATGATGACCAGCTGCAGTGGATGCTTGGACCGAAGGGTAAATTAGTATCTACAAGGGTTGTGGTGGAGGACAAAAAGTGAGATAAAAAGCCTCCACACTATAATAAGTGTGTTTATTATTGCAGAAGCCACTTGCACATATATATATATATGTATATACATATAGTATCTACAAGGGTTGTGGAGGCTTTTTATCTCGCTTTTAGTCCTCCACCACAACCCTTGTAGATACTATATATATATAACCAGGCAGTGTATATATACAGTATATATATATATATATATATAAAACCAGGCAGTGTATATATACAGTATATATATATATATAAAACCAGGCAGTGTATATATACAGTATATATATATATATATAACCAGGCAGTGTATATATACAGTGTATATATATATATATATATATATATATATATCCAGGCAGTTTCTATATACAGTATAGTATATACAGTATATATATATAAATATATATACTGTATAACCAGGCAGTGTATATAGTATATATACAGTATATATATAACCAGGCAGTGTATATTTTTCAAATTTAAATACACAGTTTTATGTCAGGAAGAAAGCTATATACAGGGAGCGATGCTGTGATTTTGATCACTTTTTACACGTTTTATCTGGTTACAGCTCTGTTCTTCGAGTGCGTTGTCAAGGTCCAGTATAAACAGGACAATAAAAGGGAAGAGATTAGAAAGCTGTTTATACTGATTAACAATGAACAGATCTTTATGAGCGCTTAAGAAACATGTTCCTTCAAGCCCTTTTAACACAGTAAACGCGCTTGTATATCTATCTCATGTCGAGTGTCTGATGAGCAAAGTTTGCCGGGTCACCGCGCGTTCCCCGCACGTCCCACACGCAGACGCTTTTAGCGGAAATGGAAGTTTCCACCGTAACGGTTACCGTTTTCCCCATAAATAACAACAAAAAACAAAACAACTAAATTTTGCAAAAAGTAATTTTAAAAAAAACAGCAGGAGAATTCTGAAAACTTTCTCAGTGAATTTGGACATTTTTGTTTACGGGTAACTCCGTTTTACTCGGCGAGACCCCCCCACATTATCACATGGGAATAGTACAAAGGACGAAATCAAGGCCCCCCTCCATCAATTTGACATGTAAAAAGGGATTTATTCCCCGATGGTTACACTAAGTGACTACGCCGCACAAAATAAAATTTGTTTTTATGAAGTAAAAAAAATAGCAGAAAATAAAGCGTGACTGTCACAAGTCGTGTTTCGCTAAAAATGTGTGGCTTCAATAAATTAAAAAAAAGTAAAAAAAAAAATATATAGATAAAAAAATTCAAGTAAAATAATTCCGAAAAAAAATCAAATATTATTATTATTATTATTATTATTCTTTATGTATAAAGCGCCAGCATATTCTGCAGCGCTGTACAATAAGCACAGTATAGACAGGGTTACAATACATTGAACAACATTTGACAAACAGTACAGGAGGAGATGAGGGCCCTATTCCCGTAGGAACTCACAATCTGGGAGGGTTGGGGTTGGAAACAGGAGGAGAGGACTGTAAGGTGAGAGTGATTGATGGTTGCGTCAGTGAGTTGGGTGGTAGGCTTCCCTAAATAGGAATGTTTTAAGGGAGCGTTTGAAGGAAGAGAAGTTAGGGGAAAGTCTGACAGTACGAGGGAGAGCGTTCCAGAGAATGGAAATATGTATTTATAGACTTATATATATTAATTTATTACAAATCAGGAGGAGGAGAGCCCACCGACTCATACATACAAAGACTTTAAAAAAGATTTTGCTAAATATTTTTTAACCCATCATTTTATAACAGAGCACGGGGATAAAAACCTTGTAAGCCCTATAGAGATATACAGGGCTATTCGGAGAGAGGTGAAAACCTTGAGAATTGACAGGAGAATGAACAATCTAGACGAAATAGCCAATTTGGAAAGTGAGATAAATGGGAGAAATTTTCTGGTTTGACTATTTTGACCTAGAATTTTCAATTCTCCAGTCATTCTCAAGGTTTTCACCTCTCTCTGAATAGCCCTGATAGTCTGTTGACTATATATATATATATATATATAAATTGTTATTTACATTAGTGACATTCTCACCACTGTTGGAAGCCAATATGTAGAGGAGCTGGAGGTGAAGGATACAGGGGAGTCCAAGTCGGTATGTCCAAAAGTAAATCCGGTACTACTCATGGTCAAGGAACGCCAAAGGTCGACGCAGACAAAGTAAAAGCGAGGTGGTGGTGGAAAGCCAAGGGGTCTGTTACACTGGGAGCCAGGGGCATAAGGATATAGCACTTAGCAGCAGGAAAACCTGAGGACAAATGAGCCTACCACCATAAGTGGTGGTTTATATAGAGGGGTGGATTTACATAGAGGGCCAGTCAAGTACACCCCCCTCGAGAAGGGGTCTGGAGTCTCCATAGGCCATGGCAGCCTTCCCCGCCAATCCAGTTGGAAGGATGTTCCTCCCGGGGAGGGGACACCTCTTATTTTGCCAAAATTCAGTGTTCTTGACGCTTCCCTATTTCCCTTTTTGCTGACTGAGGAAGCCCTAATGGGAGGGTGAAACATGTCTCTGTAATATTGATTTTATTTGTTGCTTTATTGTTTGTATACTTTAATAAATGTCGACTTTCAAGTGTGGAGGCGGCGGGATGAACCGTTAGGGGAATGGAGTGGCCCTCAAAATTTCATTGGACACTGAACACTGATTGGTGAGTCAATTGTAAACCATTGGCTGATTGGACGACCAACCAAGCATCCTCTGTGTTCAAAACACGAAACATGACTTTTACTGAGCATTTAACCAACTTACAGGATGTAGGTGTGTGTGTGTGTGTATTTATGAACTATGTGTGTGTGTATGTGTGTGTGTGTATGTATGTATATGTGTGCGCATGTATGTAAGTGTATATCTGTTGTGTGATTATGTATATGTGTGTGATTTTTTTATGTGTATGTATGTATATGTGTGTGTATAAGGGTGTGTCTGAACAATGTGTGTGTATGCATATATGTGTGTGAGTTTATGTATGTGTGTGTGCATGTACAGTATGTGTGAGCTGGCAATATATGTGTTATAACACACACAGTTATTCAGTGACATACAGTATGAGGCATGTTGTAAATCATTGTTAAAATGTGTTTACAGTATTAGTGTCATGAAAGGTCACGCTGCATGGAGGCGGCTCTGGAGAGGGAGCAAAGCAGGGGCTCAGCCACAAACATTTACACTAGAGGCTTTAACCCTTGCGGCTCCACACACCAATGCTAACGGCTACACTACTATTCCAATAGGTTTTGTTACAGCTAGACTTGTGCGTCAGGTTCCTGTATTGTGACTGTTACTGTACGTTAATACTTTGTAGCAAACACAATTGTAACAACAAGCAATACCCAGTCACGCAGGGATCAAATCACAGGGATAAAATATTTACCCCCAAATCCGCTGTTGTTTTGCTCTAGACATTCACTGTCTGTTCGCTTTTTATTTAAGTCTTGGCCGCTCCATGTGCCCATCACAGGAAAAGTGATCCCGCAACAATCATAATAAAAAGGTTTATATCACATGATTCTGTGCGAACGCTAGAGACAGCAGTGCGCGAAAACGTAATGTGAACCACAATCAAGCAAAGTTAGTGCCAGTGAAAGGAACTCTGAATGCTTCAGCATACCAAGACATTTTGGACAATTCCATGCGCCCAACTTTGTGGGAACAGTTTGGAGCTGGCCCCTTCCTCTTCCAACATGACTGTGCACCAGTGCACAAAGCAAGGTCCATAAAGACATGGATGACAGAGTCTGGTGTGAATGAACTTGACTGGCCTGCACAGAGTCCTGACCTCAACCCGATATAACACCTTTGGGATGAATTAGAGCGGAGACTGAGAGCCAGGTCATATCCATATCTATCTATCTATCTATCCATATCTATCTATCTATCTATCTATCTATCTATTTATATCCATATCTATCTATCTATCTATCTATCTATCTATCTATCCATATCTATCTATATATTTATCTATCTATCTATCTATCTATCTATCTATCTATCTATCCATATCTATCTATCCATATCTATCTATCCATATCTATCTATCTATATCCATATCTATCTATCTATCTATCTATCTATCTATCCATATCTATCTATCTATATCCATATCTATCTATCTATCTATCTATCTATCTATCTATCCATATCTATCTATCCATATCTATCTATCTATATCCATCTATCTATCCATATCTATCTATCCATATCTATCTATCCATATCTATCTATCTATCTATCTATCCATATCTATCTATCTATATCCATATCTATCTATCTATCTATCTATCTATATCTATCTATCTATCTATCTATCCATATCTATCTATCTATCTATCTATCTATCTATCTATCTATCCATATCTATCTATCCATATCTATCTATCTATATCCATATCTATCTATCTATCTATCAATCTATCCATCCATATATCTATCTATCTATATCCATATCTATCTATCTATCTATCTCCATTAAAGCATTCTTTTAATGATAACCCCTTTGCCCTGGGCTGAAGATCACCGTGCTAATTCTGCGGTTGCGAATTCCCCAGCATAGAGGACTTCTATTTCACTTCCTTAACTTCCTTTATTAACAGCTCCGTTTAGTGAGAGGAATAAATAGGCATCCCGTTTAAATATTTATTTGCCGGTGTTAAGATTTGTAAAAAGTGCTGTAGGATGTATTATTACCTCTAAAACATGATTTTTATCATCAAAGCCAAAAGCTCGGGCAGAAATTAAGCAATTAAAGACAAGTCAGGGGCTGCATGGCAGTGAATGGGTACTCCACCCCTTAAGCAGGTAGCTCTCCAGCTCTTATCAAACTACATCTCCCATCATGCCTTGGTTCTGAATTGGCTGAGCTTACTAATAGCACAGGAGTCACAATCTCAGATGGACTGAAGATAAAATCATTGTAAAACCTTTAATCTCTGCAAGGCTCAGAATCGTTTGAAAAAGAGGGTGCTGGGAGCGTGCCGTGAATTACAATGTGCGACAGAAAGAAAGCCGGGAGGAACGCTAACTACGAAGATGATGCAATGATAAGATCCCCTGGCTGCTGCTAATCTTAAACATATTAACGTCTTTGGGTTCTCGGTTACGTGAGTCGTGTAAACACTATCAATGACGAGATAAAACAGTGTGAAACGCGTCAGCACTAGGAAATGGAGCGAGCCTGGTGTGCACCTCACTCCGAGTACATTCTGTCAATACTGATATTGCAACTAAATACAGGAAAATCATAATTTCACAGCGAGAGGTTTTCACACTCTTGAGGCTACTTTCCAAACCTGGACCTTTTCACAACTGGCAGACAAAGCCCAGCGATCTAGCCATACAGCATAAAGGACGCGAGCTCAGCTGATGTAGCGCCAGGTTACTGTACAATTATATCTCCTATACTTTGTATGGGAGAGGTCAATGTGGCCCCAGGAGATGGAGAATGAGCTATTCCAATCAGCTCTTTCCCCAACTGTGCCTGACATTATTCATGTTTGATTAAAGTTTTTTAGACCCTGGTGTTAAGTGATTGCGTTTCAGCACAATCGCCCAACACAATGTAACCCAACCAAAAAATTCCATAGTCACCTCAGATCCCTCGGTGGAGAGAGTGGCGCGATCCACCACTTCCTCACTCAGCGGGCAGAGGACCACTAGGATCATATAGTTACCAATGTTTCTTCCCATTTCCCACCGCTATCAGACCGGATCTAACTCATACGAGCTCTCGTCTGTCTCCACAGAGTCCAACTTACTCCTGGAGCTGATAACAGTGGTGGATAACCAGCGCCACTGGTGTTTCATTGGCACCTGGCGTTATTCAGGTTTCATTAACATCTTTTAAACCCTGGTGTTAAGTGATTGCGCTTCAACCCAACTCCACCAAAAAATCCCTTATTCACCTCAGAATCCTAAGTGGGGAGAGTGACGTGATCCGTCTATTCCTCTCTCTGTGGGCAACTGAACACTTTTGAACACTGGATGAACCATTCCACCATCCCGGCCGGACTTCACTCACTCAAGCTTGTATAGAATGTGTTAGATCGCTCCTATTCCCAGGGAGTCCTATGGACTCCTGGAGCAGATAGCAGCAGCACTGCCGTTATTTTTAACACCTAAAAGTTTTGCGACTCAAGCTATCTCACACTTTCAACACAAGCTCGAGTTAGTGAAGTCTGGCCTGGATGGTGGAATGGTTCATCCAGTGTTCAAAGTGTTCAGTTGCCCACAGAGAGAGTAATAGACGGATCACATCACTCTCCCCACTGAGGAATCTGAGGTGAATATGGGATTTTTTGGCGGAGTTGCATTGACGCGCAATCACTTGACACCAGGGTTTAGAAGATGTTACTGAAACCTGAATAACGCCAGGTGCCGGTGAAGAATGAGCTGGTTGGAATAGCTCGTTCTCCACCATCTGGCGGCACATTAATGTCTCACATAAAAAGTATGGCAGACGTTTATGTACACGTAGACACTAGAATGGTCAGAAGAGCCGTAATGCTGTACCTCTCCGGGATTTTTTGGTGGAGTTGCATTGAAGTGCAATTACTTGACACCTGGGTTTAGAAGATGTTACTGAAACCTGAGAACTGAGAAAGTGGCTCGGTCGGAATACGGGTATTAAAAGTGAGACGCAAATGGAAAATGGCTGGTGCCCAAGTTTTTTCCAGTAGAGTCTGACCAACCATGGAATAGGGCCCCAGATTTAGCTATTCTGGCCCAAAAATATGCAATTTCCTCACAGTTTTCCACTGTCTCCACGGCGAAAACCCAAAATTTTTCTGGCAAGTGTATTCTGAGTCGACGGAGAAGGTTTCCTATCGTCACCATAGTAGGAGATATTCCAGTTTTCTTTAAATAGCTATTTAATGTACCGAAAACCCAACACCCAGGCATGCAGTCATCAATACCGAAGAGCCACACGGAAGGTTTCGCCTGTACAGACTCCAGTCATTTTTGTATTGTGTCCCCGTAGAAGCATCACCTTGCCTTTGCTCAGCACATTAGGAAGAACAGAGATGAGGGCTAATTATTGTTTTGGCATTTTGCTGAGTCTCTGGTTAAACTGTGTCACATTACCTCGTCATAAGCAAAAAAAAAAAAAAGCCTCCCGTCTCGTTTTCACACGACTTTCTATTTTTTTTTAAATTAATTAATTTATTTTAGTGATGTAGTGAAATCCCGCACCATTGCGCCTAATGACGTTTTCGTGTCAACGCTAATTTCTGGCTTGATCGTTTTTATCATTTATGATAATCTCGGATGTCAACTGGGTTGTAAACACATCTAGCAAAGCATCGATCAGAAAGTCTGATAACCTGCGCTCTCTCTTTTTTTTTTTCTCTTGTTCTACAATCACAGCACGGTGAGGGAATTTGTTTTTAAATAATAATTATTTTATTAATAATCTTACTTCTTTAAGGTATTTTTTAAAATCGAATTATAAGGAAATAATGTGACTTAATAAAATTATTAAATAGAAATTAAAATGCTTTAGAGTTTTCGGGGAAATAATTTCAAAAAATAATGCAATTTATAAAATTATTAAATAGACATTTAATTAATTCCTTTAGAGTTTTGGGGAAATAAATGAAAAAATGAAGTGATTTATAAAATTACTAAATAGACATTTAATTAATTGCTTTAGCGTTTTGGGGAAATAATTTCAAAAAATAATGCAATTTATAAAATTATTAAATAGACATTTAATTAATTCCTTTAGAGTTTTGGGGAAATAAATGCAAAAATGAAGGGCTTTATAAAATTATTAAATAGACATTTAATGAATTGCTTTAGAGTTTTGGGTAAATAATTTCAAAAATAGAAATAATGTGATTTATAAAATGAATACATAAAAAAATAATTACAAATTGTTTAGATTTTTTGAGAAATAATTGCAAAAATAAAAAAATAAGTGAAATAACAGAGGATTACAAATAAGGCAGCAGTGGAAGTAAACCATAGATATAGATAACAAAATCTCACCATGGAAGTGGAAATGTGTGCTTACATTTAAATATCACAAGATGTTTCTTATAGTACCTTTAATGTGCTATTTTTTTCTGCCTCTGTTAAATATTATTTATATACATGTCATGTGACTCGTTAGTGCTACAAGGTCTCAGGTGTGAATGGGGAGCAGGTGTGTTAAATTTGGTGTTATCGCTCTCACTCTCTCATACTGGACACTGGAAGTTCAACATGGCACCTCATGGCAAAGAACTCCCTGAGGATCTGAAAAAAAAGAATTGTTGCTCTACATAAAGATGGAAGAGGCTATAAGATGATTGCCAAGACCCTGAAACTGAGCTGCAGCAAGGTGGCCAAGACCATACAGCTGTTTAACAGGACAGGTTCCACTCAGAACCGGCCTCACCATGGTGGACCAAAGAAGTTGAGTTCACGTGCTCAGCGTCATATCCAGAGGTTGTCTTTGGGAAATAAACGTATGAGTGCTGCCAGCATTGCTGCAGAGTTTGAAGGGGTGCCTGTCAGTGCTCAGACCATACGCCGCACACTGCATCAAATTGGTCTGCATGGTTGTCGTCCCATACTGAAGCCTCTTCTAAAGATGATGCACAAGAATGCCCACAAACAGCTTAATATAGACAAGCAGACTAAGGACATGGATTACTGGAACCACGTCCTGTGGTCTGATGAGACCAAGATAAACTTATTTGGTTCAGATGGTGTCAAGCGTGTGTGGCAACAACCTGGTGAGGAGCACAAAGACAAGTGTGTCTTGCCTACAGTCAACCTGTACTATGACATACTGAAGCAGAGCATGATCTCCTCCCTTCGGAGACTGGGCCGCAAGGCAGTATTCGAAAATGATAACGACCCCAAACACACCTCCAAGACAACCACTGCCTTGCTAAAGAAGCTGAGGGTAAAGGTGATGGACTGACATATCTATCTATCTATCTATCTATCTATCTATCACTCTATATCTATCTATCTATCTATCACTCTATATATCTATCTATCTATCTATCTATCTATCTATCTATCTATCTATCACTCTATATCTATCTATCTATCTATCTATCTATCTATATCTATCCATATACTGTATCTATCTATCCATACCTATCTATCTAAATCTATCCATATATCATCCATATATCTATCCATGTCTATTAGGGATGCACCGATACTAGTATCGGTATCGGTGCCGATACTGCCGTTTGCACGAGTACTTGGTACTCGTGCAAACGGCCCGATACACCCCCCCCCCGATACTGGAAGCCAGCGCTGGGAAGCGCCACAGCAGCGCAACCGGGCTCAGGATGGGTGAGTATAGCTGCCGCCGGAAGGGAACGCTGGCCGCGTGCTTTTCATGCACGCGGCCAGCTTACCCAGCGTATAGGTGAGCGCTGGGGGGCATTTCCTTACGAGCTGGGGCATATCCTTAAGAGCTGGGGCAATATCCATATGAGCTGGGGCATATCCACATGAGCTGGGGCATATCCTTAGGAGCTGGGGCATATCCTTAAGAGCTGGGGCAATATCCATACGAGCTGGGGCATATCCACATGAGCTGGGGCATATCCACATGAGCTGGGGCATATCCTTATGAGCTGGGGCATATCCTTAAGAGCTGGGGCATATCCTTATGAGCTGGGGCATATCCATATGAGCTGGGGCATATTCTTATGAGCTGGGGCATATCCATATGAGCTGGGGCATTTCCTTATGAGCTGGGGCATATCCACATGAGCTGGGGCATTTCCTTATGAGCTGGGGCATATCCATATGAGCTGGGGCATATCCTTATGAGCTGGGGGCATATCCATGAGAGCTGGGGCATATCCATATGAGCTGGGGCATTTCCTTATGAGCTGGGGCATATCCACATGAGCTAGGGCATATCCACATGAGCTGGGGCATATCCTTAAGAGCTGGGGCAATATCCATACGAGCTGGGGCATATCCACATGAGCTGGGGCATATCCTTAAGAGCTGGGGCATATCCTTAAGAGCTGTGGCAATATCCATACGAGCTGGGGCATATCCACATGAGCTGGGGCATATCCACATGAGCTGGGGCATATCCTTATGAGCTGGGGCATTTCCATATGAGCTGGGGCATATTCTTATGAGCTGGGGCATATCCATATGAGCTGGGGCATTTCCTTATGAGCTGGGGCATATCCACATGAGCTGGGGCATATCCACATGAGCTGGGGCATTTCCTTATGAGCTGGGGCATTTCCATATGAGCTGGGGCATATCCATATGAGCTGGGGCATTTCCTTATGAGCTGGGGCATATCCACATGAGCTGGGGCATATCCACATGAGCTGGGGCATTTCCATATGAGCTGGGACAATATCCATATGAGCTGGGGCCATATCCATATGAGCTGGGGCATTTCTATATGAGCTGGGGCAATTTCCATATGAGCTGGGGCATTTCCATATGAGCTGGGGCATTTCCATATGAGCTGGGGCATATCCATATGAGCTGGGGCATATCCATGTGAGCTGAGGGCAAATCCATATGAGCTGGGGCATATGCATGCGAGCTGGGGACATATCCATGTGAGTTGGGGGCATATTCTTGTGAGCTGGGCAATATCCATATGAGTTGGGGCAATGTCCATGAGAGCTGGGGCAATATTCATGTGAGCTTGGGCAATATCCATGTGAGGCTGGGGCATATTCATGTGAGCTGGGGCAATATCCATGTGAGGCTGGGGGCAATATCCATGAGAGCTGGGGGCAAGCTCCATGAGAGCTGGGGGCATATCCATGAGAGCTGGGGGCAAGCTCCATGAGAGCTGGGGGCAATATCCATGAGAGCTGGGGGCAAGCTCCATGAGAGCTGGGGGCATATCCATGAGAGCTGGGGGCAAGCTACATGTGAGCTGGGGGCATATCCATGTGAGCTGGGGGTAAGATACATGTGAGCTGGGGCATTTTTATATGAGGTCTGTTCTTATTGGAAAGTGGTCACATGGCATAAAATAAAAGTATCGGTACTCAGAATCGGAGAGTACTTTTAACCCCTTCCCGACCGCTGACGTACCCTGTACGTCCTGTGTTCGGGTCTCCCTTAGACCCGATGACGTACAGGGTACGTCAGCGGCGCCAAATCCCCCTCCCGCCCGATACTCACCTCCCTCATCGGATCCCACGCCGATCTGACAGGGAGGAAGCCTGCCCATGTGATTTACATGGGCAGGCGAGGCTGATGACGTCGCCACGCTGCGTGGTGACGTCATCAGAAGGTGCCCCCATGTGTTTCAATGGAGGGGAGGGGGGGCTCCTTCGGAGCCCTCTATCTCCCCAACCATTGAAGCTAGGGAGATGCCGTTTGCACCGCTGGAGAGGGGAGAGCCTCCCCTTTCCAGCGGTGTATGGCATTACCCATTTCGCCGCCAGATCACTTTGCGGCGCCAATTGGCGCCAAAACGCGATTCAAACCTGGAGGGGGGCTGACATCTTGGATGTCAGCCAAGCCTCCAGGTCCCCCCCACCCACTGACAACCTCACCATATGTGTGAGGATGTCAGTGGGCTAGTTAACCGTCTAGCTGCCATGTAGAGATAAGGGGATCCTAAGGATCCCTTTATCTCCCGATTCATGGCAGCTAGATGGTCATATTTGCCATCATTTGAAAGGCCTGATTATGGCCTTTCAAATGATACCAAACATGACCAGTTTTGGTTTTAAAAAAAAATGTAAAAAAAAAATTAAATAAAAAAAAAATAATAAAAAAATTAAATAAAATAAAAAAATGTTTTTTTTTTTAAAGTTTTTTTTGTCTCGGGGAGTTTAATTAAATAGGACCTAGGCTGTCATCTAAAAATAATTAGCACAAAATGGTCAGAATGAGCGCAGCGCACATAGGTGAACTGGCTCAGCAGTGAAAGGGTTAAAAGGTAAAAACATGTAAAAATTGGGTATTTCTAGTCTCGGGATAAAATTTGGAAACTATTTAGCCGGGGTCTTTATTGGTGGTTATAGCTTTAGGGATTAAATTACGAAAAAGTGTGTTTTTACCATTTTTTTCATCATATTTCATATTTGTTTTATATTAAATTATTGGATATGATGGAAATAATGGTATTTCTAGAAAGTCCATTTAATGGCGGGAAAAAGGGTGTATAATATGTGTGGGTTGAATAAACGAGTAAGAGGAAAATTTGATCTAAACACGAGCAGCGCAGAAACGTAAAAACAGCAGCGGTCACTAAAGGACGGATTTGTGTAAAACCGCCCGGTCACTAAGGGGTTAAAAAGTATCGGTACTCGTACTTGGTCTTAAAAAAGTTGTATCGGTGCAACCCTAATATATATCTATCTATCTATCTATCTATCTATCTATCTATCTATCTATCCATATCTATCTATCTATCTATCTATCTATCTATCTATCTATCTATCTATCTATCTATCTATCCATATCTATCTATCTATCTATCTATCTATCTATCTATCTATCTATCTATCTATCTCTATCTATCTATCCATATCTATCTCTATCTATCTATCCATATCTATCTATCCATATCTATCTATCTATCTATCCATATCTATCTATCTATCCATATCTATCTATCTCTATCCATATATCCATATCTATCTATCTATCTATCCATCTACTGTATATCTATCTATCTATCCATATCTATCTATCCATCTACTGTATATCTATCTATCTATCCATATCTATCTATTCATATCTACAGTATCTATCCATATCTATCTCTCTCTTTATCTATCCATATTTATCTATATCTTTATCTATCCATATCTATCTATCCATCTATCTATATATCTATCTCTCCCTCATTATCTATCTATCTCTCTTTATCCCTCTATTTCTCTCTCTGTCTTTATCTCTCTATCCCTCTCTCTCTTTATCTATTTTCTCTTTACCCTTTTGCCAGAATATAATCATTGTAATCATTGCGTCACACATTCACACCGTGCATAACTTTGCCTCTCTCCTTGTACGTCTCTCCCTCCCATGAGCACACACTCTGACACACCGAGGTTCTGCATGAACAGAGTGCTGTACCTTGCTCAAGGACTGGTATCGTGCCGGCTCTTATCACACAAGAGCTGTTTGACAAGCTGTAGGGAATCGAGGCGTCAATGTCACAATGTGAATCATTACCGAATACAGCACTCGAGTGAGCCGGTGAGACATCTTATAAGTGAGCGTAGAGTAAAATTAGCATGCGCTGCCATCATTCAGCGTCCACGTTGAGACTTAACCTTAACTTGCCACCAGATCCAAACTCTATACGGAGAAAAAAGAAACTCAAAAATCCCCGTTCAGCCACCAGGCTTTGGCAGCAATTAATTGATATGCTATCCTCTCTGACATAGACAAGGTTTAGAGGTCTTATTAATTGGTGGGCACTTAGACGAAGCCTCCTGTAGTGCTGCAGGGTATTTATTTCAATGTCCACAAAAGGTATAAATCCCGACCTGCCTCCACCTCTCGGCAGACGCCACGAGGACATTTCATTAAGATGAATATCTTAGAGTTACAGTGTAATAAACCCATAAGCACATCCAGATCATCACCGACCCTCCACTAAATCTCACAGTGAGAGCGAGACACTGTGGCCTGTAGGCTTCTCCAGGTCTCCATCTAACCAGTCGACAACCAAGTGATGAACTGGGGGACCTTCAGCAAGGATGGACTTGGGCAGATTCTAAAGGTAGCAAGAATCAAGCCACGAACGAGGTTATCTTGGAAGAAAACTTGCTTCCGTCTGCCCTGACAATGTTCCCCAACTCTGAAGACTTTGTTTTCCAGCAAGGCAGTGCTACATACAACACATCCAGGTCAATCAAGGTGTGGATGGAGGACCACCAGATCAAGACCCTGTCATGACCAGCCCAATATCCAGAACTAAACTTCATTGGAAACCTCTGGAATGTCAACAAAAGAAAGATGGATGGTCACTCACAAGCCATCCAACAATGCTGAGGTGCTTGGATTTTTTGTACTGGGAGACTGTTACTACTATAATACTATCCTTTATTTATATAGCACCACATATTCCGCAGAGCTTTACAAGATCAGTGTACAAGGTGTTGATACATTGGAATACCACACATGGATGATACGGTCTGATTTAGAGGGTCCCTGATCCCAAGAGAATTTACAATCTATGAGATGCACAAGTATTTTGTGAGGTAGGAGCATCCATATCGTTAGGCGTCTTGCCCAAGGACACTCGCTGGTGACATCTTCTGAGTGGGATCGAGTCGTCTTTCCATGATTGTAGAGCAGCGACCTGGTGGTTAGGTTGAACTCGCTTCTTGTAAAGTCGAGACTTCTCCTCAGTTGTATTGAAGGGATGTGCTGAATGGGATTTTGACTTGCTTCTCCGCGGTCGAAGGGTAGAGACCTTACTACTGGGCTCCACAGCCGATACTGTGTGGTAGGCAAGTCTGCACCGTTAGGTGTCTTGCCCAAAGACACTTACTGCAGAGGTGCTCTGGCCGGGATTCAAACCTGGATCTCCACAGTTATAGAACAGTGACTTCTACCTCTACACTATCCAGATTTCTCATTTTTTTTGCCCTTAAATAATAGGCCAGATAATGCTGAGAGCCTCTGCCCAATTATTTATTATTATTATTTATTTGAATTTTAGGTGATTTTACTCACATATTGACCCTCACCATGCGCTGCTCCCCCTCTTCTGCTCAGTGACTCCCGAATCTGGAAGTCCCTGAAGCTGTTTTGCGCTATTTGCGCTTCTACACAACTCGAGTTGCATAGGAACCACAACCTGCGAAGCACTGCGAGACTTGCGCACTTTGTGTTCTCGAGTTCCATAGAGTCCACGCTGAACAAAGAATCGAATCTGCGCTCATGCACAGATGCAATTGATCGCTAACTCTCCGAGACCACTCGCTTTTGTGGGCAGTCTCAGAGAGGGTGACGTCGACAAGCTTTCTGCATGCTGACTTCACTAGTGACCAATCTGGTGACCAGCAGCCGGGAAATTCAAAATTCCAGCTGCTGGTGATGTTGGGTGGGGTGGAAGAAACTCTTCCACTTTACCCAGTGATAACACCAAATCGCGGCAGCAGGGGGGGCGCTCCTCACATCCTGGCCACTGTAATACAATAAAGTGATGAGGATGAGAAGAGTGTCCCTTGTGACAGTGTGATTAGAGGCAGACTGGTAAACCATAGGTTTAACAGCCGGCGGTTGGAGGACTCCCTTTTCCCCCATAGGGTTAACCAACAGCTGAGGCCTGATTAGGACTGACCTGCCCTTTAAAGGAGATGTGTGGTTCCCTCAGAGGGCAGTTTTGTTTGGAGGGTAAAGAGGGAAAGAAAGCCTAATCCTGAGCCCAGGAGGTAGGCACACAATATTTTGCTTTTATAGGTTGGTAAACGGCTTAGCCATCCCACATGTTAGTCAGATATGTTACAATGTGAAGTTAGCCTCCGCATGAAGGAGTAGGTGTTTATTTTGTATTTGTTTATTTTCTGTTTGTGATATTTTACCCTGCAATGGTTGCACAATAAAGCTCTCCAGTGACTATATCACACCCTTTAAAACATTAGCAGTGTGTTGTTTAATAATGACTATGAGCTTGTTTTCTTTACATTATTCCGGCTCTGAAAACACAGGAGCACTTTTGATATTTTGACCAGTTGTCATATTCTGGAAATAAAGTCTAAAAAACATGACAATTTATAGCATTTGGATTACAGATTAAAACAAAAATCTTCATTTGACTCAAACACAAACATGTAAATAATAAAACAAGAGGATCTGATATTTTTGCAAAGGTTTGTAATTTTTTTTTCCCAGAACTGTATAAATTTATATAAATTTTTTAAAAATAATCAAATCTGATTGCGGTGTTGGTCAAGCGAGAGCTGGCAGTGTTTATTTTGGGAAATTGGCTGGATTATGGGTGAGTTCCCCCATTTATTCCAGGATTTGACCTCTTCGATTCTTAGAATGCTCATCCAACCTTTTCCTTTTTAAAGACAGGCCGGCGGCCTCGGGTCTGCCACAGAAAGGGTTAATCATGCACTTGAAGCATGGTGCCACACACACACATTTACACAAACGTTCGTTTGGCATTACACACAAACTGTACAGTGGGAATTTGCAAAATGTGAGACGTTCAGCATAAGTGTCTCATGCAATCTGACATATTCATCGGATTGGCTCTTGGCTCCATTCATGCTCGATGTGCAGATCTGCTAATATTCATACAGAGCAATTGGACGCCACCAATACCCAAAGGCATTGTCAGTGCGATTGCCGCTCAGTGTATCCGTGCAGATTTGTGGAGAGAGGCGTCAGCGACGGTGTCCCTTTTCCGAGCTTTAACATCTTTGCTGTACATTTCTGATCGCTTTATTGCAAGCTTTGCAGAAACACAAAGCTAGGGGATGCAGAGGGAGCGAGTACGATGACCACGGCTGCCATCAAAAACTTGGGGGCCCCATATTGATCCACTGGTCAGGGCCTCCTTTCCTCAATTGCCCATTCCGTTAAACCTATTAGAAATAAAACATTTTGCCTCCTCTCCTGCTCACCATATTTTACAGATATTGGGCTAAAGCCTTGGTGGTCCAGCACATGGATAAAAAGTGCTCCCTTGTGGCCTGATGGGGGAGCTCTGTCTGGTGCAGACCATACTAATCACTCCTTCAGTGATGAGTGGGTGAGTCAGAGTGCTCTGACCAGCCCCAGATGTTGAAGCCCACTGGGAAATGTCTTGATATTGGTTGGGTCTGTGCATCGATCACAGGAAAAGCCTATAGGGGCACGAGGGCTTATTCACTAAGCGCCATTGTGGCAATGGAGGTCACCATAGTGATAATCAATGGTAAAAAAATCCCTGTTGTCACACCTATCGTGAACTACCAATGTTATTGTTTTAGAAAATGGGTAAACTGTGGCAATTTGTAGTGCCACTCCGCTGTTGTGTGTAACAAACTTTACAAATCCTCATCGAATTCTGATAGAAACAACGCTGAAAACAATGGTGAAAACAATGCTAGACAACATCAACGGAAACTATGGTGGTCACTACAGAGAAATCGGCACTAAATTACTAGGATGGAGGCTCCATTGAACTACCCCGTTGAGAACTACTGTAGACAACGTCAGTAGAAAATATGGTGGAAAGAACAGACTAAACCAAAGCTGTCAAACTCATGGTCCCTCAGATGTTAATGCCTACCATTCCTGAAATTCTTTCAATGCAACAGATGGCCAGGGAACCATGGGAATTGTAGTTTAGAAACATCCGTGGGGCCAGAGTTTGATAGCCCTGGACTAAACCATGCAGAACTACAGTGGAAGTTACCAACATAGTGAATTCACTGTAGCTTCTCTGCATTTGATCCACTGTAGTTCCCTGAGCTTCGGTGAAGTAAAACCACTGTTCTCTCAATGAATTTGGTCAGTGAATAACCATTATAGAGCCACTTGATAGATTCAGTGGCTACTTTATTAGGTAATCGGGTCTAGTACCTTAGAGAAGTTTATTTTGAGTCACCTTAATCCAGGTAAATGGTGTGATTCCTTACAGATTGTTTGGTCATACGTTTGAACAAAGGACAATCTGATTCTGGCCCAAGTAACACAAGCCAGGAGTTTCAGTCTGGCCAGAGATTAGGAGCTTCAGACTGTCCCGTCTGTAAAGCAAGACAGAAACTGTGAGATAAAGAAAATGAAATAGAAAGTGGCAGCGTCTTCAAGCTAAGCCGTTGAGCTTTCGCAACGACATCTCCTATGGAGAAGATGCCCCACTGTATTGATGCATATCCGGTGGAAGTAGAATTGAGCAAACCAATATGGTGGATGAGAGAAAATCAATGTGGATCTAATGATTGGATCAGCTACACTTTCTAGAAATTCAGATATAGTGAAGATCAAAGCATTTAGATAATTCAAACCATCCACAGACGACTGAAGAAATGGCCAAGTGTAAAAACTAAACACAGTGAGCCCGATTCCGACTACAGTCAGTAACGCAGAGATGGTAAGGGAGAAGATCTTAGTGACCAGATTTTCCTTACCGCCTCACTGTTACGGATCTTATTCCAAACGTTCTCCATCCACTTTGCTTCCCTGTATTCCCTCGCCCAATCACCATGCACCTTAATGAAAACACTAGTGTATCGGGTATACCACGAGGCCTGCAAAGGGCCATGTCAAGTCCTTGTTGGCTTAACAACAGAATTTTCTCCCTTACCCTTTCAAGCCCTCTTTATTTTTACCCACCGAAGCTTTCTAAAGTATGATCATAGGAAACTCACTAATTGTAACCTTTATGGCAGACCGATACAATCTCTTCCTGCATCGAGGGCTCCTGCTGTGCCTGCGATTGATTTGGGGAGAGGAAGAAATTCAGCAATAAGAGCAGAGGGGGACATCTATCCTAGGCCTCTGTTGCTCCTGTCCACTGAGGCAGAAGGCCAGACTCTAGCAGAGCGAATAGTAAGCCATTAATATACACTATATTGCCAAAAATATTCGCTCACCCATCCATATGTGAGTCAAGGCAGGTGAGCGAATACTTTTGGCAATATAGTCTACCTGTACAATGTATAATTTCAGTACGCTACGGATGGAGCAGAAACATGTCCGATGACTTGTCTTCAACCCCAACTCCTACAAGTGTAACAAGTTTGTTTACTTACTGATCAACCTATAATTTATCATTTTTATATATACTTTCTTTTTCCCTGCTAATAGCCAGGAAGGGCAGCTGCTTCCTTTGCTGCACATTCTGTGATAAAAGGGAAACGAGTTGGATCTTCTTCCTTTCCAATTCTCGTGCCCCCATAAGCTGAAGAGAGAAATACACCAAATCCGCCGTCTCTGCTGCCTGCACTGTTGGCTCTGCCTATGGCCTGCGCTGACAGATACATTGCGAAAAGCCATTTATATAACACGAGCGTGCCGCGGCCGCGCAATGTGTCTGCTGGGGATATGGTTGCCACTTGGCCTCGGATTACAAGAGAAGCCAATGCTGCTGTTTTCGTTGGGATGAAAGATTTAAAGACTCGAGCTTGCCAGGACTGTGTGTTAGTAACCTCTCTATTACCTTGACCGCGAAACTCTGAGATGATCCAAGATCCAAGAGCACAAGGGATAAAACAAAAGATATATTTAAAAGATAATTAACTGTGGAAAAAAATCATTCAAGTATCTCATGAAGAATCATTCCTACAGACAATGCTATAAGGATGGGATGCCAACTTGCCATACAGGTTTGGCCAAGAGGCGACACAGAGGAAACATTATGTATCAAGAGTCTACGTTTCCTCCATCATTCCGAGCATGGACCACATTCCAGCCAGCTGGTGAAACGCCATGGTTGAAAGGCCACGTGAAACCTTATCCAGGTGTGTCCTAATATGGGTTTTAGCATTTGATTGACGGGAAAATGTCACGCGCTTGCTGTCCACAATGTTGAGTCTTGTTTTAAAAAGTGCAGCAGCGACGATCCATCGAACGATGGTGGTTAATAGATCGGTCAAATCGTTAACCACTATGTACTCCAGGTCCCCACCTAGCACCCGTCAACAACATGTCAATCACGTTCATTGCTTATTTTTGCTGTTTTTGCTGGAGCACATACTCTGTAATTACTGGCAGAATGAAAATACAGTTCAGCGATGTCAGTAGATGGGTTTATCTTGCTGGAGACCACTTTGGAGGACTGTACCTCTTACCCAAAAAATACCAAAAGTGCCAAGTGTCAAGTGTTATAACAAAAAACATGCAGTGGGGGCATCATAAATAATTTTGAAACCCTCATTGGGAAGACATGTTTAATCGATCAATGGTTTTCCATGTTGGAATGTGCACAATGCCTCACGAAGACGTTTCTTCAGTCTCCCACCAAGCAAGGTGATTCATCAAGGTTTCCCTGTCTTTATTGCTGTAGTTTCAAGACTGTAAAATCTGATATTGAAACCTGGTGGAAAACAGGATCCACTATACCAACAGAGAGAAGGATCCTTGAAACGGCCCTGAAGAAATACCTATAACATCAGTGTATTTGCAGGTCTATACCACATCAGGAATGAGGAACTCCAAAAACTTAAGTATCTCTTCCTATGTATAGGAGCACGTGTATCTGTGATATCCCACTGTTTAGTTGATAATGATTTGCGCTCCTGGATTATATGTGGTTTTATGAGGTTAATTTGGCAATCCTAACAGAGGGTGGATTGCAGTAGGTTTTTCCAGTGTAAAACAGCATACTGTTGTAAAAAATTCATCGTCTGGGGTTTATAGAATTAGCAGGCACTTATAAACCACACCATTTTTTGGTTATTGTCTACCAACCTGCCGGGTTATCTGTCTGTCTAGTCACCTGTCTGCCTATCTGTCTGTCTAGTCACCTGTCTGCCTATCTGTCTGTCTACCAACCTGGCGGCTTGTCTGTCTGTCTAGTCACCTGTCTGCCTATCTGTCTGTCTAGTCACCTGCCTGCATATCTGTCTGTCTAGTCACCTGCCTGCATATCGGTCTGTCTAGTCACCTGCCTATCTGTCTACTAATCTGCCTGCCTGTCTACCCACCTGCCTGCTTATCTGTCTGTCAACCCACCTGCCTGTTTATCTGTCTGTCTACCCACCTGCCTGTCTGTCTACTCACCTGCCTGCCTATCTGTCTACTAATTGCTTACCTATCTGTCTATCTACCCAACTGCCTGCTTATCTGTCTGTCTACTCACCTGCCTGCCTGTCTGTCTACTCACCTGCCTGCCTATCTGTCTACTACCTTGCCTGCCTACAGTCAGGTCCAGAAATATTGGGACATCGACACAATTCTAACATCTTTGGCTCTATACACCACCACCATGGAGTTGGAATGAAACAAACACAATGTGCTTTAACTGCCAGCACTGTCAGCTTTAATTTGAGGGTATGTACATCCAACTCAGGTGAACGGTGTAGGACTTACAGCAGTTTTCAGATGTGCCTCCCACTTGTTAAGGAACCAAAGGTAATGGGACAATTGGCTTCTCAGCTGTTCCATGGCCAGGTGTGTGATATTCCCTCATTACCACAATTACAATGTGCAGATAAAGGGCCCATAGTTCATTTCTAGCGTGCTATTTGCATTTGGAATCTGTTGCTGTCAACTCTCAAGATGAGATCCAAAGAGCTGTCACTATCAGTAAAGCAAGCCATCATTAGGCTGAAGAAACAAAACAAACCCATCAGAGAGATAGCAAGAACATTAGGCGTGGCCAAAACAACTGTTTGGAACATTCTCAAAAAGAAGGAACGCACCGGTGAGCTCAGCAACACCAAAAGACCCGGGAGACCACGGAAAACAACTGTGGTGGATGACCGAAGAATTCTTTCCCTGGTGAAGAAAACACCCTTCACAACAGATGGCCAGATCAAGAACACTCTCCAGGAGGTAGGTGTATGTGTGTCAAAGTCAACAATCAAGAGAAGACTTCACCAGAGTGAATACAGAGGGTTCACCACAAGATGTAAACCATCTCAAAAACAAGAAGGCCAGATTAGAGCTTGCCAAACAACACCTAACAAAGCCTTCACAGTTCTGGGACAAGATCCTATGGACAGATGAGACCAAGATTAACTTGTACCAGAGTGATGGGAAGAGAAGAGTATGGAGAAGGAAAGGAACTGCTCATGATCCTAAGCATACCACTTCATCAGTGAAGCATGGTGGTGGTAGTGTCATGGCGTGGGCATGTATGGCTGCCAATGGAACTGGTTCTCTTGTATTTATTGATGATGTGACTGCTGACAAAAGCAGCAGGATGAATTCTGAAGTGTTTCGGGCAATATTATCTGCTCACATTCACCCAAATGCTGCAGAACTCATTGGACGGCGCTTCACAGTGCAGGTGGACAATGACACAAAGCATACTGCAAAAGCAACCAAAGAGTTTTTGAAGGGACAGAAGTGGAATGTTATGCAATGACCAAGTCAATCACCTGACCTGAATCCCATTGAGCATGCATTTCACTTGCTGAAGACAAAACTGAAGGGAAAATGCCCCAAGAACAAGCAGGAACTGAAGACAGTTGCAGTAGAGGCCTGGCAGAGCATCACCAGGGATGAAACCCAGCGTCTGGTGATGTCTATGCGTTCCAGACTTCAGGCTGTGATTGACTGCAAAGGATTTGCAACCAAGTATTAAGAAGGGAAAGTTTGATTTATGATTATTATTCTGTCCCATTACTTTTGGTCCCTTAACAAGTTGGAGGCACATCTGCAAACTGCTGTAAGTCCTACACCGTTCACCTGAGTTGGATGTACATACCCTCAAATTAAAGCTGACAGTCTGCAGTTAAAGCACATTGTGTTTGTTTCATTCCAACTCCATTGTGGTGGTGATATAGAGCCAAAGATGTTACAATTGTGTCGATGTCCCAATATTTCTGGACCTGACTGTATCTGTCTATCTACCCAACTGCCTGCTTATCTGTCTGTCTATCCACCTGCCTGCCTATATGTCTGTCTACTCACCTACCTGCTTATCTGTTTGTCTACTAACCTGCCTGACTATCTGTCCGCCTAGTCACCTGCCTGACTATCTGTCCGCCTAGTCACCTGCCTGCCCACTTGCCTGCCTATCTGTCTACCCACCTGCCTGTCTGTCTACCCACCAGCCTGTCTGTCTACCCACCTGCCTGCCTATCTGTCTGTCTACCCACCTGCCTGTCTGCCCACTTACCTGCCTGCCTGTCTGTCCACACACCTGCCTGCCTGTTGGTCCACACACCTGCCTGACTGTCGGTCCACACACCTGCCTGCCTGACCGTCCACACACCTCCCTGACTGTCGGTTCACACACCTGCCTGCCTACTTGCATGTCTGTCTGCCCTCCTGTCTGTCTGTCTATTTTGTCACGTTAAGCATAATATCTCTCTGTCTCTGAAAACAATAGCGTGATCTTTCATCCTTCTCTTTTGGCTCTATACTGTACGGCTACGCTCACATTACTGCATGACGGCATCTCTAGCGCTCGCTTTAATTTGAATTATTATAATGAATTCTTCGTCAGCCCCCCCCCCCCCGGCATTAAAGATTTTAGCATCCATTGTCCGTTGGATTCAGCGGCTATCATGCCAAGACATCATCACAGCACCCAAGCTCCTGTTAATTAGAGATAGGATGAGCAGACCACTGCCCGGTGCCCAGCAGTCAAGTCACTACCATGATGGGAAGTGCGCCGACAGACTAGCTAAAAATACTTCCTACGACTGCAACCTTGTCACAGCAATCATTTATTTATTAACCTTTATGCATGAGTAAATTAAAATATATAATACAAAAAATAAGAATAACTTTGTGATATATGTCTTTTTTAACCAAAATAACCCGTTTTAAGTAAATGAAGGTCCACGTATTATCGCGCCCTCTTAGATGGTAATTTCTTGATTTTTTTCCCCCTAATTACATTTTAGTTATAAGTTGGTATTAAATAAAATATTACGAGAGGCAGGACAGTGTTGTTGCCTCCTGCATGACGAGCTGCTCATTGTGAAGGCGCCTTCCCGCTGTCGGTCTAACTTTACCCATTACCATTTGGTAGAAGCAGTGCGAAGTGACTCAAGCAGCTCATTTGAATAGGAATTATGTATGCAGACTCTATTCCTCGTCTTCATGCATAATAACGAGCTGATTAGGCCAGGTTTACATAGTCCTGCACATGGCTGCCTTTGGCTGTCTCTTGCAGAAATAACAAGAGGATACCTTAGAGATGAGCAGACGATCACCCTTTATTACATATAGTGAGATGTTAAATGCGCGGCATCATCTGGCATATCGTTGAGCGGCGCCGAGACAGCCCTGAACTGCAACACCCGTGACATTCAGCCAGGGTATGGCGTTCACACATTGTTTTAAGATAATGAGAGGGACACCATAGCCATCATGATTATTTAATCTCACTTTAATGGTCAAGGTGAGACGAGTATCTCCCGTCCCACTTGGATGTCGCATTGGACTTTCCTCTGTTGGGATGGCTGCCAGTCAGCTCACTCCAGGGTTCTGTCTGGTGCTGCACAGGATGTGAAGAGCGGATCGGCCAATGCCTCTCGATATGTTTCCGTTCGGAGCCATACGATCGACTGAGCTCTCGAGGATGCGTTCATGAGTCCACTTCATGAAGCAACTGACCTTTACGAGTAGAAGAGTTCCGAAAAAGACGCCAATGTTGAACTTAAGGTATAGGCAGCTCCGGTCAGAACCCTGGAAAGCTGTTGCACAGCGAGCTGATTGACAGCCTTCGGGCAGTGGAAAGCCCTTTGCTTTGGAAGGTTAATGCAGCCTGATAGGACAACCAAGTTGGGTGGTGGACACTCAGCTCACCATGACTATTAAAATGAAATGACGTTAAGATGAAGAAGGATAATTTAAGCTTAAAATCGTGGGATGGGACTACTTTTAGGCCAGTGTCAGACGTGCGCCCGTACTGATGTGCCTTCCGTCGCCCGTCGCAGTGTTGTGACGTTTTGCCTGGGCCGGCCACATGCTGTACGGCGCGCACGAATTGCGCACGCTACAGCGGATGTGCTGAAAGCTTCCCCACGCTACGACGCTCGTTCGACAGGGCTGCAAAGTGCGATCCTCCATAGGAGGATCGAGCCTTGCAGCACTGAGAGCACGAACTGCGCTCAGCGAGGTGGCCACACGGGCGTCAGCGTGGAAGGAACGTTCACTCTCACGGACGTTTCTTCCGCTCTGAAAAACGCTCGTCTGACCCCGACCTTAGCCTTGAGTATCCCTTCAATTTGTAGCAGCACCTGCATCCTTGTAGACTAACTGAAGGTTACCATTAGGTTGCTTGTTGAGTTTCCTCTGATTGCTTTATGAGATGTTAACTTCAGGGTGAGACAAGACATCCACATCTACAGGCAGAGGCCCCATCACTTAAGAGGACCTGGGTCCCGATCTGCATAAATGGGCCTAGCCATCTCTTTCGTCCTTCTCCTGGGTCTTTGCTGAATCTGCCCCAGTAGGGGTTGAGAACTATAAAGTACCCTATCCAAAGTATGTGATCGTTTCGTTTCTTACATTTTTATGAATTCTTTCAGTGGCCATTTTTGAGAAGACACAAAAATTAGCAGCCTCTGTCCTTTACTGTGAATCTCTGTAAACTTGTTGGGGGGGTACCACTGTCGATGACTCCTGTGGTCCTAAAGATTAGACCGCCCTGGCTGGTATACACACATACGGTAAGCATGGGGCTCTAAAACAAATCCTTTTTTATGGCCCAGTAACGTCGTAGTCTATGTAGGTCTCGCTCCGTACGTTTTATGGTAAGAGGACTTAGCCCCGTGTTCCGAAATGGAATTTAGCAGGATATTATTCTAAGGATGGATATAGCAGATGTACAATGAAATGACTGCGAGCATTGTGGATGGATCTCGCGGTCTTAAACGTGTCATTCCAACTATTGGAGAGGACTTTGATCAAACCTAATCGGGCTTGGCGAGTTAATATCCTCTAGGCTCATTCAGGATTTGCAAAACACATGAAACAAGTGTGAGCTTTATAGGTGAGGTCATGAAATGTGGAGTCTGAAGCCATCCAAATAAGGAAGGAAACAGAAAGGTGTTAAAAAAAAGAAGGGGAAAAAAACGGGGAGGAAAACCTGACATCTATTACTGGAACCGAAAAAAAAAAAAAAAAAATTCACTCGCGGAGAACGACTCAAACTAGAGTTACCGAAACGAGACTGTGTGGAACATATTAAACACGTAACGCTGTATTGTGGATAAAATAATACAAATTACTTCTGGCCGCCTGGCCGGCGATGTTCTCGATGCTTCCAATGTAACTCTGAGCTTTGTGCGGGTTGTGATACCTTTTAGTGAACCCAGATGTGCATTAGGAAGGCAGACACGAGGAACTGTGTACAGTCATGACGATAATATGCATCAAGAACGAGAAGAAGAAGAGAATTCCTTAATTAATTATGACTCAGGAGCAAAGTACGGCAAAAATGTAGGTCTCCCTGGTTTCACATAAAACCTTCACACGAGGCTAAAGAACCCACTGTATATTCTCTTTCTTAAGATTGTGGAGCTTTTGTCGAGCCGTATTTATATTACAGTACATTTTATGCTGATGACATCACACAGGCAGAGGCGGCTTTATAATTAGGTCATATAGGCAGTCGCCTAAGGCCTGGCTCAAACAGGGGCCTTCGATGATGACATTTGTGTGGCATTTCAGTATGCACATGTTCATGTGGTTACTGATATGCCACACAAATACCCTCCTACATTAACAGACGTCAAGCTGCCAGGAGTACCGTCTGAACCATAATTCATACAGGGCTATTCAGAGAAAGGTGAAAATCAGGAGAATGACTGGAGAAGTGAAAATTCTAGGTCAAACGAGCCAAAACAGAAAATTTTTATTTATTTATTTTATTTATTTTATCTCAATTTCCAAATCGCCTATTTGGTCTAGATTGTTCTCTTCTCCTGACAATTCTCCTGGTTTTCACCCTTCTCTGAAAAACCCCATAGTATTTTTTTTAGGCTAATTTATGCATTTTTGTACAATAAATGGGGTCTCGTAGCTAGGCTTTGCCTAAGGCCTCACTAACTCTAGAGTCGACCCTGCACACAGAGACAGGGTATCTACAGATTGTAAGCTCTTCCACATCTTCGCTCCTCCACATACGTGTCTTCTGTCTGTCTTCTAAGATGACGTGTGTCATTTTAATGATATCACCACCTTATAGTGCATTGAAAGGGTTATTCAATAAAAGCCGAACTTGCCACCGAATTGCACCGAATGGTAAATTTCACTGTACTGTGCAATCTCAAGGCAGTTCAGTTATTCACAAAGCTGTCAATTCACCAAATATTGGTGAATCGTGAGCGAAATACGGTGCAGTTTGCCACAATACGGCGAGCGTCGGTGACAGCGAAATTGCCCCATAATGAAATAATGGTTAATCTATTCAGAGAACGCCGAACTGCACCAAAATGTTGGCGAAATGTTCATTTGATTCAGTTCGACAGTTTAAACAGGCGAATCCTATGGATTCAACATAAAAAAAATATTTACATTTTTATAAATTTTTTTATTCAACCGCTTATTCTTTACATCAAAAAGCTTATTTATTTATTTTTTTATTTATTAGAATTTTGAAGGTATTTTTCTGGAATATTTCGCCAAAATTTTTGATCCCTAGTTTTTTTTTAATGCCGTTTTTTTAAAATTCTGTAACAAACCGGTTTATTATACTACCTTTTTTATTATTTCCATACATTTTCATTGTGTTAAACACCTTTTTTTTAAACAGCAGAGTTCCATTCCTTTTTACCAGTTCGGAGTCATTCCGCGGTTGAACGGCTTTTTTCGGTGGCGTTCGGCAGTCGATTGCTGGTGTTCGGTGGCTGAACAAGAGTGAAATTTCGGTGCTCTCTGAATAACACTCTATTACATTCCCAATGCAAATCTTAACGCATGCGCAAAAAAGCATTAATGCGCGGGGCAAAACCCTTTGCACTGAACGTCGTACTACAACGTCCACGCAAAAAATGCACATTAACGTCTAACGCGGGTGGTCCTGCGCGAACCCTTTGCAAACGTAATGTACTGCGCGCGTCCTATACTTAACATTATTATTATTATTATTTATTTATAAAGCGCCAGCATATTTCGCAGCGCTGTACAAACATTGTGAGCGCAAATGCGTTTGTGCGCTGGTACGCGGATGGTATTACAATCTATGCGCAAATTTTAATGGACGTTTGCACGCATAATTTTATCGTCTTTTAAAAGCTGGTGTTAACGGCAAATCTGAACGTCCTGGACGAACTCAAATACACCAGCCCGAAAAAAAATACGCAGCAACATATAGTTACACATTCTACACATACCCAAACAATAAAATGGAGGAAGTTGTGCGTGTTTTTATTATTGCTGCAGCATATATACTCCGATAGATTTTGACAGGCACAAAAACTGAACGGGAGACAATTGTGGTTCTTAATTCTGATTGGCTGAATCGCGTGAAAAAACAGTCCACACACCGATTTCTGCGCGCAGCGTTAATGCGCGCGCAGTTTTGTGTGTCTTTTTTTTTTACGCGTTTTGTTTTTTGACGGATGAAAAAATGTGCACGGATTGTAATACCACCGTTATTTTTTCGCGCGTTTAACGCTTCGTGCAAAAAATCGCGCGTTCGTGCATTTTTGCTTGTAGAATGTATAGAGCCCTAAGCGTTGTGGGAAAATGTCGGCGACAAAATAAATTATGACAATAAAATAATTAAAGGGTCACTCGTCACACCCTGACCACTTCACCTCTTTACAATAGCAAGGCCGAGTGGAGAGTCCCCTCCTTTTCCTCCCTCCCTCCAGTCCTATTTTGCCCATATCGCTGTTTGAAGCGGAGGAATTTCCTCCGAACATTACCAGGCAGCCGGGATTTTGTATTTCCTGGCTGCCGGTCACCAGATCGCTCACTAACGATGTCAGCACACTCTGACATCCTTAATAATAAATTAATTTAAATTATTTTTTATGTATAAAATCTATATATATTTATATGTTAAATTCCGTTACTATATATATACATGTATGCAAATAGAAAAAAATATAAATATATAGGGACAGATTGTAAGGTAGGACCGATTGCGGCACAGTGTCATCCTTCGAGATTTGGTACGTTTTCGGGATACCTGTTCTTGCTTTGGAGGTCACTGTGAAATTGCCTCCCCGTGAGACGTTCTCTGGGCATACGGCGTTATGGAGACATAAGCAGGTGTGACAAATGGTAGCCACAGACTGTGACAGCCCTGGGAATTTACACTAACCATCGTCACTAACACCGCTGTTAAAAATGATTGCCTTTGCCCGTACCTCTTGTTCGTCACTTTGCATTTTAATAATTTAGTGTGGCACTTTCCGGCTACATGGGG
The DNA here is from genome assembly GCA_009667805.1 of Leptobrachium leishanense. Classification (NCBI taxonomy): domain Eukaryota; kingdom Metazoa; phylum Chordata; class Amphibia; order Anura; family Megophryidae; genus Leptobrachium; species Leptobrachium leishanense. Next base: position 22,846,274 of record CM019072.1, read on the forward strand.
GGGTGTTTCATTAATGAAGGTCAGCGTTTGCCTCTCTTGGCAGAATCCAGTCGGCAGCTCGTACAAGAAGAGAACGATGCTCGGGAGGCGCAGGAACGACAGGGGGTCCTGCAAGTATCAAGGGCGGCTTTTCTTTGGTGCCGTGGCACCGTCAGAACGTGAGCGGTGGGGTTAGGTGGCTCCATTAAGGCTGGGGTCAGACTTGCGCATTTTTAACGTGCGTTCTGGCGCACTTAATCACGGCTGCACTAGCAGCAAATGACGGGCAATGACGGCCAATATACGAAGTACGGCCGCACGAAAGTCCGGCCGCGCAACGCAAGCGGAAAATGAAGGCATTTTTTCGAGAACACAGAACCGCTAGTACGGACGTACAGAGTGCGCTGCGTCCACTAGCGGCGTGTGTGCGTGATTTGGAGACGTCAGACGCTGCTCATGTCCGCCCAACATAACGTCCAGACACAAAAAGTGTTATATTGCCGATCCGTAAAAAAATCACACGCGAAAATGCGCATCGTATGACCGTTTTCGCGCATTCCGTGAAAAAATACGGCAATGCGTTCGGACGCACTTTTTGACGGTCGCTGCGAATAATGCGTTCGTTTAACCCTTGCCTAAAACAAGATATTTAGACGTAGGGCAGGAAAGATGTAAAGTTACACATTATCAATGCTCAAATTTGTTTCGTATTTTTCCTTTTTTTTTATAATTTTGTTCTGTGATAATGGACAGAATTTATTACTTTTTATTATCTGCTATATTGATTTTAAAAAAAGTCAATAAGTCGTCCACTGATGACCGGTCGCACGCAATGAGATAAATGAACGCAACACAATAAAAACACAAATACTGCACTGTGGAATAATATATATTTATTATTATCGGCCACAGCTATAAAAACCCCACCAAATGTAAAATAACATATAAAAGTAATAGACAGTGCTGACAGGAAACTCCGCACTTCCACCATACCTCACCTAAACCAAAACAACTAAACTCCGCCCCCATCTCCCATACATCTAATCCACCAAATACCACCTTAAATCAAGGAACCCTACCTCAGCACTGCCTACCAGCCCCCGCTGTGACAAAAACCCAACCTAAAAACCCCCATATAAACCAAAATAAAGGGAGGGAGGGAGGGTGGGGATTTCCTTCACGAGTTTACCTCAGGAGAAAAAGGCGCGCAGAGCCACAGAGCACACGCCTTTTATACCCTCCTGGAAACCCCGCCCCTACAATTCCCGCTCTAAGGCCGGGGTCAGACGAACGCAGTGAGAACGCGCGTGCAGCCGCACTTTATTACGGCTGCAGTAGCAGCAAATGACGTCCAATGACGGCCAATATACGAAGTACGGCTGCACGAATGTTCGACTGCGCAACGCAAGCTGCAAAGGAACGCATTTTTTCAAGAACGTAGAACCGCTGGTACTGACATACAGAGTGCGCTGCGTCCGCTGCGTCCGTATAGCAGTGAGTGTGCGTGATTAGGAGACGTCAGATGCTGCTCATGACATAACGTCCAGACACTCAAAGTTTCCTGGTTTGGATCCGTAGAAAATCACGGCTGAAATTGCGCATCGTATGAACGCTATCGCTTCTTCTGTGAAAAAATGCGTTCGGACGCATCAACGCACTTTTTGACGGTAGACGTGAAAAATGCGTTCGTCTGACCCTAGCCTAACTCCTACACGCGCTAAGCCCCTGCTCACCTAAAAATCCTCCTTGCGTCCTGGCATCAGGGGCAACTTAAGGGCCCTACGCCTGAGTTACTTCAGGCCTTCATTATCATGGGGTATATGGCATTTAAAGGGATACTCTGTCGAAAAATAGATTTCTGTTCTTTTGCTCGTAAATACTTGGGCAGACTCTACCCAGTTATTTTTTATTATTTTATTTTAAAATAATTCTTTGGTTTTGCTCATCTTTTGTCCTTCACTACACGCACCTCCTCCTCTTCGGCTCAGTGACTCCCAAACCCAGAAGTCTCTGGGGGTTATTCAGAGAGCACCGACATTTCACTGAAATTATGGTGCTCTCTCCTTCCCCGACCCTCAATTCGCCAACCCTGTGGTGAATTCAGCCTTCAACTTTAGGGTCCCCAAAGTGTGCCGCCAAACGACGCAGATCAACCTGTCGCCGAATGGCAGATCGCTGCCGAACTGACCGCCGAACGCATCCTCGAACCACTGAATGCAGCCGACGACCCGCCGAACAGACTGCTGAAAGCATTCTCGAACCGCCAAACGCAGTCAACGACCCACTGAACACATCGCAAAACGCATCCTCATACCGAGCGCATCCGGCAACTAACCGAACGCATCCTCGAATCCCCAAACACAGCCGACGACCGACGAGAAAATGCCGACCAGCTGTCAAACAGGTGTAAAAAAAAAACAACAAAAAACCCCCATAAATTTTAAAAGGTGTTTTAAAAAAATAGATAATGCATGAAAATAATATGCAAAGTCCTATCAATAACAATAAAAAAGCATTTTGTGTACAGAATAAAAAAAACACAATTTTTTTTGAAAAAAAAGCAGACTCAATAATTTTGCCCAAAAAACTCCAGAAAAGTTACGAAAAAATTCTAAAAAAAATAAATAAAAAAACTTTTTGCTGCAAATGAAAAGAATAAACGGTCAAATAAAATTTTTATAAAAACGAGGGATTTTTTTTTTTTACATTGAAACCTATAAGATTTTCCTGTTTAAACCTGTCAAACAAAACCACCGAAAATCTGCCCATTTTTCGCCAACTTTTCGGGTCTGTTCATAGTTCTCTGAATAGATTAACCATTTCTTCTCTATGGGGGATTTCACCGTCACCAAACGGCCTGCTCTTTGAATAGCCGGATTGCCACGAAATTGCACCGTACAGGGAAATACAACGTTCGGTGCAGTTCGGTGGCCAGTTCGGGTCTCTTTGAATAACCCCTTCTGAAGCTTTTCTGCACAATCTGCACAGAAGGCTGTTTTTTTAGGAAGTGCCGGTGTTTGCTGAAGCTGCAGCCGTGAGAAACGTCGGCATTTCCTTAAAGGGAAATCCAAATGATGTAGGAGAAACTCCTTGAATTTCTCTTTTTGTGAAACGCCGTAGATTGTGATGGGTTGCAACAACGACAACGTTCACTATTCTTTGCAACTACACGGCAGCGATTTCTGAACACCCCCTAAATACTTCCATTAAATGCTTAACCAGAAACAAATTAGTGTGGATATTTTTATTAGTTAGACTAACACATTAATTCTTTTTTTAATTTTTTATTTACTTTAGATTAAGGACCAGTAGCCTAAAAATTGTGTAAAAAAAACAAAAACAAAACACAACGCAAGAAAGAAGAAATGTATAAAATCCGTACAACGACCTGTTGAAACGTGTATGTTTAATTCTTGTGATTTTTTTTTTTGTGACACCTTGTAATAGAATTATGCCCTGAAATGTTCTGAATACATTCGCGGATGCTAATGCTTAAAATACCACATATATTATTCATGAAATATTCAAATATTTCCAAATCCATGGTTAGAGGTTTTAGTACAGATGACTGGCTTTTTTCCTGATGGAAAACTAACACCAACGTGCTTTTTACTCGCCTACTTATTAAAAGATAAATAAATACATTCATACTAGAGCTAGTGTGTACTTTATCATCTTCACTAAAATAAAAGTTTTTTATTATTTTTATATCTTTTATTGCAATGTATTAATTGAAAAACCTTTCTGTAATTAATAACATATATCTGTCTATTTGATCTCTATTGTAGCCTCTAACCCTTTCACGCCACGGGGTGTGCTATGTCGTGCTATGGGACTGAACGCTATGGGACGGCATAGCAAACCTCTGATGGCGTCTATCATCAGCCTCTTGCCCCGCCCCCTGAGCCCATCATTGGTGGCCTGTGGGACGGCTGAACTAAGGCCGTACCCCTCTGGTGCGTTGGCTGCAGAGGCAGGCCTAGGGAGGAGCCGGAGCACAGTGGGGCGACTATGATGCCCCGCCGGCGTTAAGACCCTCCCACCAGGCACCACCCGCCTGGCGGGAATGGGTTAACTTAAGATAATGGTTATAAATTAGGGAATAGTTATTTACCAAAGCTATCCGTGTTGTAGTTCTAGGAGAATCAATCGGCTTGAACACAAAACAAATGTTAGAGATGTTATGGTCTTTCCACGCAGGGTGTGAATTAACCCCTTCACACCAAGTGATTTTCCAAAAATCCATTGTCCGGAACCAGTGTTTTTTTTTGGAATATAATTTTTATGCACACACAGCAAAAACTTTGGGGGCACCTTCTGGAGCCCAAAAGTAAGCGAAATTTGTTTGCAACAAACGAGTTCCATTTGCAATCACACTGCACAGCCCCAGATCGTGATAACACGATGCCGGGCTGCCTTGCCTGCTACTGCTGATTGTGTATGCACAATCACGGTAGTGAAGAGGTTAATCCCCTTTGCACCATATGATATAAAGCTTCTTGTTTAAGTCTATTAAATGTATTGGCAGATTCAGGGGGGTGCACCAGGTAGTGGGGCCAGGAGGTTGCACGTCTCGCTTCCCACTTGCCCCCAGTTTGCCAGAGGACACAAGAAGGGCAGTTTGAAAGAGTTTGCAGCCTCACACACAGCAGATTTAGGGTCCAGTGACACCTTAAATGAAAAGGGGACATTATAAATAAAATTGGGGAACAAAATCTAGGCATAAAATGAAATGGTGACACAGTAACTGAAAGGGGAACATAACATGAAATGGGGGGCATAATGAATTAAATGGGAACATAAAATGAAATGGGTTATTACAAATGAAATCATAAAAGGAAATGGGGCATAATAAATGAAATGGGAACATAATATGAAATGGGGGCTTATAATAAATGACAATGAAAGATAAAATGGAATTGGGGCATAATAAATGAAATGGGAACATAAAATGAAATGGGCAGGTTATAACAAATAAAATGGGAACATAAAATGAAATGGGCAGGTTATAACAAATAAAATGGGAACATAAAATGAAATGGGCAGGTTATAACAAATAAAATGGGAACATAAAATGAAATGGGCAGGTTATAACAAATAAAATGGGAACATAAAGTGAAATGGGCAGGTTATAACAATAAAATGGGAACATAAAATGAAATGGGCAGGTTATAACAAATAAAATGGGAACATAAAATGAAATGGGCAGGTTATAACAAATAAAATGGGAACATAAAGTGAAATGGGCAGGTTATAACAAATAAAATGGGAACATAAAATGAAATGGGCAGGTTATAACAAATAAAATGGGAACATAAAATGAAATGGGCAGGTTATAACAAATAAAATGGGAACATAAAATGAAATGGGCAGGTTATAACAAATAAAATGGGAACATAAAATGAAATGGGCAGGTTATAACAAATAAAATGGAAACATAAAGTGAAATGGGCAGGTTATAACAAATAAAATGGGAACATAAAATGAAATGGGCAGGTTATAACAAATAAAATGGGAACATAAAATGAAATGGGCAGGTTATAACAAATAAAATGGGAACATAAAGTGAAATGGGCAGGTTATAACAATAAAATGGGAACATAAAATGAAATGGGCAGGTTATAACAAATAAAATGGGAACATAAAATGAAATGGGCAGGTTATAACAAATAAAATGGGAACATAAAATGAAATGGGCAGGTTATAACAAATAAAATGGGAACATAAAATGAAATGGGCAGGTTATAACAAATAAAATGGAAACATAAAGTGAAATGGGCAGGTTATAACAAATAAAATGGGAACATAAAATGAAATGGGCAGGTTATAACAAATAAAATGGGAACATAAAATGAAATGGGCAGGTTATAACAAATAAAATGGGAACATAAAATGAAATGGGCAGGTTATAACAAATAAAATGGGAACATAAAATGAAATGGGCAGGTTATAACAAATAAAATGGAACATAAAATGAAATGGGCAGGTTATAACAAATAAAATTGGAACATAAAGTCAAATAGGGGCATGATAAATGAAACTGGGCATACAACAAAATGGTCAGCATAAGTAATCAAATGGGGGCATACAATGAAATGGGGGCATAAAAACTATAGGGAGGCATAATAAATAGAATGGGGCATTAAAAATGAAAGTTAGGCATAATAAATGAAATGGGACCATGAGAACATAGTAAATGAAATGGTGATGTAATATAAGAAATGGGAGGCATGATAAACAAAATTGGTAGATTGTATCTCCCAAGATTGGTATCCAGATCCGCCCCTGATTGACAGAGCAATGCAGATAATATTTGGCAATGTCAGCATTAATTGATCATATTAATATAATACAATACAATTAAATTATTATTATTATAAAAAAATTTTATTATAATTTTATAGTAACATACAATATATTTTTAAATTTATATCTAAATATTTTACTGTTTGCATCAAACATAAAAGAATTTCTGTGCGGAATCACAGATACGAATGTTTAATAAATGGCAGAGGTTATAAGAGACGCTGTAACGGGCGATATAGAAGTGCGAGCTGACCTGCTAATGTTCAGGTGAGTCCTTCACTTTGGCTGCTCTCAGACAGAGACAGAAAATCATATGAGGCTATATATATATATATATATTTGTGTTCCTTTTTATATGAGCCGGCTTTGTATTGATTGTGTGGGTACTGCGTGGTGGCGATTAGGTAGCTGTGACCTGTCATATAGCGAAGATATGGCGAGCGCTTTAATTCATTACTGGTGGAAAGTAGAACATCAGACAGATAAGGGTAACAATGACTTTTCTTTTTAATGATTAATTACCAGCAGCTGCATTATTTTTCCCGGACCTGTTTACGGTTCCCTTAATTGAAGGTAACTTCAAATAGATATATTATCTGCGCAGGTTGTGTTTAACCCTGTGCGTGCCAGATCTTGTGTGAAGTCCTAGAAGCGTAGAGGTATGGGAGTTTTTTGCGCGGCTGCTGTGCTCATCACATGCCGGGATCTAAACACCGATCTTATTTTATGTCATTTTTTGTTTTGTGCAAATTATTTTTTTGACACTTCTTTTAACATCTTAGGGCGGTTATGGTTGTGGGCGTCGGTCATCCCATTGGGGGGGGGGGGGTTCACATTCATGTCTCTTCCAGAGACATTTCTCAGTAAGCACGTAACCAGAGTGTCTTTAAAAATAACATATATTATTTCCATATCTCCATATAAATAAATATATTATTTCCATATCTCCATATAATTGACCACATTCCACCATCATTCCATTTAAAAAAAAAAAATCACCATTTTCAAGAATATTCAATCAGGGAATAAATGACGGGATTTAGTTTACAAAATATGGCCATACTTTGCTTAAGCCTGTCACAATCACCAATGTATCCCATCGTTGGCAGGTCATATCTAACTTGACCGAATCTGCATTTACAGGATCAACTCACTTGCTGGAGGCACAATCCTTCCTGGAGCATCCAGGCAACTCAAGGTCTTTATAGGCAGCCAAGATGGAACACACCTGTGAACAGGGTCTACCGAAGCTCCCTCGACGTTTGTGCCCTCACCCTCTTTGGCACCCTTGCCCATGATATGCAGGGCCTCTGTGCTTGTTGGAGAAGTGTGGATGCTGGCCTCCTGCCAAGAGATTGTGGATTAATTTGGCAAAGCCAGTTCTCAAGGACAATGGGTATACATGGGCACCAAAGGGTTAACGAGATAAATATATTTCTATCTTGAAACTGTTTGTATCTTAGGAGATAGTTTGTGTTTGTCACATCCCCTGCAAGGTGGGTGAGGGAATGAGCACAATTGCAGTGATATTGATATATACAGAGACAATGGAATAGATGAAATGGGGATTTTATTAGTACAGCACAGAAATTAAATGAATGATTGGAAACTCCAGGAAAGGGGTTGACTGAGGAGGAACTAAATGAAAGGGAATAATAATACACAAGGGAACACAACAACAGGAGACTTATTGAGACAGGCAAGAAGGAGGCAAATACAGGTTTCCGGCCTGAAGGTCATAATACTGGTAATGTCTGGATAGGAATCCTGGGGCGCTTGGGAGTATGAGTCATGAGAAGTTTGAGAGTAGGAGTCCTGAGAAGCTTGGGAGTAGGAATCCTGAGAAGCTTGAGAGTAGGAGTCCTGAGAAGCTTGGAAGTAGGAATCCTGAGAAGCTTGGAAGTAGGAGTCCTGAGAAGCTTGTGCGTAGGAGTCCTGAGAAGCTTGGGAGTAGGAGTCCTCTGAAGCTTGGGAGTAGGAGTCCTGAGATGCTTGGGAGTAGGAGTCCCGTGAAGCTTGAGTAGGAGTCCTGAGAAGCTTGGGAGTAGGAGTCCTGTGAAGCTTGGGAGTAGGAGTCCTGAGAAGCTTGGGAGTAGGAGTCCCGTGAAGCTTGAGTAGGAGTCCTGAGAAGTGTGGGAGTAGGAGTCCTGAGAAGATTGGGTGTAAGAGTCTTGTGAAGCTTGGGAGTAGTAGTCGTATGAAGCTTGGGAGTACAGGAGTTAGAAAGAGCAGGCCTCAGGTTGTTCACACTTGGTGAGTTGCAGCATTATGCAATGAAAAAGCTCTGGGTGATGGGTGTGTCTCCAATAAATAGCACACAGGGCCAATTACATATAGCACCTGAGTTACTGCAGATCTTGAAGGGAAAGTCGGGACTTGGATACCAGGTCTGAAAGGTGCTGCCGATGTAGCTTTCATGGGAAGGCAGCACGGCTTTTGGTCTTCTTGCGGCCACGGCGGCATTTACTCTGACTTCGAATATGACTGGTTTCCCCTCAAGGGAAGCCCTACGGGCGGCCAAAGCCCGTTCAAAGTTCCCAAGAGCGCACCATTGTCCCATTTGAGGCATAAAATCAATCTGGAGAAAAGGTGTCTGTATACGTGATGGTGCCACTAACATAGTGGAGAGGTGGGCATAGAGGTTCATAGGTAACTGTCTGGTAAGTATCAGAACTAAAGGCCAAAGTTTCTGGTTTCTTCGTATGACCTGGACCACCGTGAGACTGTCTGGCAACCTAGAGACCAGCCGAGTGACTGATCCGTAGCCGGATTAGCAATTGTCAAGGACGCGGTAGTGCCAATTTAAACCCCTCCATGATCAGATGGTCTTCGGTGGAGTCGAGTAGCTTGTAGCGGTAGCTCACCTACCAAATCAGCCTCTGAAGGTAGGTCATGTATATGGGATGCCTTATCTGAAGAGTGCTGACTGGGGGTACTGGTGGCGGTTGCTAGTGGACCCAGAGTTGGCAGAAGAATCAGGGCAACGGTGCGCTACAGCTGGTTTTGCAGGAATGCATGAGTACACATGTAGGTTCTGTACTACTCCAATAAGGGCACCCATATGAGTAGCAAGGTTTCTAATAGCAGAATTAGTCACAGAGGATTCTTCAGAAGGACCAGTGACATTATCTAGAATAGTGGAGGACACATGGGATGCAGAATGTGGAGTCCCAGCAGTGTCCTCTACAGGTGTCTAGTCGACGGTTGTGTCCTCGACACATGATGTCTCGGCTTTAGCAAGGTTAGGCTGGATGGGAGTGGATATTTGCACCAGCAGTCAAAACAGGCATGGTTTCCAGATGTACCACTGGTTCTGGACACTCTGTAGAATTCTGACTCCATAGGGTCACTAGAGTCATATTCCACTGGTATAGTCTGTTCAGTGTCCATAGGCAAGACTGAATCAGCATAGCCAGAACCACCATTCTCATAGTCAGTGATGAAGGGACTGGGTAATGTGTTTTTTTTTAGTTTAAAGGTAAGGATTTTTTAGGAGCTCATTGGGAACCAAGGTCTCTTGAGCACAGTCTTTCTGGGGGGTTTGGTTACAGGACTCAACTTGGACACTGGAGCTAGTTGTCTAGGAGTAGGTTTAGGTACCGCAACAGTCTTATTAGTAACAGGCATAGGAGTTGGTCTGGGGATCGGTGCTGTTTTTTCTACCAGAATAGGCCTGGATACCGGAGTCGGTTTGGGGGGGTCTCACCAGGCAATCCGATATACTATCAGGGTAATTCAAAGAGATCCGAATGGCTGGAGAAAGGTAACCGAACACTGAAATTTAGCGTTCGGTTACCTTTCTTGGCCAACTCGGCTATCCAGATGCCTGTTCGGAGCCTGTTCGAGGGCAGTGAAATCCCCATAGAGAAGCACTGTTTCGGCTATTCAGAGAACACAAACCAGCAGTGAAAGGTTCCCTAAATGCCCTGCCATTCGGTGTTTTCATGTGGCAGATTTATTCAGGCGAATCCCATAGGCTTCAATGTTAAAAATATTCCCGTTTTAATTCAATATCTAATAAACCGTTCATTCTAAAATTCTGCAGTAAAGAGTCTCTTTATTTATAGATTTTTTTGGATATATTTTTTTTTTTTTTAACCACTTCAATGCGGAGGACGCGCTCAGCGCGTCCTCCGCATTACCGCTGGTGTGCTGAGGACGCGCTGAGCGCGTCCTCCCATTGGGGTCAGCGTTCGGCCGGGTTCCGGCCGATCGCTGGCCCCCCGGTGCGGGCTGACATCCTCGATGTCAGCCCGGCATCCGGGACCACAGCCGCCGGAATTAGGTGTCATCGCGGCTGCGCGATGACACCTAATTCAGGCGCCCCCCCGCATGTGCGGAGGAGGCGCCTGAAAGGGAGGGGGGGAGGTCCTTCGGACCTCTCTCCCTCCCGATCGGCGGCATTGCGGGGGTTAACCCAGGCATCATTTGGAAGGGCACAGCCTGCCCTTCCAAATGGTGCCTGGCATTAACCCCTGGGGAGCCGGATCGCGAATCGGCGCTGAAAAGCGCCGGTTCGCGATCCTTTCCCGGAGCTGGCCGACATCTTGGATGTCGGCCAAGCCTCCGGGAACTCCCCCTGAGGACTGGCGTCATCGTGCGTAGCACGATGACGCCAGTCCTGGACTTAACCCCTAACTGCCACCAACGGTGGAGATAGGGAGTTCCAATGAACTCCCTATCTCCCGATCCGTGGCAGTTAGGGGTTAATGTTTGGTATGGTTGGATCGGCCAGAGCATGGCCGTTCCAACGATACCAAACATGAAAGTGAAAAAAGTTTTTAAAAAAAATTAAAATTAAAAATAAAGATATATTAAAAAAAAATTATAAAAAAAAAAAACAAACATTTTTTTTTCTTTTTTTTGGTTCGTTAATGCAGCAATATTGTTCCCATTTCAATTATAATGTGAACAATGATGCTGCACTAACGATTTTTGTATGCGGTGCGTTTGTTAAAAATCGCGTAATTTTCCCCAAAAAAAAATGTAACGAGACCCCATCTCTAATTTTTTTAACAAGCGCACCCCATACAAAATATAACCGCAATTGCTCGCATGTTAAAATGTGAAAAAAAACACTTTACACGTTGTAAATTATTGAAAATACATATTTTATTGCATTTTTTGTTATAATATACAGACATGACATAACGTATACATATAATAATGACATATTATGAATCTACCGAGTCTGACGGAAAGAACGATATATAATATGTCTGGGTAATATACTAAAATAAGCCTTCAAAACACGTTTAAACATGATGAGCGAAACCGGTAAAAATGACCTCAGCACAGGGGCGTGAAACGCCTCAGCAGCGAAAGGGTTAAAGTCAGATTTTTTTTTTTTAAATTTACTTTTGATTATCATTCCCTGGACCTCATACGTGGACCTCATATGCGGGTTTTCGGCATGCATTCGCCGGGTTTTGCGCTTAGTTTTCGTTGGGTTTGCGGCAGCTTTTCCCTGCAATTCTGGGACCCTGTGGTGCTTGCTGAATACACCGCAGGGTCACCGAAATGGGATCGGCAAAAGGAACCGAATTGAAGAGAACGAAAAGTCACCGAACGTGCGGTGACTTTTCGAATCTCTTTGAATTACCCTGTATGGGTCTGTCCACCCCAGTAAAAACACAAATTATTCACTCTCCTTCTGGCCAGCTCCTCTGCAGGCAGCGTTTACTCTGATTTGGGATATAAAAGTGGTAAAGTGGTAGAGAAAAAATGTAGTTGTATTGTTCTAAATTGCTATCTGTTTGTCCCTAGATTGATCTCATGCTGTGTGTTTGCTAATCTCATCTAGCATAGCTGATTAGGTTTCTACTAGGTGTTGTTGGAGATTATTGACTTCTTTAATAGGTCAGGGATATATTAATTATGACGCATATTTTTCTTATTGTTGATATACATAGATATATATATATATATTATTGACAGTGCCTCCAATACCAGTGGTATAAATTGGTATTTAACCCCTAAAATAGGGATTAATAACCAATCAATGAATATACGTCTTAACAAATATATGGCGCGTTATCCCGAGTTCTTTTGATGCTCTCTAGATATTTTTAAACACAATAAAATCAATAAAGATATGAGACTGCGTAACGGTAAAACAATTCAAACCAAAATTTATTTACACGTCAAGTTTCATACAATCGTATGTTATCAACGGATTAGCAAACTACAATTTACAAGTGATTATAGATTGTGATTAGTAGCGATACTGTGACACGCAATAATCTAATGGACAGATATTTTAGGTTTATAGACCGCACCACAGATATACACGCCTCAATTCTTAAACACCAAGCTCTATTCTATTCACTTAAACCTTTCCCATTATAAACCAATCCTCCACCTGGCTAAGATAAACACTCAGTTACTGGGCATCACCTGCAGCACAATTTATTATTGTGGGGGCCTATTCACTAAATGCAACTTCCTTCAGGGAGATACATAACACACTCGGTAGGGACACTATCTCTTCCACAGATCAATCACAGCACTTCATTCGATATACGTTTACCCAACACTTCTTATTGACTTACGGTACATGCATTCATTCGGAAGGGCTGCAAGATGGATATGGAAGGAGTTATGCTAGGTTATGAGTGGGGCGGACGGCACTTGACATATAAAAGCTATTTCACGGTCCCAGCGTATCTCACTATAGGTATATAATTGATATTTTTAGATGTCCACAAACAGTATTCTCGGAATATAAATAATTTCACTAAATTATGGCTCAAATATGCAGCCGGTAATAGTTTCTCCCTTAGCAGTCGTCTGCAGGGGACTGGAAGGTGGAATGACTATTCTGATTATTAGGCTCAAACAGCAAAATAATTCATTTATATTCCTTTAGTTTGTGATGGACATCTAAAATCAGGACTATGCAATTAGAAAATAGATATCATATTATTCAGGCATACTTTACCATCTGGTTAGTGAAGATAGAGTGGTGGAAGATTAGGGTGTGGGCGGTCTTAAAGGGGCGGCCGATGATAATTGCCTTTCTTCCCTCCAAGCGTCCCTCAGGTCTCTCCCCAAGCTTTTCTCAGTCTCCTCTCTCTCTGGAGTGTCCCCTCTATATAGTGGTCTTCCGCCCAGTTTTAGATCTAGCCCATCACTATGTGGCCTCATTTGATTGGAGGATATATATTCATCAACTCCAGGGGTCTGTCCAGGTGTTATGTTACCTGGCCAGCAGATGGCGCTCTCAGATCAACCATCAACCTTCTGCAGGAATTAATTTATGGGCTTGGCCAATCTTTTACTGGTTTGGGGTCGTTTTATTCCTATATCCCGGGACTCCATAGATTTTATTAACAAATTAAAATTTATTTCTATTGTGGCATCTCATCCCCTTTTACTTATATCCACAGGGATGTGTATGTGAGGGGACATACAATCATTCATTCGTGGTATCGTTTTTAACAGTCACACGTTACCCGACTTAATTGGCTTCATGCGGATTAGTACACCAGACATTTGTGATGATCAACTAAATGTGGTAGGGCCTCTGTTTTTATAAGATGCTAAAATTATCAGTTCTAACTAATAAATATTCTCATACCATATAGTACATATTGCCGAATAGCAAGCTGGTTTACCCAAGCCATTTAACCTTCTTTGGTTTTTTTTTCTTTATTGGGCAACCTATTGTTCCATGTTTACGTGGTCTCTCAGAGTTTCGATGTGACGAAATAAACACAATACTGAGATATCTATCTTAGTTGTCATTGTGTTCCCTTACTTTTAAACCATTTGATCTAAACCCTGTTTGGTTGTAACAAATAAATAAAATAAACAGAGTCCATTAGACTGTCTTTGATCAATGTTAAATGTCCTTTCTTGTATGCGTAACACTAACGAGTTTAGCTTATCTCTTGTTCTTGTTATATATTAACGACGCAGACAAGTTGTTCGTGTGGCGCAATTCCTGGCCCCAAATTTAAACATTCCTGCGTTATAGAAATTTCATATCTGAAAAGGTCTGACAGTGTCTACTGAAGGAATTCACCCCCTCAAGTAGACAATGTATTCTGCTGATTATGTCATGTTGCTTCCCCCTTTCTGTATGTCTAACTTCTGTATGTTCTGTATGTATAACTGGCCCCATTTCAAATAAAGCATATTCATTCCCCTGCATTAAGCTTTGTCTGGTGTTTGGGGAGCATTACATAGAAAATACAGCACTCCCTCAAGTTCTGGCTGAGAGTTGTGAGAAGGAAAGCTGCTGCAAATCAGCTTTGCTGATGAGAAGGGGTGGACGCGGTAATAGGTTCGGGTCTGGTCCAGAAGCCGGAGACAAGTAAACTCTATTTGTTGTTACAGATCGATAGATAGCTAGATAGATATGGATAGATATATATGGATGGATAGATAGATAGATAGATGGTTAGATAGATAGATAGATAGATAGATAGATAGATAGATAGATAGATAGATAGATAGATATAGATAGATAGATATGGATAGATAGATATGGATAGATAGATAGATAGATAGATAGATAGATAGATAGATAGATAGATATGGATAGATATATATGGATGGATGGATAGATAGATATGGATAGATATATATGGATGGATGGATGGATGGAGATAGATAGATAGATAGATAGATAGATAGATAGATAGATATGGATAGATAGATGGATATGAATATATAGATATGGATAGATAGATAGATATATATATAGATAGATGGATATTAATATATATATATGGATAGATAGATAGATATGGATGGATAGATAGATAGATATAGATATGGATAGATATGGATAGATAGATAGATATGGATAGATGGATAGATAGATAGACAGATATGGATGGATAGATAGATATATACAGTATATGGATAGATAGATATGGATAGATATGGATGGATAGATAGAGATAGATAGACAGATATGGATGGATAGATAGATAGATAGACAGATATGGATAGATAGATATATAGATAGATAGATAGACAGATATGGATGGATAGATAGATAGATAGATAGATAGATAGATAGATAGATAGATATGGATGGATAGATAGATAGATAGATAGAGATAGATAGATAGATAGATATAAATATGGATAGATAGATATGGATAGATAGACATGGATAGATAGATAGATAGATAGATAGATAGATAGATAGATAGATAGATAGATATGGATAGATAGACAGATATGGATGGATAGATAGATATATACAGTATATGGATAGATAGATATGGATAGATATGGATGGATAGATAGATATATATATGGATAGATAGATAGAGATAGATAGACAGATATGGATGGATAGATAGATAGATAGATAGATAGATAGATAGATAGATAGACAGATATGGATAGATAGATAGATAGATAGACAGATATGGATGGATGGATAGATAGATAGATAGATAGATAGATATGGATAGATAGAGATAGATAGATAGATGGATAGATAGAGATAGATAGATAGATATGGATATATGGATAGAGATAGATAGACATGGATAGATAGATAGATAGATAGTGTCATGGAGCTGATGTAACGCTCCATGCTTCAAACCCCAAGAGACTTTATGTTCATTTATATCGTGTGTTTTTAAATATATTTTACATCGTTTGGTTTTAGTTTAATTTAGTTTAGTGTAAAATGGCATAGCTTTGGTTTTAAAAATACTTATATTCCTGTAGGTAAATGTGTTTTTGTGTAAAACAGTAAACAAGCATTACTGCTGTGTAATTTATGCACCAGGGCTTTTCCCATTATCTAGCTGCATGTTTAATTCAAGGGATCTCTGATAGTGTAATCTGATGTGTTAGAACAATGGATATACAAATGTTGTGTGAGTTTAAAGGCTAGAGAATGTAAAGAATGTTTATTGTAAATAACTGACCTAATGTAATTAGTATGGGTATGCAAATTATGACTGTTGGACTTCAGCATAAATGGTGGTTGTTCATTAAAAAGTCAGAGAACGCTCAGAGCTCAGAGAGAGAGGATCCTGTTTTAAAGCATACAGCCGCGCCTGGTGTCTTTATTACAAACTACGCTACACTCCACACTCACCCTCAGAAGGCAGAGAGCGGCCTTCTGGAGATTCCTAACGGCTCCAGGGCAGAGGAACAGAAGCAGGCAGGTCAAGCTGCTCGAGGCGCTGAGGACAGCGCTCCCAGTAGCCGGGCTGACTGCAACGAAGGGGTGTCTGGAGAGCCAGGACAGACGGAAGGGAATGGTTCCTTCACACTGGTGGCAAGCGGTGAGGATAAGCTCTCCAACCCCAGAAGAAACGCAGAATGGCCAGCTATGCCAACTACAAGAGGGACACGCTGAGATACATATTAGAGTGCCGTGGAGGAATCGCCGGCACCAAAAACAAGAAAGCCCTGGTCAAGGAGCTTACAAGGATGGACCAGCAAATGGTAAGAACCCCAACCCCGACTCCGGCCACTGAAGATCACCTCCGAAAGAAAGCTTGAGCAATATTAGAGATATGCAGCACCACCCCCTCCGAAGCCGCAGTTGTACAACTGATGATGGACCTCCAAGAAGATGAGGAGCGAGATAAGGAGCGCCAACACCAGCTGCGGTTGGCCGAGCTCCAAGCGACATGGACAGAATACCCCACCCCTGAAACCTACCCCGTAGAGCCCTGGGTGGAGGTTGACAGCCCGCCTGGAGCTTCGTCCAGGGAATCTACACTCCCCAGCGATCCTTTTATGGGGACTTACAGCCTGTCTGGAGCTTCATGGGAGGAACCCGCACTCCCCAGCGATACTTGGGAGGAGATTTACAGCTTGCCTGGAATTTCCGTCAAGGAAGCTACACCCCCACAGTCTGCCACAAGGAGCAGACAGATGTTCCCCCCGGCTGGTTTGCCCGCAACCTTTGATCCCCCGGAGATGGAGGACACCATCCTCCCGCAAGACGACACTGTGTGTCAGTGTCTCTCCCCCAGCTGAAGTGCTGGCGACGGGGCAGAGTGCCGATGCCCTCTGCCCACCTTTCATAATGGTCACATCAGACCCAGGAGAGGATCCCCCCGGGCTGGTTTTCCCACAGCCCATGACCCCACCGGAGATGGAGGATGCCATCCTCCTGCCAGAAGACACTTTGTCAGTGTCTATCCCCCCAGCTGAAGCGCTGGCAACAGGGCAGAGCGCCGCTGGCCTCTGCCCACTCCCCAAGTTGCACCAAGACGACCCGAGCAAGGATCTCCACATGCTGCCGGCCCAGCAACGAATGACCCCACCGAGAATGGAGGACACCATTCTCCCGCCCGGAGACACGTCCCCAGCATCTACCCCTCCAGCGGAAGCGCTGGCAACAGGGCAGAGCGCCGCTGGCCTCTGCCCACCTTTTTCGGTCCGCACAGAAGATTTCGTTGAGGACTCCCAGGGGCTGCCGGCCCCGCAGCCGACGACCCTACCCCGACTGGAGGTAAACTGTTTCCCGTATATTACACCCGTCCCCCCAGCAGAAGAGCTGGCAACAGGGCAGAGTGCCGCTGGCCTCTGCCCACCACCCAACTTGTGCCCAGAGGATCCAGGCAAGTTTTTCAAGAAGGTGCTACCTTAATTCAAGGGATCTCTGATAGTGTGTGTTTAATCTGATGTGTTAGAACAATGGATATACAAATGTTGTGTGAGCTTAAAGGCTAGAGAATGTAAAGAATGTTTATTGTAAATAACTGACCTAATGTAATTAGTATGGGTATGCAAATTATGAATGTTGGACTTCAGCATAAATGGTGGCGTTTGGTTCATTAAAAAGTCAGAGAACTCTCAGAGCTCAGAGAGAGAGGATCCTGTTTTAAAGCATACAGCCGCGCCTGGTGTCTTTATTACAAACTACGCTACACTCCACACTCACCCTCAGAAGGCAGAGAGCGGCCTTCTGGAGATTCCTAACGGCTCTAGGGCAGAGGAACAGAAGCAGGCAGGTCAAGCCGCTCGAGGCGCTGAGGACAGCGCTCCCAGTAGCCGGGCTGACCGCAACGAAGGGGTGTCTGGAGAGCCAGGACAGACGGAAGGGAACGGTTCTTTCACAGATAGATAGATAGATAGATAGATAGATAGATAGACATGGATAGATAGATAGATAGATAGATAGATAGATAGATAGATAGATAGATAGATTCGATTTATCACATATATAAGAGCCATTAAAGGAACACTCTAACAAAAAAATCACCCCCCCCCTGTTTTTAATCCTAACCTATCCCTATTTCCTTAATAAATAGTTATTATTATTTTTTTGTGTGTAACTGTAATACTTACCCTAAAATCCTCTTCTTTCCAGCGGCGTTTTTTTTTTTTTTATACTCACCTCCCTCCTCTTCCGCTCCCATCCTTCTTCTTGCTTCTTGGCTTCTGGTTTACGTGAGAAGCGCGCATGCGCGCCTCTCACATAAGCCAGCCAATCGGCAGGCTTCCTCCCGGCTCCCTCTGAGGATTAGTGTTGCGCGCAAGAGGATGCGCGCAACACTAACCCTCAGAGGGAGCCGCCAGCTTCTGCGGGGAGTTGGAGACGTCATCGCGCTGAAAGCGCGATGACGTCTCCTACTCGGCAAAAGTCGGAAGAAGCGGGAAATATGATTCCCGCTCTGCTGACTGACAGCTGGGAGGGCGGAGTAAAGTTCTCCGCCTCTCTCAGCTGTTTTCAGCATTTACAGCTGATCGGCTGAGCGGAGGGAGGGGAGACAGAGGGCAGGATACTCCGGGCATCATGACCACCTAAAATAGCTTACGTGGTCATGTTGCTTAGAGTGTCCCTTTAAAGCCTCAGCCTGGAAACAAAGCAAACTCTACTAACATTAATCTGTTCCGTAGTTCCTGTGTTTCTCTTTATAAACATGCAGGTTTGGGGGATACAGTTTTTATTTCTCTAAAATCCGGATGAGGTTTCCTGTATAAACATATAAACTGTTGTGATTTTAACCCGTTTATTGTTAGTATCAAAATAATACCATGGCGCTAATCTCATGTTATGACAGTATACTCTGGTGTTTTTCCACAGGTTGGGAGTTACATATTTATTCTGCAATCCATTAGCATCTCTTATCGTCTGTGGACACACAGAGCCAGGAAAAAAAATGATTTACCTCTTGACAATATCCCTGTGTCAACTGTGTCTGCTTCATTTGGGAGGTAATAGACCCTGTTGGATCTGGGGAAGTGAATGTTTTGCCATGGGAGATTTGAGACTTCCCTCTCCGCTTCCTTTCCTCCTTCCAGCGAGGCGGTAGGTCCTAATTGTGAATCCGAAGCAGCGTAAGATATACAGTTACGCTTCGTGTTTCCCATTGATTTCTGGGTAGTATTGATCCTCGTGGTTTTCAGATATTCTTCGTTTCTATTCTTCAAAAAAAAAATATCAGGGTTATTCAAAGAGAATCGAAAAGTCACTGCACGTTTGGTGACTTTTTGTTCTCTTCAATTTGGTGCGATTTGGCGATCCCATTTCGGCGACCCTGCAGTGTATTCAGCAAGCACCACATGGCCATCGTAATGCAGGGAAAAGCCGTCGCAAACTCACCGCAAAACCCGGCGAAGGCACACCGAAACTCGCAAAAACATCTGGATTAACCCCGCCGAAGACACCGGAGAAACCCGAGCAGGAGCTGATCACAGCGCAGAGCAGCCGCCGGAAAGACCCAACACCGCAGACGAATGGAGTGAAAAAAAAAAACAGTACGCTTGAATGTTTGAAAAGTGAAACGCTGTTTGCAAAGAAACTACAGAGCGAAAATGTCTGAAATTTACATATAAGATCCAATGAATGATAATAAAAAGGGCTGTTACAGAAAAAAGAAAAAATGTTAAAAAAATCAGATTTTTTTGCAAAGAAATACTGAAAAATGCCTAAAAGATCCTAAAAAATCTATAAATAAAGAGACTCTTTACTGCAGAATATTATAATAAACGGTTTATTAGATATTAAATTAAAACGGGAATATTTTTAACATTGAAGCCTATGGGATTTGTCTGAATCAACCTGTTGAATGAAGCAACTGAATGGCAGAGCATTTCGGCAACTTTTCACTGCTGGGTTTTGTTCTCTGAATAGACGAAGCTATGGGGATTTCACTGCCCTTGAACAGGCACCGAACAGGCACCGTATGTGCAGGCAATTCGCCAACATTTGGCGAACTGGCTGCTCTCTGGATAGCCGAATGGCCAGGAAAGGTAACCGAACGCTGATTTTCAGCATTCGTTACCTTTCGCCAGCAATTCGGAGCTCTTTGAATAACCCTGATAGTGAATATATACAGAATGCACCTGTAAACATGTAACATAGTGATATATACAGAATGCACCGGTAAACATGTAACATAGTGACTATATACAGAATGCACTTGTAAACATGTAACATAGTGACTATATACAGAATGCACCTGTAAACATGTAACATAGTGACTATATACAGAATGCACCTGTAAACATGTAAAATAGTGACTATATACAGAATGCACCTGTAAACATGTAACATAGTGACTATATACAGAATGCACCTGTAAACATGTAACATAGTGACTATATACAGAATGCACCTGTAAACATGTAACATAGTGACTATATACAGAATGCACCTGTAAACATGTAACATAGTGACTATATACAGAATGCACCTGTAAACATGTAACACAGTGACTATATACAGAATGTGCCTGTAAACATGTAACATAATTTATTTATTTATTTATAAAGGATTTTACCAGGAAGGATACATTGAGATTTCTCTTGTTTTCAAGTATGTCCTGGGTTCAAGAACATTGAAGTGTTACTATATACAGAATGCACCTGTAAACATGTAACATAGTGACTATATACAGAATGCACCTGTAAACATGTAACAGTGACTATATACAGAATGCACCTGTAAACATGTAACATAGGGACCTACATACAGAATGTACCTGTAAACATGTAACACAGTGACTTTACACAGAATGCACCTGTAAACATGTAACATAGTGACTATATACAGAATGCATCTGTAAACATGTAACATAGTGACTATACACAGAATGCACCTGTAAACATGTAACATAGTGACTATATATAGAATGCACCTGTAAACATGTAACATAGTGACTATATACAGAATGCACCTGTAAACATGTAACATAGTGACTATATATAGAATGCACCTGTAAACATGTAACATAGTGACTATATACAGAATGCACCTGTAAACATGTAACATAGTGACTATATGCAGATTGCGCCTGTAAACATGTAACGTAGTGACTATATACAGAATGCACCTGTAAACATGTAACATAGTGACTATATACAGAATGCACCTGTAAACATGTAACATAGTGACTATATGCAGATTGCGCCTGTAAACATGTAACGTAGTGACTATATACAGAATGCACCTGTAAACATGTAACATAGTGACTATATACAGAATGCACCTGTAAACATGTAGCATAGTGACTATATACAGATTGCGCCTGTAAACATGTAACGTAGTGACTATATACAGAATGCACCTGTAAACATGTAACATAGTGACTATATACAGATTGCGCCTGTAAACATGTAACGTAGTGACTATATTTCCTACATATTTATTTTCTGGGTAAATCTGTATATTTGTGTTTGTTTTTAATATCTTGCATTTACTACTTTGTATTTCTGTAACGACTGTAACAAGTCAATGTTCTTGAACCCAGGACATACTTGAAAACGAGAGAAATCTCAATGTGTCCTTCCTGGTAAAATACTTTATAAATAAATTTGTAATGTCGATAGCCTTCAGAATTAAAATATCCATTACTAACAAATACTGATTAAACGTTCTCTACATTTAAACGTCAGCAATAAAAACATAAATATGAATGACAGGAGAGAATTCTCCCATGTTGTGTGCGTATTGCTTTTTTTTTCTAAGTATTTTTTAGTCTTGTTATTTTATTTATTTATGAAAATTACAAATGCACCAACACACGAATAGATTTAAAAACAATAAAAAAAAATTTAAAAAATGAGATAGCGATGGCCTGCCAGGCTTTGTATATTTCTGGTCGTTCTCACATGATGGCCCGAGGCGAGGACAAAAAATACGTAGTGTGCAGAGTTGACAAAACCTGTTGCACCGCAAGAGAGACAAAAAAGACAAGTGCGTTTCTAACTCTCAATGCCAATTTGGCAACGCCGAGGGACTGGGGCTACCTTCTCGACTTCTTTAAATATAGTATGCAGACTTCGCGCCCAATCAAAAAAGCCACCGTCTCGGCTCATAAGGAGATGCAGAAATCGCATGTGATACTTTTGCTGAGAATGTTATTCTTTGGCTTCAGCCTTTGGCAAGATAATTCAAGCTGACATCCAAGGGCCTACCTAGTCCTAATATATGATGTATGCTAATTACTGGTGGCGATATAATGATCTTGCGTTATGTTTAACTGTTCCGGTACTTAGGCAAATTAAGTTATATTCTACATGTTGGTAATTATTCCACCCTGGGCTGTATGTTGATGACGAGGATGTGTTTCCATGATAGCTCAGGCCTGTGGACCTCTGGACCTCTGGGTCCTAACTCGTCCCTGTGGAAGTTACAGCAAGAAATAAAAAAAAAATACTAATTACGGGGCAAAGTTTTCTTCCGTCCAAGGCTTCGCTTATGGCTGCTTTGAAGAAGAATAGAGCTGCGTATTTCACATACTTAACCCCTTCACTACCAAGTGATTTTCCAAAAAAAACATTGTCAGAAACCAGTGTTTTTTTCTAAAATCATTTTTAATTAATTATACAGCAATAAATAGCTATTACTGTCAATAATCTATTTGGCCAGTAGATGGCACCATCTACTGCCAAACTGATTTACAGAGGTTTGAGCTACGTGTCCTTTTTTTTTTCTCCCTGCATTAGTTGCTGAAAGCCCGATATTTCAGAGCTTTCAGCAGCTGATTTTACAGTTTTAGCTCATTGGGCATTATACCCACAGAGCTAAAACTTTGGGGGCACCTTCTGCAGCCAAAAAGCAAACAAAATTTGTTTGCAGCAAACTAACTTCATTTGCTTTTGGGCTGCAGATCAAGATATCTCTATATTGGGGCACTGGATGGTGCCTTTGAAGCCCGAGATATCTCGATCTAGGTAGTGAAGGGGTTAAGACCAGGGGTCAAGTCATAGGCCAACACACACTGCACATGTCTATAAAGGGAACTGGGTTTCATGTTTCCAGCCCTGGTGCCTGCTGGAGGGCCAGTTCTTTCCAGCTTTCACCCTGATCTGAGCCGGGTTCGTCCTTCATTTAGACCCATGGACTGGATCCATTCCAGGATTTCAGCTCACCTAGCTGCCACTCACCTACCTGCCACCTGATGGAGCTGGCCTGCTATATCAGTGGGTTATGCCCCTCTCCAGACGCTCTTGCATTGAGCTTCAGTTAGGTGTTTGGTGGTGCTCCAGCTCTTAATCTGTTTTGCCTCAGTCTTGCTCTTGTCCCTTGTTTCCCTCAGCCTAGTTCTACCTGAATCATGTGCCCTGTACCTGTCTCATCATCTGAGGCTGCAAGGTATCCTGTTACCAAGACCTGCTCTACCTGTCTCACCATCTGTGGCTGCTAGCACCTACATTAACTGTCTCACCATTTTTGACAGCAGGGTATCCTGATATCAGACCTGCAATACGTGTCTCACCGTCCCTGTCTTGTTCTTGATATATACAGCCTTGTCAATTACTGGGACATAGTTTATTACAACCTAGTTTCTGTGTCCAGTTTATACCTGCATGACTCACACAAAGCACTTGGGATATACAGACAGGTCCAGAAATATTGGGACATCATCACAATTCTAACATCTTTGGCTCTATACACCACCACAATGGAGTTGGAATGAAACAAACACAATGTGCTTTAACTGCAGACTGTCAGCTTTAATTTGAGGGTATGTACATCCAACTCAGGTGAACGGTGTAGGACTTGCAGCAGTTTGCAGATGTTCCTCCCACTTGTTAAGGGACCAAAGGTAATGGGACAGAATAATAATCATATATCAAACTTTCCCTTCTTAATACTTGGTTGCAAATCCTTTGCAGTCAATCACAGCCTGAAGTCTGGAACGCATAGACATCACCAGACGTTGGGTTTCATCCCTGGTGATGCTCTGCCAGGCCTCTACTGCAACTGTCTTCAGTTCCTGCTTGTTCTTGGAGCATTGTCCCTTCAGTTTTGTCTTCAGCAAGTGAAATGCATGCTCAATGGGATTCAGGTCAGGTGATTAACTTGGCCATTGCATAACATTCCACTTATGTCCCTTCAAAAACTCTTTGGTTGCTTTTGCAGTATGCTTTGGGTTATTGGACGGCGCTTCACAGTGCAGATGGACAATGAGTTCTGCAGCATTTGGCTGAATGTGAGCAGATAATATTGCCCGAAACACTTCAGAAATCATCCTGCTGCTTTTGTCAACAGTCACATCATCAATAAATATAAGAGAACCAGTTCCATTGGCAGCCATACATGCCCACGCCATGACACTACCACCACCATGCTTCACTGATGAGGATCATGAGCAGTTCCTTACCTTCTCCATACTCTTCTCTTCCCATCACTCTGGTACAAGTTGATCTTGGTCTCATCTGTCCATAGGATCTTGTTCCAGAACTGTGAAGGCTTTGTTAGGTGTTGTTTGGCAAACTCTAATCTGGCCTTCCTGTTTTTGAGGCTCACCAATGGTTTACATCTTGTGGTGAACCCTCTGTATTCACTCTGGTGAAGTCTTCTCTTGATTGTTGACTTTGACACACATACACCTACCTCCTGGAGAGTGTTCTTGATCTAGCCAACTGTTGTGAAGGGTGTTTTCTTCACCAGGGAACGAATTGTTCGGTCATCCACCACAGTTGTTTTCCATGGTCTCCCGGGTCTTTTGGTGTTGCTGAGCTCACCGGTGCGTTCCTTCTTTTTGAGAATGTTCCAAACAGTTGTTTTGGCCACGCCTAGTGTTCTTGCTATCTCTCTGATGGGTTTGTTTTGTTTCTTCAGCCTAATGATGGCTTGCTTCACTGATAGTGACAACTCTTTGGATCTCATCTTGAGAGTTGACAGCAACAATTCCAAATGCAAATAGCACACTTGAAATGAACTTTGGGCCTTTTATCTGCACATTGTAATTGGGGTAATGAGGGAATATCACACACCTGGCCATGGAACAGCTGAGAAGCCAATTGTCCCATTACCTTTGGTCCCTTAACAAGTGGGATGCACATCTGCAAACTGCTGTAAGTCCTACACCGTTCACCTGAGTTGAATGTACATACTCTCAAATTAAAGCTGACAGTCTGCAGTTAAAGCACATTGTGTTTGTTTCATTCCAACTCCATTGTGGTGGTGTATAGAGCCAAAGATGTTAGAATTGTGTCGATGTCCCAATATTTCTGGACCTGACTGTATTTAGCAGTTGACCTTTGGGTCGAACCATGGCATATGCCAGGTGCCACCCTGACACTGGGTTGGCGGGGGGATTATCTGTCCCTTCCATCCACCCCAGTTCCTACATCCATACTCCTAGTACTGGACACATTGCATGAGCTAGGTATATACTGATAGGTGAATACAGTCCAAAAAATAATTATTAAGCATATCACCTTGTATGCTTTCCATTTCTCAATCCATCCACCTCAACCCAGAACAATATTACCATAATCTTGATAAAGTGATGTACAAACTAGCTGGAGGCTACAAGTTTAAATCTGAAGAGATTAGATAGTTATGTATATCTTTTTGTATATCCTGTGTTGTCTCTGGGGTTTATGTTACTGTTAGGGGTGTACTAATTGCAATTTTCAGGTCTCCGATCCAATCCGGGTTGTATGGCATTCGGGATAGGCCGATATTGAGTCCTGATCCGATACCGCATGACCTGCACCGGGACCAGCGTCTCACTCACAAAAGAGATTCCCCGGACTTCGGCATTTCCTTGCGGCTTCATCCCTGCTCACTTGTGGATCATTGAGCAGGCAAAGAGTGATTACAGAGGCACCCCGATTCCAGCTGGGAGACTTGCCGTGTCTTCCATGACTTTTTAGCAGGCAGGGAAGACTCCATGAATAAATGCAGAGGATGTGGGACTCCAGCCGGCTGGCTGGGTGATTCACTGCCCGGCATGTCTCTCAGACTAGGTGGCTTGAAAAAGCCGATAACTCATCCCTGAAACATGCAGACATCGGGTTCCTATCTGGATTCTATGGATCGGGACATCTCTAGATATAGTAATTATTTTATGTTAATATTCAAACTCTTTTAACAGAAATCGGGAGAGCTAAAACTTTGCTTAAAAAATGTGAGCATTCTAATCCGAAGAGCTAAAACTTTGCTAAAAAATTGTGAGTATTCTACAGGTTCAGTTCCGCTGTCTTCGACACTCTCTAGTAGGGCTGAAACAACTATTTGATTAATTGACAAGTAATCGATAATGAAAATAGTTGTCAATCATTTTCATTACCGATTAATCGGTTGGTCGATTAATCGGTCTGTGTACAGCACACAATGTCTCGAGTCAGTCCGAGTTGAACATAAATAACCTCAGACGCTACTTCAGAGCTGATTGGACAAGACGTGCCGACTGCTTTACTCGGTATGGTTTGATGGGTTTTGCTAGACATAACCAGTTTATTTAGTTTATAGCAAAGGTAGAACTATCGCATGGACCCTGTGGTACAGTCACTGGGTAGAGGAGCTGTATGTAATGAGTGCTGTAGCGCTCACACAAGAGTAGCAGAGTAGTGATCTTAATGGACAGAAATATCTGCTTGACGGTTCCAAAACCCTCGGTAAACACAGACTTATACTCCAAAGCCAAGGAGTATAAAAGCACAACTGATTTGCAACTAAGCTCAGATGGTTTCAAGACCAAAAGACAATTTAGTGCGCATACAGGGACTTTCAACAATACAGATGACTTCGATACCGGAGTATATTTCTCAAGCAGGTTTCCCAGCAGAGTTCTTTGACAGTCAATGAATTAAGTAGAATGCAGGACAGTCACAGAATTAACAGATAACACGTTCTTGGATAAACCCGACTGGGTTTGCGATACCTTGATATAACCAGAGTCCGATGACACACATGATAGTATCGAGCTGATAATAATTGGGTAACACTTGGCATATGTATTACAATAATACCTAGTAGAAAACAAGCTGTACCTATTTTTCCCTAATCTCACGTAAAGATAGCATAACACAAATTCAGAAACCTTAGGTCTCGAACACAACCCCGATAAGGCTGCAGATATTACCCCCGAACGAGAGGGGTATATACCCAGGTGGCGGGCCCAAACCCCAGCGGCATACATAGGGTTAAACAAACAATGCACAGCAATATGAACCGATATGGGATAAACAAAAGAATGGTCAAAGACAAGCCTGGTCAAAAACAGGAGCAGGATTCGTAGACAAAACGGGTTGGCAACTGGAAACACACTGATAGCAAAAGCAGGCGATGCGGGAACTAACTCCACGTCAGGGTGACGAGGCAACTCCTCGCGCCCTGCTTTAAACCCGGCGACTCCTCGTGACTACGCCAGGTCCCGTCCCCTCAGGCGCCAATCGGCCATCACAATGTGCTGGCACTTGACCAGCCAGTGGCACAGAACCATGCCCAGACCCACCAGGGAGCGCAGCAGGGCCTATGGGCCACTGTACCACAGGTGTTTTATCCTTACTTGGAACTGGAGTCCTGTGCCAGCCACCCCACCCTCCTTCCCTCTCCCGGGCCAGAGCTGCCATGCCTTCCGCTTTGTGTGCTAACATTTTCATGTCTATCTCAGCGCTCGTAGCAGCATTCGTTCAGGTAGAAAACAGACATGGGTTTGGGCTGCGCACGCAGTATCAATCCATCACTCGCGTACCTTGTGTGCGAAAAGTATGCAAGTTACGCAGTTTGCATATGTATATTCATATTGCATATATATATATATATACATACGAAATTGCGTAAGGAAAAAAGAATGGAGGGGTCGATTTTTATATAGTGTTTCATTAAGTAAACCAAAAAAAATATTATCCATGAACCGATTAATCGAAAAAATAATTGGCCAATTAATCGATTATGAAAATAATCGTTAGTTGCCGCCCAACTCTCTAGGCAGTCTTTCAAGGAATCAATTCAAGGAATTAATATTTAGCTTCTTCCCAGTCATGTGATATATAAAGACAACACACTATACTTATAAAAGATAAAGCATACGAGGTCCAAATGCTGTAGTTGGAGATGTTGAAAGAAAACGTTCTGCTAGTGTCCACATCTTTAACATTATTGGATGATTTATAACCCATAATAGATGGTTTTATTCTTTTTTTTATTTGGCAACCTGTATGTCACAATCAAAATTCAGAGTCAATAGCAAATCTTACAGGAACAAGGTGGTAACCCGAGCTCGAAATCAAATGTCACACACTTAAAACACTAACTCAACACCATGCAAGGTGAAAATCTTGTATATGTATATATATATATAGTTGCAAATATATATATATATATAAAACAAATATTGCCTTGATTCATCACCTGCAGGGAAAAGTCATCCCAGCGGAATATCACTAGTCTGCTTTATCTCCACTATAAATCAATAGATATTATTGTAGGGATTTTCTTTAAACTGTTTTTCTTCATAGCCAAATAGAATTCAAAATAATGTTTGAATAATGTAAGAGCCGGAGATTCTCGGGATACATTATAAATTATTTCATTGTTCATATGCGCATAGAGCTAGTACAGTTCTGTCTTTAACCCCTTTACTCCCAGATGAGTCTGTAACACATAGGTGGACTATTTAACCATCTCACTCAACACTCAAGTATGGATTAGACTGTTCCCCGGGGGCACCAAACAGAGCAGTGGGAGGTGACCGCTTTTAACTTAAATTCCAGCTCATACCTCTTTGCTGTAAATCTCTGTGCTAATCCACAGAACATACTTTTGTGGTTCAGCTTTCCATAGCAAGTGACAGGGGTCCTCTGACCTATTTTTCGGATATCCACAGTTTAGCACCTTGAGACGCATCACCTGTAAATCCAGGCTTCACAGTGAAGGTGCTAAGTTGGTGATTTAAAGATTCCTTTCTGTGTTCTTACATATACACAAAGTATATACAGTATATATATATATAAAAATATTATATATATATATATTGCCTCTGGTTGTGAATTTTCACACACTAAAAACACTATTTTTGTATTACCATGAACCGCTTTAACGTTGAGTAATACTGGGTCTTTTCACACTATATATATATATATATATATATATTGCATCTTCACACTATTTTCCAATGTTTTTGTAACAGAATAAAGGTGATGTTAGTTAATTAATGAAGAGGGATATTAATTAAATAAGTTACAAAGGGTTAAACAATACTTAGCACAGAGTATTAGTTATAATTAAAAAATAAACTCAGTCATTTATGTTGAATACTCCTATATATTGGAATAGTGCCTTTTCCAACTTGCAGAAACTGTTATACATTCATTAATAAAACAATAGAAATACAAATTGTTGGATACAGAGATAGATATCAGCTGGATTTATTTTCATTCTGGTTTCAGCTTTCTTTAAGCTGTTGTAATAATATTTAATTTACAATTTGATTTTAATCTGTGATTTACAAAAATAAGAATCTCAGCTGTGCCTCCAATGTACATTTTTTCAGATCTCCTTACCTGTAGACAGGTGCACCTGTGATAAACACAGATGCATCTTCCAGACAAGGCAAGATACTGATTCATCAGACTGAGCTCATGTGAGCCGATCCCAGAAGCTTGCACCAACGGCGAGCCCCGAGGAACGACATTTGGAGCCTGTACATTTGCTCAGAGACAACAAGAGGAATTTGAAAGATATGTATACTACATCATCTCAATTACAATGTCTCTCTCGGGGCATGGAAGACGTTGAATAGATGGGAGATATTAACCTTTAAAAAGTATGGGGGGAAAAAAGCTTATTTTGGTACTGATAAATGATACTGTAACACAAATAATAGATTCGCCTGCCATTAAAATTCTTATGAGTAATGCAGCTCTTATTTAACCCTGTCAGACCTCACAGTAGTCACACTCAAACCTATCACAACCCATCTGTCCATGCTTTCTTTTTATCTCACAATCTGCCACTTACTAATGTGCTTAAGCAAACTGTCTCCTGTATATACAATGAATACAGTGACCAAATTCATACAAGATAGAAATGAAAATAATATGGCTGAAAGAGATGGCAAAAATAAATACCAAAAACAAAAAAGCACAAATGAACAAGCATAACAGGACTTGAAATCTAAATGTAAACAAACAACAAAATTCTTCTTGAGTTGAGGAGTCAATTCTCCCTAATAATCATTAAAATATAACCTTTATTAGGATTACCATAAAATCACTCATATGCAACCTTTACAATCAATAAGGAAGCAATCCATTAGCATGTCATGCTACCCAGTAATCGGAGTGTAGTACGTATCCCTTCAAGTCTCCTTAAAGTGGGACTCGTAAACTCGCCCTGTATCCATATATAAAAAGCACACTCTTTAGCATGAACAGCACCTCAGATGGACATAATCACAACATAATGCTTCCCATATAGCAACAGCACCATGCCATAAAAAAGGGGTTCCCTATTATAACCACATTTGTCAATTAAAGCTTGTAAGCACAACCATTGTTGTAGCAAAGAGTTATAGTCTATTGACACATAATAATCTAATAATCTAAATGTAAAGCCTTCTGTATTTCTGAACAAATGATTTCCAAAAGTAATCAAAACTGATGTAAAACAATTTTAAAAAAGGTAAGAAAAAAACAAATTTCGCATGTGATCATTTAACAATATATATTATAATACCGAGCTATTGTGTAAAATGTAAATACTTTTTCCGAATTACAACTTTTCAAAATATCTGAGGGTCCCGGTTGCTGACCCCTGACCTAGGGTGTACTTCTCTTTTCAGTTATTTGGAAAAGTGAGGGAGTAAGTACAAACATCTTTCATGACCAAGTGCGGCATGGGGCACATTTGCAGCTGCAATAATATTATATTACTTACTATTATGAATTAACAGTGTGTACAAACACAGGAACCTGGGGATATCATATCAAAATAATCTATTTAAGGGGCCACTCTATTAAAAATTACCCCCCTTCTTTCCCCTTAAATAATTGGGCAGATGGTCTAAATACTCTCCTTTTCACCGTTGGTACTGGGCTGCTCCCCTCTTCGGCTCATGGCTTCTGAAATGTGGAAGTCCCTGCTCCTTCTAATGCAATTTGGGTACGTATGCAAAGAAAAATTGTGTAATGCTTGGAACTCGCATACCGCTGTACGCGGGTTACGCAGCGCCTGCGCAGAATGATGCATTAGTGCAGCACGAACCTCGGCTGCATTTTGTCGTAATACGACGTTCAGCGCAAAGGGTTTTTCCCCTCGCGTTAATCCGTTTTTGTACACGCGCAAAATTTTGCGCGAAGAATGCAATAGAGCCCAGTGAGTATAAAATGGTTAAAATGAGCTCAGCGCACAAAGGTGAAATGTCTCAGCAGTGAAGGGGTTAAAAAGCAAAAACATGTAAAAATTGGATATTTCTAATCTCAGGACAAGATTTTTTAACTATTTAGCTGGGGTCTTTTTGGACGGTTGTAGATTGTGGGGATAAAATTTTATCAAAAATGTTTTTTCAATTTTTTCATCATATTTCATATTTTCTTTACTAAATTACTAAATTATACGATATGATGGAAATAATGGTATCTTTAAAAAGTCCATTCAATGGCGGTAAAAACAGTATATAATATGTGTGGGTTGCATAAACAAGAGGAAAATTTGACCTAAACACAAACTGCGCAGAAACGTAAAAACAGCAGCGGGCACTTTCAGAAAGACTTTCGTAAAAATGCCCGGTCACTAAGGGGTTAACTGAGTTTCCCTTTAAATTTTATATAATTTATTTAACACATTTTTTTGTAAAACATTTTCATACATGAAAACAAGAGAAATCTCAATGTACCCTTCCTGGTAAAATACTTTGCTGGGTGGAGTAGAGGTAACATCACTGCTCTGCATGGAGAGAGCCTGTGGAGACATGGGTTCGAATCCCGGCAAGAGCACCTCTCCAGTAAGTGTCCTTGGGCAAGACACCTAACGGTACATACTCGCCACCCAGGACATACTTGAAAATGAGAGAAATCTTAATGTATCCTTCCTGGTAAAATACTTTGCTGGGTGGAGTAGAGGTAACATCACTGCTCTGCATGGAGAGAGCCTGTGGAGACATGGGTTCGAATCCCGGCAAGAGCACCTCTCCAGTAAGTGTCCTTGGGAAAGGCACCTAACGGTACATACTCCCCACCCAGGACATACTTGAAAATGAGAGAAATCTTAATGTATCCTTCCTGGTAAAATACTTTCTCAAAAAAAATAATAATATGGGGAGATGTCAAAAATCCTCGTTATCAAATAACTCCCTATGTAGCGACCTGGAAAATTTCCGTATGCTGATAAACAGCGACAATGATACATTTTTAAGGAACGAACAAAATTAATCTGAATGGTTTCGTGTTGGGAAAGAAGGAGAGTAACTGGGATTCTTTATCGAACGTGAACATAAAAACAAACAAAGAAACAAATAAAAACAAACAAATATTTCTCTTTTTCCCCAGTTAGTATAAACATGCTTCGAAAACTGATAAACATAAATACATTTTCAGCGATACATATTCTGGAAGTTATTGATGTGCGCGTCCGAGGAGGTAGCGAGCGGTTAATTAACCCTTTCTTCTCTGGGAGATCTCCTTTCACGTCCCCTGCAACTGAATGGTCCATGAAGTGCAACGAAGGACAGATAGGCAGCGGAGCAGATGCAGCATTCATTTGGTAGGAAAGATAAGTCTATGAAATACAAACGATCGGAGATGCCTTTCGTTACCCCCACTAATGTCTTTCCATAGAATCATTGCCTCAATGTCAGAAGCATTGTATTTCTTAGAATGCATTATTTTGATGTCACATTCCCATGTCAAATCTTCAGGGCTTTAAAAGGCACTTAAGATATCAGAAGCTGGCTGTTTCTTCCAAGCTGTGCAGAGCCAGATATTACCCACTTGAAATTAAGCTATGCGTCTTGCTTCATTAAAATGATTCATCTTCACATTCAGATGCACAGGTTAATTGCAATTTATTACAATGACAAACACGCCGGATCGCTCAGACGTTTACATCGTTGGTTCTTAGTTAACCAGTACAGATCGCCTCGCGTAAGAATATTATTTTTAGTTGATGATGCTGGATTGAAGCACAGCTAAGCAATAAAGCGCCGTGTTTATTGGGGGGGAAAAAAAGAGGAAATAGAGCTCAGGAGGCGCAATAAAACTAATTTAAGTTGCCTTTTTAAAGCGGAGAGTTGACGTCATGAAGGTGAAATCTCATTATAATCCTTTCCATTGATACATAATTCAAAATGTATGTTTTTATAATTTTTATTACATGTGCAAACATATATATATATATTTATAACTCATCAAGACGGCGTGCACTCCTGGAGTCTTTAAACTATATGGGATATTCAAAGAGAGCCGAATTGACTCCGAAATTGCCATTTTTGCAAAAATAAAGAGATATATATATATATAGTGTCTACCGTGGTTATGGTGAAGGACTAAAAGTGAGATAAAAAGCCTCCACACTATAATAAGTGTGTTTATTATTGCAGAAGCCACTTGCACATCACAGCAATTCAAAGAATTGCATCCCAGAGCTCCTGTGCCACGTTCCCCATATGTAGCAAGGAACTCTGGGTAGGATATGGAAATGACCTCTGTCTCACCTTTATGCATCCTGGATCTGTATATATATATATATATATATACGTATATATATATATATGTAGTCAACAGTCTATCAGGGCTATTCAAAGAGAATCGAAAAGTCACCACACGTTCGGTGACTTTTCGTTCTCTTCAATTCGGTGCAATTTGGCGATCCCATTTCGGCGACCCTGCGGTGTATTCTGCAAGCACCACAGGGCTGTCATAATGCAGGGAAAGCCGCCGCACACCTGCTGAAAACTCACCGCAAAACAAGGCGAACGCACACCGAAACCCACAAAAACACCTGGATTAACCCGCTGAAAACGCCGGAAAAACCCGAGCAGGATCCGCTCACACGCAGCGCAGCCGCCGGAAAAAGCCGACACCGCAGACGAATGGAGTGAATAAATTAGAAAAACAGTTTGCTTGAATGTTGGAAAAGTGAAACGCTGTTTGCAAAGGAACTACTGAGCGAAAATGTCTGAAATTTGCATATGAGATCCAGGTAATGATAATAAAAAGGGCTGCTACAGAAAAAATAAGTAAAGTAAAAAAAAAAAATCCCGAAAAATACTTAGAATATCCTAAAAAATCTATACATAAAGAGACTCTTTACTGCAGGATATTATAATGAACAGTTTATCAGATATTGAATTAAAACAGGAATATTTTTAACATTGAAGCCTATGGGATTCGCCTGAATAAACCTGCCGAATTAAACCACCGAACGGCAGGGCATTTCGGGAACCTTTCACTGCTGGTTTGTGTTCTCTGAATAGCCGAAGCATTGCTTTTTTATGGGGATTTCACTGCCGTCGAACAAGCACCATATGTGCCGGTAATTCACCAAGATTTGGCGAATTGCCTGCTCTCTGAATAGCCGAATGGCCAAGAAAGGTAACCGAACGCTGATTTTCTGCAGCCATTCGGATCTCTTTGAATAACACTGTATATCTCTATAGGGGTTATTCCGAGAGAGCTAAACTGGCCCGGAAATTGCACCGAACAGTGAATTTCCCCACAGGATTCAATTTCGTGCTCATTCGGCTATTCAAAAAGCAGGCAGTTCGCCAAATTTTGGCGAATTGCCAGCGAACTACCGTGCTATTCGACAGCAGTGAAATCCCCATAGAGAAGCAATGGTAAATCAATTCAGAGGCACCATACAGCAGAGAAATGTCAGTGAAGTGCCCCGATGTTCAGTGGTTTCATTCGGCAGGTTTATTCGGGCAAAACCCATAGGCTTCAATGTTAAAAATATTCCTGTTTTTATTGAATATTTATTAAACTGTTTATTCTTTTAATCTGCAGCATAAAGTCATTTTATTTATATATTCTTTAGGATTTTATGGCATTTTTCAGGATTTTTTTCGGCTCAGATTTTTTTTGAAGTGTTTTTCTTCTGTAATAACCTTTTATTATTATTCATGAGACCTTATATATTGATATCAGGCATTTTCGTAGTTTTTTTGCAAACAGCTTATAAAAGTTGCGGTGATCTTTTTTTTAAAAAAAATATTCTTCCCCTTTCGTCGACTTTTTCCGGCAGCTGGTCAGTGCTCTTTTCGGCGGATCGTCGTGTTTTTTTTTTTTTGGATGCACTCAGCAGTTTTGCGGCAGATTCTCAGGTGCGTTTGGCTTTTTATCGGCAGTATATCAGATCTTTCCGATTTATTTTCACCGGTTTTGCGGCGGTTTTTCGGATGCGTGCGGCGGTTTTTAGGTTGCGTTCGGTGGCTTTTTGTGGACCCTGCAGTGAATGCTGAATTTGACTCCCCGAAGTGCGGGGAACGAAAGAGCACTGAAATTGTGGTGGAATTTCTGTGCTCTTTGAATAACTCTGTGTATGTTTTTTGTGGTAATGCAAAATCGACATTTCAGTCCACAGTTTTTACAATAAAAACATATACAGGGTTATTCAGAGAAAGGTGTAAATCAGGAGAATTGGCAGGAGGAGAGAACAATCTAGACCAAATAGCGATTTGATTTAGAAAGTGAGATAAATGGGAGAATTTTTCTGGTTTGGCTATTTTGACCTAGAATTTTCACTTCTCCAGTCATTCTCCTGAGTTTCACCTCTCTCTGAATAGACCTGATAGTTAAAAGACTCCAGGAGTGCACTTCTTCTTGTTGTTTGCCCTCGGCAGTGGTCAGCACCAGAGCATTTAGAAGTGGATAGTCACCTGGTGAATCTTGGTACTGTATATATCTATATAAATTAATTATACATATCTCTCTCACTCTCTCTCTAAATATATATATATGAAAATAAGCTTTATAATATATACATATATTATAAAGTTTAATTCATCCTCAAAAAAGGGATGTTTGTTTATATGGTTAAATTATAAATAAATATATATATATATATTAACGATTTAAATAAACATATGAATAAATTAACATTTTATAATATTTTATTATTACTTTTTATTAATGTTTCTCATATTATTAAACCGAATAAGTAAAAATATCGGAAAAAATATATTTTTAATAATTTTTTTATCATTACATTTTATTTACTTTTTAATATTATTTAACCATATAAATATAAATAGCTTTTTTTATTATTTATCATTATTACTTTTTGTTTTTAATAGTATTTATTCATATAAATAAAAATCATATTTTATTACTTTTTATCTATTTTTTAATGTTACCTAAACATATGAATAAAAATGACTTTTTGAGGTAGAGATAAGCTTTGGGTTCAGATTTCTATTCTTCATATACGCCCAATAAGTGCCCTAGATGACAGATGATTCTCATGGAAAATAAGTAAACAAAAGCAAAACACGTAATTGTATTGTATGCTCATTCATCAAAATACCCTCAATAGCTGCCTCCGTGATGAATTGGAGGATAGAATGACAAGACTTGTGTTAATGGTATCTGTCTTGAGATCGCATGTCTGAAATAGAGGTTTCTAAACCTGCACAGCGCTATCAGTTAGCGGGTGACGCAGTGATTGAATACACAAGCTCTTCCATAAAGGAACCATGTCTTAACCACCATTCCAAATTTCCTGCACTTATTTCCCACTTCTCTCTTATTATTGTTATTATAATTACTATTTATCTATTTGTGGAGCACCAACATTTCCCAGCGTAGATGCAGCTGTACAATAGCTTATACGTGACTAGACGTATCAATGAATGGACATACACAAGGAGGCCATTTTGAACAAACTGACTATAGAAAAGCATCCTTGTATGCACTGCCCAGTAGAAGTAATGTGGTTCTCTTATTAGACATCTTTTATACACTTGCAGCAATTTTTAAAAATAAATTATATCTTGTTTGTCTTTCTATGTTTTAGATGGATAGATATGGATAGATATGGATAGACGGATAGATATATGATAGATAGATAGGGATAGATAAAAATGGATAGATGGATACATATATATGATAGATAGATATGGATAGATGAATAGATTGATTTGGATGGATAGATAGATATAGATAGATAGATAGATAGATAGATAGATAGATATGTATAGATGGATAGCTAGATAAGGATAGATGGACATACAGATAGATATGGATAGATAGATATGGATAGATATACATGATAGATAGATATGGATAGATGGATAGATAGATAGATAGATAGATAGATAGATAAGGATAGATAAATATGGATAGATAGATATGTTATATAGAGTGTATCCTGCACTCATGAACTGAGAAAACCCATAGCCCGGTGCCCATCCGGCTCAGATATAAAGTATACACGAAGTATGGACGGCACTCACGGCCTTTTTCACAGAGTTTCTTGAATTTATTGTAGAAAAGGAGATCGACGTTTCAGTCCACTATCCGTGGACTTTCATCAGGATATCAATATATGATAGATAGATATGGATAGATGGATAGATTGATTTGGATGGATAGATAGAGTAGATATGGATAGATAGATAGATAGATATGGATAGATATGGATAGATGGATAGCTAGATAAGGATAGATGGATATATAGATAGATAGATAGAGATAGATATGGATAGATGGATAGATAGGGATAGATATATATGATAGATATGGATAGATAGATAGATAGATAGATAGATAAAAAGATAAATAGATAGATAGATAGATAGATAGATATGGATAGATGTATATGGGTAGATAGATATGGATAAATGGATATATAGATATGGATAGATAGATAGATAAGGATAGATGGATATATAGATAGATATGAATAGATAGATAGATAGAGATAGATATATATATATATGATAGATAGATATGGATAGATGGATAGATTGATTTGGATGGATAGATATGGATAGATAGATAGATAAATAGATAGAGATAGATAGATAGATAGATAGATAGATAGATAGATAGATAGATAGATAGATAGATAGATAGATAGATAGATATGGATAGATAGATAGATAGATAGATAGATAGATAGATAGATAGATAGATAGATAGATAGATAGATAGATATGGATAGATATGGATAGATAAGGATAGATAGATATGGATATGGATAGATGGATAGATAGATATATATGATAGATAGATAGATAGATAGATAGATAGATAGATAGATAGATAGATAGATAGATAGATAGATAGATAGATAGATAGATAGATAGATAGATAGATAGATAGATAGATAGATATGGATAGATGTATATGGGTAGATAGATGGATAGATAGATAGATAGATAGATAGATAGATAGATAGATAGATAGATAGATAGATAGATAGATAGATAAATAGATAGATAGATAGATAGACATGGATAGATATGGATAGATGTATATGGGTAGATAGATATGGATAGATGGATAGCTAGATAAAGATAGATGGATCAAAGAGGCACGTGTAGGTCAGACAAATATAACATAACATTTATAATGAAATAACCACAAATGTCTTTTCTGTGCTCACATCATTATCAGTTTTATTCAACCCCCAAGTGACATTCAATCTTAGTACTTAGTACAACATCCTTTTACAGTTATAACATCTTTTAAACGTGAAGCATAGCTTGACACAAGTGTCTTGCAGCGATCTACGGGTATCTTCGCCCATTCGTCATGGGCAAAAGCCTCCAGTTCAGTCACATTCTTAGGCTTGCGCACTGCAACTGCTTTCTTTAAGTCCCACCAGAGGTTCTCAATCGGATTTAAGTCAGGTGACTGCGATGGCCACTCCAAAATGTTCCAGCCTTTAATCTGCAACCATGCTCTAGTGGACTTGGAGGTATGCTTGGGATCATTGTCCTGTTGAAAGGTCCAACGTCTCCCAAGCCTCAGGTTTGTGATGGACTGCATCACATTGTCATCCAATATCTCCTGGTACTGAAGAGAATTCATGGTACCTTGCACACGCTGAAGCTTCCCTGTACCTGCAGAAGCAAAATAGCCCCAAAGCATGATTGACCCCCCGCCATGCTTCACAGTAGGCAAGGTGTTCTTTTCTTCATAGGCCTTGTTCTTCCTCCTCCAAACATAACGTTGATCCAGGGTCCCAAACAGTTCTAATTTTGTTTCATCAGTCCACATAACACTATCCCAAAACTTCTGTGGTTTGTCCACATGACTTTTGGCATACTGCAGTCGACTCTTCTTATTCTTTGGAGACAGCAAGGGGGTGCGCCTGGGAGTTCTGGCATGGAGGCCTTCATTACGCGGTGTGAGCCGTATTGTCTGAGCTGAAACTTCAGTACCCACATCTTTTCTCCACTCTACGCTTCAGGTAGCGCACAGCAGTCGAAGTCAGCATCTTCTTTCTACCACAACCAGGTAGCGTTTCAACAGTGCCCTTTGCCTTGAATTTGCGAATGATGCTTCCTATGGTCTCTCTTGGTATGTTTAACATCTTTGCAATCTTCTTATAGCCATTGCCCTTCCTGTGAAGAGTAATCACCTCTTCTCTTGTCTTCCTGGACCATTCTCTGGACTTCACCATGTTTGTAACCACACCAGTAAATGTCTAGAAGGAGCTGAGTATCACAGTCATTTTAAGCTGCCTAATGGTGCTTATTATGCTTTATTGCTGCTCCGTGACATCCACAGGTGTTTTTCAATACCTTTGATTGAAAACACTTGAATGAACCTCTGTTCTTCAGAGTGGTAGTCTTTTTAGGGGGTTGAAAATTGTGTCAATAAAGAACTCACAAAAGAAACATTTACTACTGTATTACAAAACCAATTGATGTCATTTTAGTTGCATATGGTTCTTTAAAAGTCCTTGTAGGATTTCATTCTGAATACAATTACAAATGTACACTAAATTCCC
Organism: Leptobrachium leishanense; assembly: GCA_009667805.1. Taxonomy (NCBI): domain Eukaryota; kingdom Metazoa; phylum Chordata; class Amphibia; order Anura; family Megophryidae; genus Leptobrachium; species Leptobrachium leishanense. The sequence continues at coordinate 22,886,640 of CM019072.1, forward strand.
AAAAACCCTTTACAGCATTGGGGGTTGAATAATTTTGAACACAACTGTAGATAGATATGGATAGATATGGATAGATAGATAGATATGGATAGATATAAATAGATAGAGATAGATATGGATTAGATAGATAGATAGATAGAGATATGGATAGATAGATAGATAGAGATATGGATAGATAGATAGAAAGATATGGATAGATAGATATGGATAGATAGATAGATAGATAGATAGATAGATAGATAGATAGATAGATAGATAGATATGGATCGATAGATAGGTAGATAGATAGATAGATAAATAGATAGATAGATATGGATAGATAGATAGATAGATATATGGATAGATAGATAGATATGGGTAGATAGATAGATAGATAGATAGATAGATAGATAGATATGGATAGATATGGATAGATAGATAGATAGGATAGATAGATAGATAGATAGATAGATAGATAGATAGATGATAGATAGATATTAGATAGATAGATATGGATAGATAGATAGATAGATAGATAGATGATAGATAGATATGGATAGATATGGATAGATAGATAGATAGATAGATAGATATGGATAGATAGATAGATAGATAGATAGATAGATAGATAGATATGGATAGATAGATAGATAGATATATATAGATAGATAGATAGATATAGATAGATATAGATAGATAGATAGATAGATAGATAGATAGATATGGATAGATAGATAGATAGATATGGATAGATAGATAGATATGGATAGATAGATAGATAGATAGATAGATAGATAGATAGATAGATATGGATAGATAGATAGAATATGGATAGATAGATAGATAGATATGGATAGATAGATATATATAGATAGATAGATAGATAGATAGATATGGATAGATATAGATAGATAGATATGGATATATAGATAGATAGATAGATAGATAAGATAGATATGGATAGATAGATAGATATAGATAGATAGATAGATTAGATATGGATAGATAGATAGATAGATAGATGGATAGATAGATAGATATGGATAGATAGATAGATATGGATAGATAGATAGATAGATAGATAGATAGATAGATAGATAGATAGATAGATAGATATGGATAGATAGATAGATAGTAGATAGATAGATATGGATAGATAGAGTAGATAGATAGTAGATAGATAGATAGATAGATAGATAGTATGGATAGATATAGATAGATAGATATGGATATATAGATAGATAGATATGGATAGATAGATAGATAGATAGATATTGGATAG
>CM019072.1:22895400-22897744 GCA_009667805.1 Leptobrachium leishanense
AATAGATATGGAATATGGATAGAGTAGATAGATAAGATTATAGATAGATAGAAGATGGATATAGATAGATAGAAGAGATAAGATATGGGATATATAGATAGATAGATAGATAGATAGGAGAGATAGATAGATAGATAGATAGATAGATAGATAGATAGATAGATATGGATAGATAGATAGATAGATAGATATGGATAGATAGATAAGATAGATAGATAGATAGATAGATAGATATGGAATATGGATAGATAGTAGAAGTAGATAGATTGATAGAAATAGATAGGAATATAGATAGATAAGATAGATAGATAGTTATTGGATAGATAGATAGATAGATATGGATAGATAGATAGATGATAGAGTAGATAGATAGATAGATAGATAGATATAGATAGATAGATAGAGATAGATAGATAGATATGGATAGATAGATTAGATAGATAGAAGATAGAAGAAGAGTAGAAGGATAGAAGAGATAGATAGATAGATAGATAGGATAGATAGATGATAGATAGATTAGATTAGATTAGATATGGATAGATAGATAGATAGATAGATAGATAGAAGATAAGATAGATATGGATAGATATAGATAGATTGGATTAAGATATATAGATAGATAGATATGGATATATTAGTAGATAGAGTAGATATGGATAGATAGATAGATAGATATGGATAGATAGATAGATAATATGGATAGATAGATTATAGATAAGATAGATAGATAGATAGATATGATAGATAGATAGATAGATTAGATAGATAGATAGATATGGATAGATAGATAGATGATAGATATAGATAGATAGATATGCGATAGATAGATAGATAGGATAGATAGATAGATAGATAGATAGATAGATAGATAGATAGATATGGATATATAGATAGATAGGATAGATAGCATAGAATAGATAGATAGATAGATATATAATAGGATAAATAGATAGATAGATAGATAGTAGATAGATAAAGATAGATAATAGAAATAGATAAAGATATGGATTATAAGATTAGATAGTTAGATAGATAGATAGATAGATAGATAGATATGGATAGATAGATAGATATAGATAGATAGATAGATAGATAGATAGATAGATATGGATAGATAGATAGATAGATAGATCGATCGATAGATAGATAGATAGAGGGATAGAGGGATAGATAGATAGATATGGATAGATAGATAGATAGATAGATAGATAGATAGATAGATAGATAGATAGATATGGATAGATAGATAGATAGGGGATAGAGGGATAGATAGATAGAATATGGATAGATAGATAGATAGATAGATAGATAGATAGATAGATAGATATAGATAGATAGATAGATAGATAGATAGATAGACGGATAGATTGAAATCAGATTCACACCATACTATACATATTACAGTCTCTAAAGAGGAAATATAAAAGTCCTTGCTCTTTCTTGATGTTTTGATGTTTTTTATCGGCTGCATACAGTTCATTTATAGTTTTTAATCGCCGCTTTGTATAGAATTACATTTGTCTGTTTTGTTACATTTTTCCCTACAATCTTTACAAGTTCTCCAAACCCAGATTATTTTTGTTCACCCGGACTTCGATTCCTGCGTCTCTGAAAGCCGCGTGCCCTCGTTCCACTGGTGGATTCGGGAGGCAGGCGCGCAGGTATGAGCCCTCCTCGCAATGAACAGTTACTCATTTACACCTTAACTGCTCTCTTCGCCTCGACTCGCTCGTGTCAGTGCCGGCGAATGTGACATCTTAGTCTCTTAGAGAGTGATGCTGTATGCCCCTGCTTGTTGAGTGCACAGGCAGCCAGGCTGGATGGCCTGATTTATTGATGACAGGCACACAGCACCCTTGCAGATTTCCGTAAAATTCCAACTCCACATTAGACTTGACAGCTTGGATAACGTAGGTAGCCGTCCTCACTTCCGGGGTGGAATTGAGCCAATTAGGTACTTATATATAATATTCCATGTACCTGTAATTAACTTATTTTTCTCTATAGACTCCCCATACTGTTTGGATGCGTAAACTCATCGGGTTCTGATACCCCCCTGTTCTCAAGGAACACGTTAATTACATTTTATACACATTTTCAGGCCTTATGGAGATTATTTATCATATTTTTTTATAGAAACGATGCAGAATCTGATTAATACGACGGAATACTGGCAGATGTAAAAATGAATCCGGGGACTGCCACCGCGCTAACTGCCATGGAGCACGATACGTTCGTGAGCGGAGGACGCAGAGAATTCCGAGAGAGAATGTCACCTGTGTCGGTTGATGTCACAAAGTAACGGCTAAACTCTGGGGAATTTTCGATTTAACTACAGAAAAAA